>MQTX01000048.1:2441542-2629104 GCA_009735665.1 Angiostrongylus cantonensis
CGTGCCTGAACTCATGCAGTCACCATCTCTGCCGTAAGCGCAAATTACGCAATTTTGTGTTTCACATGAACGGTCACATAGGCGGTTACGAACTAACTGACGACGAAGAGTATTCGGTGGTATTTCAATTATCGCTACCGATTCCTCTAGATCTGCCCTTTACTACTTTGTCATGGAACCGCTACCTGACAAGTTAATTTAAACGTTTAAAAACGGGAGCCAGTCGTCCTTCGGTTTCTTCAGGGTGAACCTGATGTACTGTGACCGCTCGTTCAATAATTCATGTCCTCCTGTGTAGAGAAGACGACAAAACAATCGTCAATATATCTGCAGTAGAGTAACGGCCGTGGTTCGATAACGGGGGCTTCTATTCTAGACATGAACGCGATGGCAAGACTTGGTGCCAACCGCTGTCCCATTGCCAGCTCCTTATTTGCGCGTAGTATTCCCAGACCATCTGAAAATCGAGCGGTTTAGGCACTCCTTTAAGAGAACCATAAGCTGCTGAATAGACAACCCATGCATCTTTTTTTTTCCTTCATGTTCAACAAGCAGTTCGAAGATGCTTTGCATTGCGGAGTCTTTCGATACGTTTGTGTACAGCGCGGTAACGTCGAACGACTCCATCACGCACGCGTTATTAGGAGACGCGTCACGTAGACGTTCTAGAAACGTTTGGGTGTTCGTGAGGTGGGCTGGAATGTGGCTAAGCAACTGGGTTAGTATTAGGCCTAAGAACCAGGTTATTCTATCCGTTGGCCCGTCTACACAGCTGATGATGGGTCTAACCTTGAATGATGATGGATTGGTTGACGCAACATCATCAGAAGATACCAACTTATGTGTCTTAATAAGTAGGTATAAGACGGGACATGTTGGTTTATTGATCTTAAGGTGTGAAATAACCGATGATTTTAAGCCTGCAGCCTTTTCCACGCTGACTCCCATTGTATGGAAGTAAACGTACATCGTAACGTTGAGATAGTGCAGCTCAGTGGTTATGATGCCGTCGATCCGCAAACAAAAGCGTTAGCTAGATCCCTCCCTGATCCGGGTAAGAAGAACAGGCTCGCCCAGCATTCATGAAGAAGACGAATTCCTCAAGCATCAGCTGGGACAGCACGCGAAATATTCGAAGAGCTTTGTGGGAAATGAATGAGAGGAAACGAATCGAATGCTAGAGGTGCCGAGAACCGCACAGTAGATGTGATGACGGGCCATGTAAAGTGCAAAACAATGTGGATCGGAGAGAGAGGCATCCTTCCTTGGGATTAACATTCTTGGATGACGACGGCCATTCATGTGAGACTAACGAGTTATGTGAATTGCGAATGGCCTACACATCACGTTGTAACAGGTTGAATCCTGAGAAAAAAATATTTTGTAGTGGAACAGTTCAATCTTCTTGTACATTTTTAGCTTTTCCTTTTCTCTTATCTTATGATTTTTCAAATTTATTCTGCTAAATGTAAATGCAATTTAGATGGGGATATCGGTTTTTGAGAAGCTGGATGGCTGTTTCAGGTCTCGATGTTAGTACGGAAATCCCTAATAGAACGAGCACTGGACTTCAATATTATACTTGATGATGTCTCACTCACTGAGTTAGCGTTCTCACCTCAATATTCCGCAGCTGTGGAAGCGAAACAGGTAAGCATTGCAAATGAGTTCTCCATTGTTAAGGAAAAACCCGGCGTCTTTAAAATTTTAACTCCCAATTTACCCAAAACATAACTTGATCTGTGCAAAATTTAAAATTGAAGTCTTGAAAACACTTTAACTCTTTACCAAATTGTCTGTGGTCTTAAGGCAACCAAAGCCGACATCAATGAATTGTACATCAGAAGATACCAACTTATGTGTCTTAATAAGTAGGTCTAAGACGGGACATGTTGGTTTATTGATCTTAAGGTGTGAAATAACCGATGATTTTAAGCCTGCAGCCTTTTCCACGCTGACTCCCATTGTATGGAAGTAAACGTACATCGTAACGTTGAGATAGTGCAGCTCAGTGGTTATGATGCCGTCGATCCGCAAACAAAAGCGTTAGCTAGATCCCTCCCTGATCCGGGTAAGAAGAACAGGCTCGCCCAGCATTCATGAAGAAGACGAATTCCTCAAGCATCAGCTGGGACAGCACGCGAAATATTCGAAGAGCTTTGTGGGAAATGAATGAGAGGAAACGAATCGAATGCTAGAGGTGCCGAGAACCGCACAGTAGATGTGATGACGGGCCATGTAAAGTGCAAAACAATGTGGATCGGAGAGAGAGGCATCCTTCCTTGGGATTAACATTCTTGGATGACGACGGCCATTCATGTGAGACTAACGAGTTATGTGAATTGCGAATGGCCTACACATCACGTTGTAACAGGTTGAATCCTGAGAAAAAAATATTTTGTAGTGGAACAGTTCAATCTTCTTGTACATTTTTAGCTTTTCCTTTTCTCTTATCTTATGATTTTTCAAATTTATTCTGCTAAATGTAAATGCAATTTAGATGGGGATATCGGTTTTTGAGAAGCTGGATGGCTGTTTCAGGTCTCGATGTTAGTACGGAAATCCCTAATAGAACGAGCACTGGACTTCAATATTATACTTGATGATGTCTCACTCACTGAGTTAGCGTTCTCACCTCAATATTCCGCAGCTGTGGAAGCGAAACAGGTAAGCATTGCAAATGAGTTCTCCATTGTTAAGGAAAAACCCGGCGTCTTTAAAATTTTAACTCCCAATTTACCCAAAACATAACTTGATCTGTGCAAAATTTAAAATTGAAGTCTTGAAAACACTTTAACTCTTTACCAAATTGTCTGTGGTCTTAAGGCAACCAAAGCCGACATCAATGAATTGTATCGGTCTTGTGTTGTAGAGGAAAAGGTATTTGGACACTTGAGTACTTTAGTAGTACTACTTAACGAGTCACAAAGAGCTTGTTCCAGCGCAATACCTATTTATGCTTAAGCATTCCCATGTCGTCAGCACTTGCCAGCTAGTGACTAGATTAATGGAAGTATCGAACTCCTTTTCGTGGGAGACCTTTCTAAGGATTAGTTGTCGCTTTACATCACTGTTTAATACCCAGGGCCATTTCCTTAGCTATTTCGATACCATAAGGCATTAAGCGGAGCTGGACATAAATCGAGTGAATTGGACTTCGAAATAATGCTCATTCAAACATAAGGACTCCAAAATAGCTTTTGCAGAACTTTGTCAATTGCGGTAGAACATTATGATAACCTCAGAATAAAAGCAAAAAGGACTGCAGTATCTAGTAATAAGCTTTTTTAAAATAGAATCGGGTCGGCGGATGGATATTATATGGTACCTATGCAACTTCGAAACTTGTTCACAGTCAAAAAAATTCGAGAAAACGACAATAGGTTCTTCGTTGATTAGTTCCTGTTGTAATTAGATTAGTTTTCAAGTATTCTCATCACCCAGGGAATGAAATAAGTAGTTGAAATTTCTATTAAAACAATCTGTTTGTGTAAAATTTGAATAGACAGCTTGTGTACATCATGAAGTATTTCGCCAAAGTATTTTTGCGGTATTTCATCGTTGTGGTGGAAATTCTATGCCAAGGGAATTATTGTAAAAAACAAACTGAGCCTACTGCCCAGGCGATGACTAGCTTTTGTTCCTAATGGTTCTTAAGATTGATGGGTTGCTTATATGATACATGACATTTTTCTCATAGCTATAGTGTTTAACTTTTGTTGGATACAAATTGGATATTAGCTGTATATGCGCGATATCCAGTGCAATGTAGTTGTTTCAGCTTGCCGTGTGCTGTCCAGTGACTTTTTCTCAATATTTTATTTATATCTATTTATATGACCCATCTTCCTGTGTGTTACTAAGCGGATCCCAGCACTTTCCACATTCTATTCATCTCCTTGCATCCATTATCCACAAAGATCCTTCGAATTTTTACCTGTAGCTTCGGCTGGTTTTTTGAGGATTTTAATTTCATCTTGAATGGCGTAGAATGCTGGTCGTGTCGATTCTGTCTGGAGTCCTGAGATAGCCGAGCTGAAGGATTCCCATTTGGGTTGCAGAGAGTGGTTTCTTCCCGGACAGGTCCAGTACTAATTTCCTGACCCCAGAGGGATGACAGGCTTGGTTGACTCGGAGCGGATTCGAACTAGCACTATGCTCGTGATGACCGACATCACTGCCATTGTACTATACTGCCCATTTTCTCAACATTACTTGGCATTCTTTCTACTTCTGTTTAGCAAACACGAGGTATTATTTTATTTCTTTATTTACGCACAAGCTGACGTTTCTGCGGATTTCGCCTTCTTCAGAGCCTGGAAAGGTCACGTTGACTGCATCTACATGGCCAAACACCTCCACAACCAAACCGAGAAAATGCTAAATCAAAATTTCAATCACATTGAACTTGGCATTATACTATAACATTTAACTTCGTCTTAACAAATTAAGTGGACTCTCAGTATTTAGTGATACCTGGTGCCGAAATTTTTGATTATAAAAACTGTTTTACACGACTCGTCTTTACTTCTACTCTGCGGATCCTGGCCTTTCCTGCATTCGTGGGAGTTTTTTTTCTTCGCATCCATCACCTACATAGCTCTTCGAATTTTTCGCATGTGGATTCCGACTAGGCTAGAGAATTTTCGTCTTGTAAATGAATATCATTTAATGCTGGTCGAACGAATTCACCGCAGTCTTGGGGTTACTGGAGTGGAGTGTTCTCACTTGAATTGCAATTAGTGAACTTTTTTGGAGGCAACTCTGGTACCATTTTCTCGGCCAGGAAAGGACGAGAGGCTTTGTGAGTCGAGGAGGGGTCGAACCAGCACCGTGGGCTTGGTGAAGGGTATGCGTTTGATCACTGCGTTATCCGCCCCATTGTGCCGTAGGAGACTTAACCTTTAATACAGACGTCGTTTGCCTTTCAGTTTTCCTGGAAGTAACTCCCACGTCCGACTTTCTATTAACCTCGGCATTGATGGAATAATTCTTTTTACTTCTGTTTAGCAAACACGAGGTGTTATTTTATTTCTTTATTTACGTACAAGCTGACGTTTCGGCGGATTTCGCCTTCCTCAGAGCCTGGGGAGGTCACCTTGACTGCAATCTACATGGCCAAACACCTCCATAACCAGAGAAAATGCTAAACCAAAATTTCAATCACATTGAACACAGAGTCTTTGCACACTCACCGCTTTCTATGAGCCTTCCACTTAATATGTTATGTGGAGACCAACCGCGCAGTGTTCACATGGTTTGAGTGTGTTCAGAGTATGCAAAGTCCCTGTGTTCAATGTGATTGAAATTTTGGTTTAGCATTTTCTCTGTTGGGTTATGGAGGTGTTTGGCCATGTAGATTGCAGTCAACGTGGCCTTTCCAGTCTCTGAGGAAGGCGAAATCGACCGAAACATCATCTTGTACGTAAATAAAGAAATAAAATAACACCTCGTGTTTGCTAAACAGAAGTACTCAAGAATGTGTTGACGAAAGTTGAGAATAGTACTTTCCTTTGAAGTAACGAGGTAGCTGTTCTACTTGTTCCCAGTTCTTCACCACGAGGAATCACCAGCCGTAGTAGATCGCAGGATAGTTTGTTTCCACGTGATTTGAATTCCTCGGATGCCGTTCTATGGTTATGAAATTCGTTCGTTGAATCGAGTTATCAGTGTGTGTAACAGGTAAAAAATTGTAGCAAGTCGAATGCCTGCTGGATTTTTTTCGCTCATTTTTGTTTATCGTTCAAAGTTTTTGGCCTGCATATTTCTAAACAACTGCTTTCTTATAAAATGTTCTGCATCCTGAAAAATCTAGTGGAAGTATTGTACTTTCATGGCGATAGGTTTAGGTAGCAGCACAAGAGGCTCAACGTGCTTCCTTCCTTGTGGAACGGGCTAAACAACAACGTCAGGAAAAGATTGTTCAAGCGGAAGGAGAAGCCGCATCTGCGAAATTGGCGAGTTTTGATTCTTATCCATTTTTGCTCAGTTTACTAACATATACATGGGATCGTAGGATGGATTTATTGTGATTTTTTTCGTTTTACATTTTTCTACGACCATCATCTAATCACATCTACCGTGCGGCTCTCAGCACTTCCTGCTTCGATTCCTGCTCGTATCCAATATCCACCGTATTCTTAGAACATTTTGCACCGTTTCAGCTGCTGCTTGAGGATTTCGTCTTCTTTATGAATGTCGTAGAATGCTGGTCGAGTCAGCTCTCCATGTAGTTTTAGAGATAGCCAGGCTAAGGTCTTCCCACTTGGATTGAAAGTGAGCGTTAAGGCGGAGCACCAATTAGTGCCTTTGCTTCCTTCCCGATTGGCTGCATCGCTTACCACTGCACTATTTCTTTCCCGTCTAGTTTTAATGTGTAAGTACCCAAAAGTGGTTAGTTTTCTAACATCAGATAACACATATCTCAAGTAATAGTTGCCTTGATTAGTAGAAATAGACTTATTAAAATTTGCTAGACTTTCTCATCAACCCTTTTTCTTGTTCTACCGCGGGAAAACCTCTATTTTCATGAGCCTACAGATCTTTACTTCGTCGACATTCACATCTCGAGCATAGATTCTTTTGGGCAAACAGGATTTCGTTGAAAAGGAGATGGTGATTGATGTTTGCATATGCTTTGCTCATATCTCCGGGTGTCACGCTTGTGTCAAATGTTCGGAATTTTTGAATGATCTTCTAAGTTCTGATATTTTCTCACTTTTTCGAAAATTTGATTTCCGTAACATTTTAAAACAAGAAGGTTCTCAAAGCGCCATGTCTTGAAATTTTTGGGGAGGTGATGACTGTTTTCGAAAAGTCCTATAATGTCGGGAATCTTGACAGACCTTGGTAAGGTTCTCCAAGTTTGTTGTAAAAGCCGACATATATAATTCCACTATTGATGATTATACTACAGGTTCTTGACAGTGAAAAGATGCCTGTTATAATTCATCGAACATTCTCCGCTGAACTATAGCTTTCTTTCGTCAATCCATTGTCTAATTGTTCTTGTTTAAGTTAGGAGAGGCTATGAAGTCCGATCCTGGTTTCTTGAAGCTGCGAAAAATTCGGGCTGCACAAACTATTGCACGTCTCGTGTCGGAGTCAAATAGCAATAAGGTATTCCCCGTCTTTTTCTTTCATGTTTTTTCTCTTCATAGTTCGTGCGCTGTATCTGTTATCCCATGCAGCTATTAAATAGCTATTGATCTCTCAGGTGTATTTACCTGCTGGTGGCCTCATGCTAAACATTGCTGACGCGGATTACATGGATATAAACGATGGAAAGAAGAAACGATAACTGAGGATCTGTTGTTCCTACTTGAATACTATCGAGTATTTTCTTTGTAAGATAGACAACCTTGCAAAAATTGTTGTTTTATGTTAAATGTTATGTTTTTTGACTAGCCTTTATTTAATAACTAAAAGAAGACTTCCACTTTGTTTTATTTTTAGCCATTTTTTTTAATGTTCGATGTTGTTCTCTTAGTTTACTGTAAAGACGAATTTATTCCCATATGCGAATGCTGATTCGTTCGTTTCTGGTGTAAACAAAATAATTCTGAGGCAAGATCATAGTCGGCACCACATCCTATTTACAAATACAAAATATAAACGGATACAAGGGAGGAAAAATCGATTATCACTGGCCTAACAAAATAATAATATTACTACTGAGTTGATGTACTCTGATGGAGGACATAAGATGTGCACGCGAAGGAAGTAAGCATTTTCCTATGCTTTCGATTTATCAGGCGACTAGATTTCTTTTAATTGTACGTCCATAACGCAATTAACTATTCTTTATATGGTCTTCGAAACATGTTTTGATATCATTCAGCACAGCCCAACATGGAAGCATGGACACGTCGGCCTGAAATAGATAAATACATTTCAACGGGCGCGATAGTGGTCTGTTTGTTGTTTCTTAGCCCTTTAAGAATTCAATAGATACGCATTTCAGTCCAACAATCGTGTTCACTTTAGAACGTCTGTTTGACACGATAGACAAGCAGGCTGGTTATTATGCGGGAGGGAACTTGCCCTATCAAGGAGATGGGCTGCTGACCGTAGGGCGTTGTAATTGCTCACGAGCGGTTCTATGACAGTTGTAGGCGTATGTGCATGTATATTTATGGTACAAGTAAGGTTTAGTTTTTTTTAATCGGGAACTTTAATTTTTTTAAACAGCTAGAATGTAGATCTTTTTACAGAATGATGAGGAGGTGCACATAGAACAGGGGTGTGATGGTACGATCTCAATGACAACTGGTAAGCACCCTGAACCCCGTACCGATTCTTACGTAACCGTTGTCAGTAACAGGTAGTAGCAAACGGCGGGTTAGGTAACGGATACGAGTATACAAATGTCGGGATACAGATGGTTGCGGAATTTGACGAGGAAGAACAGCCTCTCAGAGTCCCATATGCGATTCTCCCATATACGATTGTGTTGTATGTGTGTTATTGTATGGAAGTAAACGGATGCTGTTTAACAACCTCGCGATTGCTAAGGGAGAAGACGACGAATTCAGTTTTTTTTTTGGACGTGTGAGGATAATTGGATTTCAGCACCGCCTTAGGACGATAGAATGTATTAGTTGACTCGATTTCAACCTTTGGAAATTCGTACTTGAAGGACTAGCTAGAGATCTATGCCATTATAAGTGAGGAGGGCAATTTCGGTTTAAGGAAAGAGTGAAATGCATCAATTAGGTGGTGGTCTGTAATTCCGTCAATCAGTCTTAGGCCACCGGTAAAGTCCGCATTTTTCGGCACGGCTTAAGTAGAGATATTCGGAGATTATCTCGGCTCACTCGAGTGTTACAAGGATAAAAATGATAGAGCTCTCCGCACTGATCTGTCTCCGAGGGATGCGCGATGCATTCGCCTTCATTAGCCACCTCTGGAGGTGATTGAATACATATATGGCCCCTACATTCACATTGAAATTAAGACCTAACAAATTAAGGAAGGGAAGGAAGGGTAAAGGATAACAAAGGATGAAGCTCTTGGCATTGATCAATCCCTGAGAGATGCACCACGCATTCGACTTCATCAAGAATCGTTGGAGGTGATTGAATGCATATCTGGCCTTCACAATGACTTGCGGTGGCCTACCGATGTATCGAACCAGTGCTGCTATCCTCCAAAACAAGGCTGGTACCAATATGCCGCCTCCGGAGGGATGGAAGGCTTGGTGAGCCTGGGACGGAGGAACCGATCCCATGTGTATTGCAGGGCTCCTCTGATCATTTCGCTACACGCGCCCCTCACTCAACTGTCAAAAGCTCATTATCAAATTTAGTGTAGAGTTCTGTGTTTTGCCTTCCTATCCTTTTTTGGTAATAATATGGTCACAGGTAGACTGCTAGATTGCTAGTATTACGGTTTCGTCGAACTAGCATCAATTTAGTGGTGCATCCGGTTCAGGAATGTGGTCTTTACAGCATTAGCACTTCAGCTTCTATAATGGGCTATCCCTATTCTCTTGAGGTTTTCAAGAAAAAGAAGCAATATTTTCTCACTTGAAAATTAACTCCTGGCCGCATATTACAGAAACCGAGACATTTATCTCCGGCGCTGGTATTTTGTACTCCCCGAGAACGACAGCAAGGAGTATGGTCCTCTGACTGAGCAGCGCATTGCAGTAGGTCCAAGCCATAAGACTGAGGACAAGGATCTGTGCCCAAGAACATTCCAGTCAACTGAAAACAGCAATCTGTGAGATTGAGGATATTTTAAATGAAAACCACTGCTTTTTGCCTTTGTGAATTAGGGACTAAAATAAATTATTGTTTATTAGTTTTATAAAGAATGGTGCAACAGTTTTGAATCCATTAAGCAATTTTGCCTACGCATAATTAATTTGGTTGCTGTTCTCACCGAGAAGTTCGCAAAGACATTAGATAGGAAGTAGTACATTTAGCGACTTCCATAAACAAGTTGCCAAAGATTCTTGGATGAGGAAAGAAACAACTTGAGCGACAAAAGGAAGGGAGAAAAGTGGTAGAATTTAGCATAAAAGAACCGCTTCTCATATTTTCAATTTTTTCCACCGGAGAGGTTACTCATATCTACTATAACTCTCCTATTTATTGAAGGGCGAGTCAAACTAGTAGAGCTCCAAGTGATGCATATGGAGTGATCTCTGAAATATCATGATTTCCAACGAACGTTAAGGATGATGAAAGGAGAACCCGAAAATTAGAATTACCCAGTAAGCTCTGCTCGTTCGAGTGACACAATAAGACACTTTTAGTATAGAGCCTTTTCATTGCTGTCGGCTCCAAAGTATTTGACTGCAAGCTTTTAGTGCCGGATTCAATTCAAACATGTACAAGTACACCAACACATAAAGGTATATGTCAATCTGGGCTGGACATCTTCCGAATCCACCACATCCGAGTCTCAGGGCAAATACAAGATCCTGACATTATGGAGCTCAAGGCCGCGTCTTGTGACTGACATTTTTGGGATCCATTGCACAAGAGAGATCTATGGGCTCGGATGGATAAATATTGTAACTCTAATTCTTTTAGATGAAATCAACTAAATTTTCGGTGATTTGGAAACGAATAGCATGTACAAAGACGGTAAACGAAGATTATGATGGATCTCTTACAACAGATTATTTCGGTAACCTACCGTCTTCTTATTCAAGATGTCAAAATTGCATATTCGCTCGCATGGCTTCGCCACCTTCACCGACTTGCAACAACTTAAAAACGCCTTATTCGGACTCTGAAACATATTTATTTTAATTATGAAGAGGTTTCCTAAAGAAATGCATTAAATTATCGCTACCTTCCCTCTGACTGTTGATATTACGTCTTTCCTCATAGTTTTAACTAGAGAAGATTTTGGTGGACGAGTGGTCGTTGGGATTCTAAAAACAAATTCTAGCCGCTGTAGAGGTATTTCAGAAATTCTTTTTGTTATGAACGACTCGAGCTCCGGGCCAACCAAGCCTCTTACCCCTTTGGGGTCAGAAATTTGTACCAAACATTCCGAGAAAAAATCACTCTCTGCAGTTCAAGTGGGAACTCTCTGGCTGAACCATCTCAGAACTCCAGGGAGAATTGCTCGACCAGCATCCTACGGCATTCAAGATGAAATGAAAATCCTCAAGCAGCAACCGAAGCCACACGTAACAGTTGGAAGATCTTCGTGGACAATGGATACGAGGAAACGAATCGAATGTGAGAAGTGCTGGGATCCGCACAGCAGGCGTGAAAACTAATCATACGAAATAAGAAAAAGAAAGGACGAGTCATTTCATTGATAAGACTGCCATTTATACTTCGAAATTATGCTGCCATTAGACTGCCATTTATGTAAGACATTTTGAGTTTAATAGTTTCCTTCTTAAAAGAATTGATCACGACCTTTCTTTTTTTCTCTCAAACTGTCACCAGTTAAACCTTCATTATTCCTTAACACAATCCAAAGTTCTTCAGTGGTCCGGTTTTTCTACGAGTGCTTTTAATGTCTTTGGCTTAAAAACTAGTCGAATCAAGATTAAAACGTTCTTTTGTTGCATACGTTTGCTCGATACTACCATCTGGCAGTCCAAGTTTAAATACTATTATGTTATTTATTTACATAACCGTCGTCACGTCTACCATGTGGATTCCAGCACTTCTTGCGTTCGGTTTGTTTCCCTCGCATTTATCGTTCACAAAAGTCCTCGAACATTGCACTTGTTTTCCCGGCTAACGATTGACGTCTTCGATTTCACCAGAGCCGACGATCCGAGTCGACATTCCACAGTTGTTCCTCTTCATCAGAGGACAGAGCAACCATGTGAAGAATAAACATTTTTATCAACCTCATGTAGCTTCAATAATATAAACACATGATGATTATTTTGCTACAGAGTTTAAATGACGGTCGGTTTCAAAATTGTTTCGCTTGTTCTTCCAACTGCTGTTTGAGGATTTCGTCTTCTATATGAATGTCACAGAAGTCGACTCGATTATCCTTGCACCTTGGTGATACCCCGGCTAAGGTGTTCCCATGTCTAGATCTGTATCGACGGTATCATTAATCACTGGGCTGCTACTCCTCTACCCACCCCTTCCCCCACCCTCCCCGATTCACATATTTGCTATAAAATGTTTGTTATGACTTCCAATGGACGCTGAGGAAAGTGAAAGGAGCGCCCGAAAAATAGTACTACCCTTTCCTCACAGAAAGTATGAAGCGTGATCCTGTTCTCCAAAGCAATCAGTTTGTGACATATGGACCGAAATTCGGTTACTGTCGATGTACAGATTACTCACCTCTGCGATGCCGGCTTCGTTGATCCAAACGAAGATCGTCGAGTCACCGACATAGACATTCCGGGACCCTGAAAGAGAAACTGGATGAATTTACCATGCCCATGGGACATATGTATAGGATCATAAATTAACAAGTTTATAGCGAAAATCGTGTGCCAATGTGAGGAAATGGAAGGGTACTGCAGTTGAAAAATAGCAGAGAAGAAAATATTTGAGAACCACTGGTGAAACTTCCTTACTTTAAGAAAGAAAAAATAGCAATAAATTAAACTAATTGAAGGGCAAGAAGTGCATTGTTTTGGGCGTTCACTTTCTCTTGCATTTTTTAAGCTGTTTTTTTTTTTCGAAATTTTACCACAGCATTCTTATTTTGCGATGGAAAAGCGATCTTTCATCTATCGCACTCACATAGAGAACCCTCTTATTCGTAATTTTTAATCAAAGAACGTGCAGTCTTTGATGAGTTGCAAGCTGTTTTTTTTTTCTCGAAATTTTACCACAGCATTCTTATTTTGCGATGGAAAAGCGATCTTTCATCTATCGCACTCACATAGAGAACCCTCTTATTCGTAATTTTTAATCAAAGAACGTGCAGTCTTTGATGAGTTGGAAATCTCGCAAACGTACAGAAGTGTCCTTTCCCTTCCATATATCGTCCCTACTTTCCTGCTCTAGCAGTACGAATTCTAAATCCAAGGGCCTCCGTGGTGCAGTGTGTAATACACGAGCCCCTGGAAAGGGAAATGCTGGTTCGATCTGGCCCGGAGTCGCAAGTTTTGCGAATATCTCAGCATCGTTGTGGCTTTAATTCCCATCATACCCTGCCGGAAAAAGTTATAATAGGTAGAAAATAGAAGGTTAAATTCTATAACGCTGAAATATTTGGAAAACCAGGAATGCAGATGTCTGCGGTGGGGAACGAACACCTTACTGTCCTTTTCAGGGGAAACGCGTTCACCACCACACCATGCGGGTCATTTGTTTCGCCTGCCTCTCAGCTAGTTCTATTGATCACTTGCCATCAGCAATCAGTCGTCAACGGGATTGATCTAGGGAGCACAAATCGTCATTGAACCCAGTTAAGCTGAGGTTATAATCACAATCTTAACCTTTTTGTTTGCTGCCTAATCTTTTTAATGGTAGAGTATGTTGCGAAATATAACTTCTATAATGCTGAGATATTTGCAAAACTGCGGACCGCAGGTGTCTGCGGTGGGGAACGAACGCGTTCGTGTACTATTAGGGAGTGAACAAAAAGGTTAAGATTGCAAAAGGTTAACAGTATAAATTCTTTTCTGCGATAATTTCATAATGGATTTTGTCCAGAAATTCTTATGAAACTTTTGAAAAAATAGAGTTTGTCGAGAACTTCAGTATAGGCTCAACAGCTGCCAATATTAACAAAACATTCGGGGATATCATGGGGTTCTGCTGGGCGAAATCTATTCAAACGGTTTTTTATTGGAAGAAAAAAAAACCTAAAGATAAAAATCTCTTGGTTCAACTAAATTGCAAGCCAATTGTGGTAAAACTAGAATACCTGCACCTTATTTTCAAACTTTGATCATAAATGCTTCCATATCTGCTGGGTTAACCATGAGCTGAGGTACTAGAGTTTCAGATTTAAGGACTAAAGGACTTTAAAGACTTTTGATACTTACGAGTTCTATATGGCTAACATCGTCACTAATATGTTATAACTCTTCGAATGTTTCTCCTACATTTTTCGCCCCAATAACATTGCATGTCACAACTCGATTTTATGATTTACTAGAACGAAAAGTTTATACTATGTAAAACGGATGGGAACTGGCGCTGTTCTCTAGTTATTGGTCGTTTATCTGATTAATGTCCACCATTTCTTGGACATTAAACGAAAACCGGAGTCTTGTCAGACTTCGTGACCAATAACAGCTGAGCAGCACACGAACGAACCATCGTCGCTAGTGGTCCGTCGCCCACTCACTCTCAATTGCTCCTCCTTGTTTGATACGTTCGGTTGTGGCTTCAAAACTCGTCCAAACTGAAAATCGAATTGGAATGCGTTTAGAATGCAATATGGTAATGAACAAATATACCTTTTTAACTGGAGACGTCTTTCCAATATCTTCAATATGACTAACATGAATACCATTTACATTTTTCTCGTCGCCTTCATACAATACATCTGGTAGGGACTGCAAATTGTGACATAGCCCAGTTGCACCGGCTACTCGAACGTATACTCAGGAGTAAGTAAATCATATTGGGCACTAAGATTTTCTTTATGATCCTACAATAATTGCTATATGTGCTCATGAACATAGCGTGTGTTGCCCAATAGTCAATGTGCGAACTACATGGTCCTTAGTTCAAAACCGCGCGTTATACAAAACATGCCCCTTTTCACAACATGTAAACAGACGTAAATTTTTCAGTAAGGTTAATCGTTTCTTGTGAGTAAAAGCTTTTCTAGAAGAATATCTCCTCTATTGTATTATTCCTATGAAATTAGCATTTGGGTGACTACACTACCTCGGAAGTGGTTGAGGAATTGAAGGCGAATTTTGGTGGTGAATAAGGTCGATCCGGCATTGGTTTCCCGTAGATATCAGCGAGATGCGGAATGAACCTCGCTGGAGGTGGTGGGACGCGAATCTGCGCATTACGGGGATTTAAGAAGTAGATGGCCTTGGAATGTTTCCAAAAAAATTTTTCTTCGTGCCTCAGACATTACTCACCCGCTGCTGGATTTCCAGACGTGGCTCGACTTTCTGCGCAACTTGCGACTTGTTCGGAACCGAATTTGAGACCTGTGTGATTTTGACTTCTAATTTTCATGAATTATTTTTATTTTCTTATTTCATAAAACCACGACTTGAATCGATTCAGTCAGTTCTATGTATCTTTGAATCTCATAAATTCGTAAGTAATGCACTGAAAACATTTTAAAAAATAGTAAAGTAGAGGGCGATGTTGTTGAATTTCCAATTTCTTTACTTTTAGTTTCATAAAGACCCTTAATAGGGGCTTATAGCTCAGTGGTTGTGATGTTCGTCATCAGAGTGTACTGCTGGTTCGATTTCGCTCCGGGCCAATCAAGCCCCTCATCCCTACGGTGTCGGGAAATTGCTACCGAACTTCTCTGGTAGAAAAATTACTCTTTGCAATCCAATTGAAAACGAGGAAACGAGCCGAATATCAGAAGTGCTGGCATCCGCACAGTAGACGTGAAGACAGGTCATATAAAAGTATAAAAAAGACACTTAATAGTTACATTTTTCATAGATAGAGAAACAAATTGACAAAAAATGCAAAAGATTCTGTTCCAAAAAAATAGTAAAATCTGCTCTTCTAATTGGGGAGCCGCAGAGTTCTGTTCCGCTTTCAACCCTCAGATCAAAACATCTGAGTCATATGACTAACCTAAGCCATTCTCAGCAACCCAAAATAAACCAAATTGGTTAGTTTTCAAGAGAAATGAGTCTGGAAGTGGTTTATGTAACTATCGCATGTGAAATGAAAAATGGAAATCGTCATAGGAAGCTTTTTAAGATGATTTACATAAACACACCTTAAATTGTTGCCTGTGAGTTCTTGTTTGCGGGTTATGAATCAACATCGGCTGGAATACTCCCTGCTGGAAAAATCACAAACATAAACGTAACATTGCGCGTTCGGAGCATGTCTACTAGTTGAGTACTGTTATCGTGCAAAAACTGTACATAATGTAATATCTCTTCGGAAATGCCTCATAATATTTTTCATGAAGGCATACTGGTTCATTTGAGGAAGTTTTGCGAGTTACCTGAACTTGTGGTCGCTGATGAAACGGCGCCGGAGGTGGTCCGGTGGCAAATCGTTGCGGAGGAAATCGTTGCACTTGAATCTAAACCAATTCATCTACAAACCATGGAAATCCGAACTTCCAACTATTTTCAAATATACCATGTCCGTCTTCACATGGATGATTCCTTCAAAAAAAAATCGTTTTTAACTTTATGGAAAAACAAAAAAAGCAAGTGGAGACGGGGTTGTCCTAAAAATCATAATTTTTTTTGTCAGAATATTCGAATGGTGCTTGAATTTTGCAAGCCCTATCGTCGGCGTAGTTTTACACGTGTCTCTCGATCGAATCATCAGCGTTGTCAGAAATTTGGAGCAAAAAATTGCCCTGTTCTCATCCAGTGGAGTTGTTGTGTAACAAAATTGACCGCGATGATATATCGTAGATGTCATTTCACTCGAGCACATAAAAGGGAACAATGTGATAAATCGCGCATCCTATGAAAATTTGATGATTGCATAGGGTACAAAAAATTCTCGTAGCGTTCTGTCATAGAGTTTTTCTATTTCCGGAAAAGAGAGGAAGCACTACGGGTTAAAAAAAAATGTTAACCACCTTATGAGGAGAGGCCGCTGTTGACGACTACTACACTTGTCGCTAGTAGCTGCGACGTTTTGGCAAACGAAATCGATGGTGCACCCACTCACCTCAGGTAGTCTGATGGTGAAGGACTTCTTAATTTTTGAAGTTGTAAGGGACTTCTATTCGAGAGTTGGAGACGTAGAATTGTTTAGCGCATGTGCAGCATCAGTTATCAGAGAAAAAGTTCTATAGACAGAGTTTATGCTCGCGATTGCGTTTTTTTTTTTCAAGAACGATGAAACTGATTCGTTTTGAAAGCGAATCAGCACGGATGACGAAAATTAGAATGATTGACACAATTTTAAAAATTATTTGATAACACCTATCAAAAAGCTGTGCGCAGAGTGTGTGATGAGAGTTTTCTAACCACGGTAAAGCCTGGTTCACCTAGTGAAGCTGTGGGTTTGGAAGGAAGCCATATATAAAGAACTGCTACAGGAAAGCTAAACTGTTAGACTGGATGATTCCTGCTCACCACAGATTAAAACGAAGTAAGCGATGAACTAATACGCTAGTAGTATCATTGAACGGAAGAAAAGCAATTATCCACGACAATCCAAAACCATACGTATACCTGACGCTCTCGAAAAATGCTCAAGAATTTGGCTGGGATATTTTGCCTCGGCAACCTATCACACCTTACATTCTCTGTCTAATCAGATATCTGCGGAATAACTTATTTATATATTTACATTTGTATATTTTTTATAAGGGCGCGTGTGGCGTAGTGGTTGGAGGCGCCACTGCGACACACACGTGGAATCGATCCCAGCGCTTATGGCTCACCAAGCCTTCCATCCCTCCGGGGTCAGCAAATTGTTACCGGAATTGTCTGGGAGGATAGCAGCACTGGCTCGACACATCGGTAGAACACCGCGAGTCGCATGGCGCATCCCTCAGGGATTGATCAACGCCGAGAGCCTTATCCTTTTATCCTTTATATTTTTTGTATACATAACCCAAATTAAAAATTAAATTTATTATATAATCTCGGAAATTATTATATAGTCTCGGAAATTCCCTGTTGCTTTCAGCATATCTTTCACTTGATTCCTTTCTCTCAATTCGTTATCCACAAACGTCCTCTTATTTGGGTATGAATTCGACTGCTTCTGGTCTTCTTCATCGATGTTGTTGAATGTTGGCCTGCTTGAGGTCCTAGAATGGTTGCGTTGCTTTTCCAGAACTTCACTGCAGACAGTGGTCACCCTTCCTGGATTGTAGAAAGCTTTTCCAAACAGGGCTGTTCCAAATTTGCCGAAGTCCGAGGAGTGGAAGGCATGGTCGACTCGGGACGGGATCGAACCAAAGAACTCTCGCTTATTATTGAACGGCTCTTCTATCCACTGCACTTAGCGTAGCATGATGTAAAAGGCATGAATTTAAAGTTCTTAGTATAAAAAAGCTAAAGCTCCCGACGTTGATCGATCCCTGAGGGATGAACCATGCATTCGACTTCATTAAGCATCGTTAGAGGTGATTGGATGATGAAGATGGCATATTTGGCCTTAACAACGACTCGCGGTACCAATGTATCAAGCCAGTGTCGCTATCCTCCCAGATAAGTCTAGTAGCAATTTGCGAACCGCGAAGGGAAGGAGGTCACGGTGAGTCTGCGGCGCCGAGATTAATTCCATGTGTATTGCAGGGCGCCTCCGACCACTGTGTCACACGCGCCCAACTTCTTTAGTACTTCGCAGAAGTCAATTATTTGAGAATGTTCAGTGCATAAAAATCCCCTAAATTTTAACGGTAATGGATTGCGCTCTTATTAGAGAGAGGACAGATTGCCATCGAACAAGGCGTAGAATTTTCCATCGATTAAGATCCTATTTTGAAGTGAAACAAATGCATGAATTTTGGATCAAAAAAGTGGGAAATTTTCGCATCAAAACAACACCACGTAATTTTGAGAGCCTTGAATCCAATGATATTGAATGCGGTAAAAAGAAGACAAATTCAATTTCAAAGGCTTTGATTTCTTTACAAGGTATACCTGTGGTTGGTGTTGTTGTCGGATCGCCTGGAATTGCATGGATTGTGATCGTTGATTGGGAAGCTGTTGAACTCCTTGCCATGGCTGCTGTCGCGGTGCAACGACGAACACCATCGAGTTCGGCTGGGACATCATCTGAATCCTTGTCTAATAAGCTGAGTTTCAGTTATTTCTTTGGCTGATGTTCATTCAGAGCCGGTTTTCCTTCGTTCTGAAGGAAATTCATGTTTAATAGTCACTATTTTGCATTTTTTGGGTTATTTTTATCCCATAGATCTTATTGGCTTTCGCTCTATTCATTCGAGGTATGGAGATGACAAGGAGATATTGCGCAATAATTCTGTAACTATAATTGTTCTACGACTCGAGGTATTTTTTGAACGACTTTGAGGGTGCCTAGTGATAGTGAAAGTTCATCATTCAGAAAGTTCCCCTATTTTCTATTCATGAGCTGTTACCTAATTAAAGGGCTTTAATCGACACGGAAAGCTTTCATAGCATTGAACGTTCATCATTGTGAGATACATTGGCAATGAGATACGTATGATTACATTACTAGGATATCAGCATCAAAAGCACATGCACTTCGATATCGGGGTCCTATTTGCTTGCAACACAACATTTAAGCGGAGACCTTTAAACTGATGATCCGTGACTTAAACAACATCAGAGCTCCCTAGCCATTGTTCTATGACTATCCAGAAATGATCGCAACCTGCTAACACGCTATGCTAATATCATTAGTCTTACTTTCCCTGAAAAAATCCATTGTTCATCATCCACTCACTAATTTAACCATGCACAGGTTCGAATGGTGACGTTTGACCAAAACTCGGAACCTCAGCTCGACTTCGAACCTGTATTACCTTTACCGGGTGCTCATTCCCATTGGCGGGTGATTTCTGACAACACCGTTCGAGCAGAAAAGTGGCTGAGAGAAAGACAAAATAAGGGCATTGGTTGGCGTGGTACATAACACCTGAATCTCTAGAAACACTAAACGCGAGTTCAAAATCCAAGTGAGGCTTCGAGCTCTGCTCATATTTTAGCATCCTTAGGTTGAATTTAGCATAATATTCTTCCGTTCAAAAAGAATACGCAGTAAATGAAAGTCAGAATAGTGAGTTAGCAATAAGAAGAATGGAACATATCATAGGACGTTAGTGTTAATTAGCAGTTGTTAAGAGTTTGTTTTTAGTGTGATCGGAGGAAAGATTGTCTTGTGGAATGCGGTCCGAATGCTAACCAAAACCATTCCGTTAAACTGCTTTCTCCGGATTCTATTCAACTTAACATCAGTACCAGTGTTGAAATGATACAACGAAAAATAAAAACTTGTTTTTAGTTTATCTATTCAACATAGTACTAGATAAATAAAGGTAACGCTAAGGATAAATCGTTCGGCGTTGATCAATCTCACGAGGGCTGCGCCATGCATACGACTTCATCAAGCATCGTTAAATGTGATTGAATGCATCCCTGGCCTGCATAACTATCACTATTATTTAAACTTGTTATCCATGTATCAAGTCACTGCTGCTATCATCCTAGTCAACTCTGGTACCAATTTACTGGCCAAAGAAGAATGGTGGGTATGGTTTGTAAGCGGCGCGGGGACAAACCAATCATTTATCGTCTCATTCTACTACTGCTATACTTGTTTTGTTTATTTCACTAACGAAATAGAAACGCATGCCTGTGCTGGTTGTTGTGGAAGGAATTGTTGTTGCTGTTGAGGAAGAAATTGTTGTGGTTGTTGTGGTTGTTGAGGAAGAAATTGTTGCTGTGGTGGCGATAGTTGCAGGTGTTGAGAAAAGAATTGTTGTTGTTGTGGTGGTGCTTGTTGTTGTTGTTGAGAAAGAAATTGTTGTTGCTGTGGTGGCAGTTGTTGTGGTTGTTGAGGAAGAAATTGCTGTTGCTGTTGAGGTGGTGGTCGTTGCTGTTGCTGAGGAAGGAACTGCTGCTGTTGTTGCGGTGAATGGAACTGAGATTGTTGCCAGTTTTGCCATCTGTTGTAGAATTGCTGTGGTGGTGGCTGCTGCGATTGAAAGAACTGCTCTCTTCCTTGTTGAAAGTTTTGTCCATACCCGATGCTGATTACCGCTAAATATGGAGAATATTTTTGAATCACCAAATGTAATCTTTTCCTGTTACAATTTGGTTTCGGAGATAGTTACACAAAAAAGCACTTTTAATTGAACGGTTTTCTAATTATGTTGGTGATTGTTCATAAGAAGAGGAACCACTGGAAGTGAGATCACAGGCGCCGCCTGTTAGATTGCATAGGATCAAACGAGTTCTCTCTAAATGTGGCAACAAATAGCTCATGACAAGGCGGAAAACTAGTATTTATCTTGATAGCAGGCCTTTCTAAGCAAAAGCATCGCCTGTGGGAAGAAATTAGGTAGCAGCGAGTTTGATGGTCCCTTAATGAAGTTGCGTAATGTTCTCGTTGGTTTTTTCAAGCGTAATTGAAGATCCATGAAATTGCTTTGCCGATGGCACGAAGTTGACAAAAAAGTCGATCAGAAAACAAACACTTTTTATGTCAAACAGACTTTGGTGAATTTCTGATAGCTACGAAAAAATATGATTATAAGAAATCCACCAAAAGGCAACAGATCTGTCAAAGCAATGCTAAGTTTAAAAATTTTAAGGAATGAAATCAGGTAAAATATAAATAAATCCAAGGAAAAAGTTTGTGAGCAACCTGGACCACACAGCTTATAAAGAAAGAGGGGTTCTTTGGTTCATGAGCTCATATTTTGTGTGGCTGCTGTAAAAGCGTTGCTTCTTAGGCTCCATCTCTCCTCGTACACGATGAACCCTTTTCTCTTCGAATCTTATGGTAACTACAACTACAACTAGCCTTATTCTCTAGGTGTAAGATCTCTCTCGATGATTACGAACTTACCAGCGAGCACGGGAAGAAACATGACGACTTGCATTGGGTGGTGGCTGATGAAATGCCGTATGTGTTTCGCACCCGTTTCAGCTAGTGGGCGTGCCGTGTGGTGATCGGCGAGCGACACCAAAACGAGGTTTTGTGATATCTGCAACGAAGACAACGACAAGAAATCCAGTCATAGACCCTTGCAAGTGGCATCGCGATGCTCGAAATCTCAGCTTTTCATCGGTACGGTCCACTGACGGGCAGCAATCGACTTACCCACCTTACGATGCGACGCGCTCTTCCAGTACATTTCTCTGTCAACTACTTTGCACAGCGTAGTCTCATACGTGTTGTCGAGGGATCATGTCATGTTGTAGACTCAGCCAGATCCGTCAATTTGTCCATAAAAAATAGCATTTTATGTTCGTGCATAAGCATATACACTAAATATCGTTGTAAGTCTTCACCTCCTCTAAAGATGACTCTTTTTTTAAAGCTCTGAAATTTTTCCCAATATTCAATCCACATTTAGAGATTTTTTTAACATGAAGTTAAAACCTTCCACTGCTGCACTAAAAAGTAGGACCTGTTTAATTCATGAAAACTTCGATTATCCCTGGAAAAATGCGTCCCTTATAAAGCATTAGAGAGCATCAAACTAGATCCTAAGGATCCAAGTATCCCACCGAAGGTCGCGAATTCCCGTTTGCATGTTGTTCCACCAAAGCCACACCAGACCTCGAATCATCCGAATGTGGAGCAACATCATCAGGAACAATAGTTGAGTCTTTTACAGGACAATGCTTTTTTCTTCGTTCAGGAAGATTGATACTTGCCAGTCAGCTTTATTATCCTATCCGGAAGAAAACTCTACAGTTATAGAGCTGATGTTATTGACTGGATATTAAGTGCGTATCATGTGTTGGATATACCATCATCATCATCTTTAAATGTTGGATGTTCGGGGTTGGAAGGAAAAATAGAGATGATAAAGATCTTTTTGTGATGTTTGAAATTCGAAAAGGAAAACAAAATGGCAGAGATTGCAAGTTGGAACGTTTTCGTCGCTCTCGCTACAACCTAGCCTCGATTACTCTTTTCGGGGACTCGCTCGCGCCACGAACACTGCGCCATTGAGCCCCTTACTTTGCGTTTCTCTCAGGTAGTTTTCTATCTAACGCTGCCATCAGCAATCGTCAGTCAGCGGGATTGAACTGGGGAGCACAAATCGGCATTCAACCCAGTTAAGTTGAGCCTGTCACAATGGAAACGCCTGCCACGGCGAAATCACAATGTTAACCTCTTATTTGGTGGCTATTATAATTTTTCACGGCAGGGCATGACATGAAATAGAACCACAACCATTCACAAAATTAAAGATAAAGCTAAAAGCTAAAAAAAACCTTTCGGCGTTGATCAATCCCTGAAGGATGCGCCATACATTCAACTTCATTAAGTATCGTTGGAGGTGATTGAATGCATATCTGGCCTTTACAATGACTCACGGTGGTCTGCCGATGTATCGAGCCAGTGCTGCTATCTTTCCAGACAAGTCTGGTACCAATTTGCCGAACCCGGAGGGATGGAAGGCTTGGTGGCCCATGGGCACAGGAATCGATTCCACGTGCGTATCGCAGTTGCGCCTCCAACCACTGCGCCACACGCTCCCCTCACAAAATTAAGGAAGCAAAAAAAAGACTAAAAAGCTAATTTAAGAAAAACTAGCTGAGAGAAACGCAGCGCGAGGGCCTCAGTGACGCAGGGTGTAAAAAGCGAGCCCCCAGAAAGGGTAATTGTGGTTCAATCTGGCTCGTGGTCCACGCTTTGCGCTCATCTCGGCATCGCTGTGGTTGCATTTCACCCTGCCGTGAAAAATTATATTAGGCAGAAAATAAGAGGTTAACATTTACCATTATTTCTACTGTGCAGTTATATTCGATCATTATAAAGATACGGATATGGGAAAATTTTTCGAGTAATTTCCTTTGACAACTAATATTCTGGTTATGTACATCATCATGTTTGTGAAGGCATCAATAAAAGGCATCTTCAAAAACGTGTAATGTTAGTTAGTTACAGATTAAAATCAACTCATGAGGTGCGCAACACTCTGCCGAACATTGAGTTAAATTTGGATCTGGCCGGACTGTGCACTTAAGTCGAGATGGAAACGGATTCAGTGGATGGCTTCCCACGATCTCTGCTGTCCTTAACTAGCTTTGCACACTGCATAAATAAAAATAAAGCATAAAGTCTCCAGCATCCATTAATCCTTGACTGACGCTCCATGCACTGGTTTTTCATCAAACATCGTAGAGGCTGTTGAATTCATAGCTCGCCTGTAGAATAATTTGTGCTGGTCTTCTAATGTGTCCAGGCGCTGCCTTTATCCTCCCAGCGACGAAATGGTATATCGGATTTCGGAAGGGGAATAAATCTATAGATAAACTAATAACCAAGAAAAACTTGTCGGGCTGATAAATAAAGCTGAAGGACCTTTGCTGTACTACTGCTTGCTTATGAAAATACAAGCACAATATTACCTGTCTGGTAGTCATCATTTAACCCTGACACCTGGTGACACCAGAATTCATTCCTCACACTCACACATCGCTTGGTCGGAGAATGGATACTGTTGGCATGGCGTACACGATAAACATCACGTTTTTCGTGAGAGATCCATCATTTCTAGTTGTTCTCGGTGAGGGGAAAAGTACGGGAATTTCATCGGATTTTAGCTGAATCAGATGCGGTATATGATCCTCATATGAAGAAACCACAGGTACATTGCACTACACACTGGATCTGCCTTTGTTTCGACCTCGCGCCTTGTTTCACTATTTTCTCCATCCTGCCGGGGTAAACAAATCTCTGCCAGTTCCCCACAATGTCACGGCTTTTCACACGTTGCCTGTCTGAATGCAAGGTCCCTACTCAGTGGACGACCAGCAAGGCCGTGCTATTGTTCTAGAAGGGTGACCTACGATATCGGCAACTATCACCCAATCTCCCTGCTGTCTGTCGTCTTTCACTTGTGCCATTCTAAACAGCATTGGGAAACACTAGACGAACGACAGCTATGCGAGCAAGCATAGTTTCGAAAATGATTTAGTAAGATGGACCACGTCCACACGATAACAAGGCTCACTGAAATGTCGCGAGAGTACAAAAGACCGCTCTATCTCACTTTCATCGATTTACAGAAGGCCTTTGAATCAACTGAGATAGAAGCACTCATGGAAGCCTCTGAGGAGTCCCTACTCAGTACATAAAGATTCTTCGTGAGCTGCTATAAAGTTTCACAGCCAAGATATCACCATTCTACAACGGAATTAACATTGACGTCAAAAGAGGAGTTAGGCAAGGCGATACAATCTCGCCAAAATTATTTATCGCCACCCTCCAGAACGTCATGCGAACATTGGAATGGGATAATTTGGGAGTGAAAATCGATGGTCGGCAGTTGCATCATCTTCGCTTTACTAATGACATCGTCCTTATAACACCAGACATTAGCAAAGCGGAACGAATGCTTGCGGACTTTGATAAAGCGCGCGGAATGATTGGTCTTCGACTAAATCTAAAGAAAACGATGTTCATGAAGAACGGATTGGTTTCGTATGCTCCATTCACGTTCAGCGGAACGAATATCTCCGAATGCTCCAGATATGTCTATCTAGGTCGCGAAATCAAACGGCTTGGGGAACTTTAAAAGAAAGCTTTGTCGGAAAAAAAAGTGGAAAGAAAATACGCTCTGCGAGTTCCAGAAAATCGAAATTTCATTTTGGCAGAATAACGTAAAGTGGGTCGGGCGCGTAATGCTAACGTATTGAATGAATAAATGATAACCGATGGACAAGGGCTGTTAGTGACTGGATTCCTCGGGATGTCAAACGTACTGCAGGAAGACCACCGACCCGATGGTCAGAGTTCTTCACGAAGAGCCTAGAAGAAAGATATGATGCTAGACGAGTCTCTAGAGCGAACAGAACCCACTGAGCTACTCTTGCACGCGACAGGGGATAAATGGAAGATTTACTGGGGCCCGCTCAAGTCACTCGACGATCAACGGGTCTACAGGTGATGCAGGTGATAGATTTATCAAGCAGTGAAGAAAGAATTGCTTTTTCTGAAGAATTCGGCGGTGTCTACCGCCTAAACATCAACAAATGGCGTCTGGAATTGATTTTTCGACAGTGGCAATTTCTCGGTATGTGAAGAATTTGAGGAGCTCAGAACGTAGCAGACTTATGTAGTATGAATTTTGTGTAATCAAATTAAGCTTATTTGTAATTTTGATAGAGCATTTTACAACCATAAACTCGTCTGTAAATAAAAGTTTCAAAAAATTGGTAACTAAATTCAGGTTTTTAAAATTTCCCTCCATAAGTATGGCATTTACAAACTTAAGCGATACATCGGGGAGCAACATATCTTCCTGTTGTGTTAGGTGCAATCCCACTTTTTCAACTGCTTTCGTTTTAAAAGAAAGCTTTGTCGGAAAAAAAAGTGGAAAGAAAATACGCTCTGCGAGTTCCAGAAAATCGAAATTTCATTTTGGCAGAATAAAGCAGCAGATATTTTATTGATATAGATCCGTAGATTGTAACAGTGAGGTGGGTAGCTCAGTGATTGTGCTGGCGTCGATCCGGAAGCAAAGGTGCTAACTAGGTAGACCTCCTCCCCAACAATGTCCTCCAATCCACGTGGAAATGCCTCTATCCGGCGATCCTCAAGGTTTGCAAGAATAATCGGTTCGCTCAGCCTTACATCTATAAAGAAGACGAAATCCTCAATCACCAGCAGAAACAACAAGCGAAATATTCGAAGAACTTTGTGGGAGATGAATGCAAGGAAGCGAATGAAATGCGAGAAGTGCTGTGATCCGCACAGTATATGTGGGTGACAGGTTATGTAAAAAAAAAAGATTGTAGCAAATTTTAGTCCCATTAATAAATTTTGTTACGGACTGATATGTTAATCTACACTTAAAATCAGACTTGCTGTTTACTTTCGTGCCGAATGCATTGGGCTCAATACATTTCGAGGTTTGTGTGTTAAGATATAGCACACACTAGAAACGTGTTTCTGTTAGAACTGAGGACATCTCAACAACAAACCCTTTTTCGACCCTGTACCCTGAGCCCATTGTGCTATCCATGCTCGTCTGGGAGGACAACAACTTTGAATTAATACGTTATCAGATCGTCACAAGTTATCGTTCAGGCCAGGCATCCATCCAGTCACCTCTGCGATGCTTCATATGGAATTGTATGCGATTGTAGCAAATTTTAGTCCCATTAATAAATTTTGTTACGGACTGATATGTTAATCTACACTTAAAATCAGACTTGCTGTTTACTTTCGTGCCGAATGCATTGGGCTCAATACATTTCGAGGTTTGTGTGTTAAGATATAGCACACACTAGAAACGTGTTTCTGTTAGAACTGAGGACATCTCAACAACAAACCCTTTTTCGACCCTGTACCCTGAGCCCATTGTGCTATCCATGCTCGTCTGGGAGGACAACAACTTTGAATTAATACGTTATCAGATCGTCACAAGTTATCGTTCAGGCCAGGCATCCATCCAGTCACCTCTGCGATGCTTCATATGGAATTGTATGCATGGCATTTCCCTCAAGGATTGATCAACACCAAACACTTTTCCCTTCTTTGCCCTTTTCGTAGATAGGCTTTCTATGCACTTCACTATTGTAGTAGTTGAAAGTCGTTGGAAATTAAATGGCAATAGCTTCATGGATTCTTTTAATCAGAAATTAAACACTTGAGATCCTCGTGAAGAAAATAACTGTTGCGGTTGTTGTATTGACACTCTAGGTTCATAGGTGTATACCATCCCAAAATTTGAAATCCTTTCTCATTCTCCTAAGTGATTCATCATGCAGTTAGCACAGAATTCCCCGTCCAATTCATTACCCGCTCCAGCGTCCGTTTAATCCCTCACCGACCGCAGCCTTAGCTTTTGTCTTTCATTGCACGCTTTGACTCTCTCCACCTAGCCACCTACCTGCATGTATTCCATTTCCCATTGTGTACACATGACTCAGCTCCTGCTCGACCATCTATCTTCACGCCTTCTCGTGTACAGCTAGGATTCAGTGTCTTTTTTCTTATTCGAGAACTTCCTAGCTCTTACGGTTACACCTATTCCCCTACCCACTTCAAATTTTGTAAAATCTCTTATAGCACCGATAAAGTAAAAAACTGGTCGAGAGAAAGCCTAAGCAAGTGCTGGTGTGGTGGATAGCATATGAGCCCCCTGCAAGAGTGATTGCGAGTTCGAAGTCCAACCGAGGTTCCAAGTTTTGATCGCATCACAGCATCCCCGTAGTTATTTTTCACATCATATTCTACAGTGGAAAAGGATAAGAGTAGATGAAAGTCAAAATGTTGTCAACTCTCTGGTATTTTGCGCTAAATTCATTAAGACCATGAAATATATTGCTAGTGATATCCACTGTATAGGGAAATATTTTATATATTATATTATATTTGAAAGATAAAGTGTATTGATTTCTGTCGTTCATTCTGAAAACACCATCGTTTTCCACGAAAAGAACCGTTAACTTGTAGTTGCCGTGAATTTTTGATGGAACTTGCAAGGTATGGCAGATATGTTTTCGTTTCTTTCACCTCAGAATATATTCCTTGAAGTTTTTCCAACTCAAAGAACAAGAATTTCGCTTTCCTGCCATTCAAACCGAATTAAAATCATTGTCAATGCAAATAAATGACTCATCTGTAGCTCGAACCGGCCTTCTCACCCAGAACTAGGGTGTAGATCCAGTTTTCGCCCACATGAGTCGATTTTTGCATAGATTTGAACCCTGCTATCTTTCTCGGTTCCTTGTTTATTTATTTGCTTTGTAATTTCTATTCGCGTATTCATCTATGTACAGTTTTTTCCAAATTTATTTATTAAGTCGCTCAGTTTGAAGTGCCGCATCTCAAAATGTGGAAGTGCCAGGCAATTTTTGTCAGTATGTTCCTTTCGCCTGTCCTTATAATGGATGGCACATCTCCTAGGGATTGATCAACGCCAAACGCTTTTCCTTTTATCCTTTATCTCTCTAGTACTTTGTAGTCGCTTTTCGCATTGCTGTACTATCCATCCGAATCTCATGCTTTCCTGCAATCCACTCGACGAGAAAGTTTGAGCACGCCCTTCGTTCCGCACCGTTCTCTTTCAAAAGCGAAACCATCAGAATCGTGTAAAGCATTCTGATTTCCACAATGTTTTCTATTTGGTTCTTGAACAAGTTTGCAAATTCATTTTTAAAGCGATTCTTCTCTGACACATAGCAATTGTAGCCTGCCGTCACTTGCACCCTGTATCCTCATTTCCTCCCTGTATCCTCACTTGTTCCCTGTAACCTCACTTGCTCCGGGTATCACCACTTGCAGACTCGACGTTCCACATTTACTGATGTGTTGCTGAGAGGCGAGAATGACAGAAAGTGCAGAAACACAGAATTTCTAGGATTTCCACCTTGTCAACAAAAATAGCTCAGAGCAATGTTTTCTTCATTATGATTGCATCGTCTTCATAATGTGAGTAACACCATTCTTAATCGATTGTTCCAGATCAAATCTGCTTACTCGAGTAAGTTCCGAATAATTTTTCGAGAAAAAAAGTACCATTGGAAGAAAGTACTCTCAAACTGGCCGTCATTTAATCTGATGGGCTCTGATGAAGTCGAAGACGTCGAAACGTTAGCCGAATAAATCTCTTTAACAACACCGTGTTAGCTTAATAATTCAAAAATAAAGCTCTGTCCAAAAATGGCATTAAACGAAGATTGTTTGAGAATATAATCATGCAGAGAATGCTAAGATCTTAGCCCTCAACATACCTACACACTACTAAACAGTTCCTATGCGAAATGGACTTGAATGACTCTCCAATTGCTTCTTTCTGGCAAATTACTACTTAGCGATGACCAAAGAATAAATCGAATTTCTGTAAGCGATCATTTCCAGTTTTTTTTTTCTCGTTAGCATGCTCATAGACAGGAACCTTGAGGCACTGTCAGCACCACCCGCGCCAAGGCTCATGAGGGTCAATCGTTCTCATTGCAGTCACTATCATTGTCATCTTTAGGTGTCTGTGCTATATCCTTTTCTCCATTACGAGTAAGTTAAGTGCCTTGTTGTCCAGCATTAACCAGGACAATCGATTTCTTTTAACTGGTATTCCACAGCTTCCTGCGAAATACCATAACAGCTCGTTCATTTGTGTTGTATGGCTCGCTCTTCCATTCTCTGCATATTGGTCATCTGGGAGGCTTTGTCGTTTCATAACATGTTCTGACAACTGAATTCGTTCCCATTATTCTAAGGAGCACATCGACTGATAGTGGGGCTCACAGCGTTTGTCGGTCTCCACAATAGCTCGCGAATGGATGTAACGAATCGATAATGTGCGCAAGATCACACCACCTACGAAAACCAGATGTCCCGTGGGTCCAAGAACTCCACTAGATTTCAATTGTTTTAACTCTTACCTATTGCGTATTCGTTTTTCATGGCAGGGTATTATGTCTAATACAATCGCAGGGATGCTGAGACATGGGCAAAACGCAGAACCTCAGCTGGATCTCGAACCCGCGACGTGATCACCCTTTCAGGAGGACCTGGGGTGCCCAGTTTTGCTCACATCTCAGCACCTTTGTGGTTGTATATCAGGCTATTGTAAGATGAGACTCTAACCGCTTTTTTGTACTGGGAAGAAATTGCGCAAGATGGCTTTAATCTCTACTAAATTGTAACGTGATTTTTGTGGCTTGTGAGTACAAGATCCAAGTATTAACTAGGCCCAACGTTGCTTACCTTGCCAGACTGGACGGAGCAGTGAAGTAGTAGCACGAACAGGGCGACTGTGGCGCAGTTGTCGGAGGCGCTCTATAATACACATGGGATCGATCTCCGCGCCCCAGTACCACCACGCTCTTCATCCCTCTGGGGTCGGCAAGTTGGTACCAGACTGGTCTGGAAGGATAGCAACACTGGCTCGAGATAGCAGTAGGCCACCGCCAGTCAATGTTGCTATGTCGAGGCCAGATATGCATTCAGTCACCTCCAACGATGCTCAATGAATAACTCAAAAGACTGACTTTCTATAAATCTCGGTATAGATAGATGATATATTTATTTATATGATCTTATAAGCTGATCTTGTTTAGCTGGTGCGAGGTTGGCATAGATCTTCGTTGTCGTTGTTGTTGTTGTTGTTGTTGCTGCTGCTGCTGTTGTTGTTGTTGTTTTTGTTACTGTTGTTATTGCTCGATGACTGATGTTTCGGCGATTTCGCCTTCCTCAGAGCCTGGACGTATTTTATAACCGAGGTTTTCACAACACCACACGTCCACATATACGGACTACGCCTAACGAAACGACGCCTAGTTTTCGCTGCGCCTACCATGAATCACTTATGACTAGTGTCGTTTCGAATTTTTTAATGGTGTTGGGTCCTGGTTTTCTAACATGGATGGTACTGACGCGTCAACTGTCCTGTCAGTTTGAGACTTTTATCACTTTCGTCAAGGACCTATTTAAACGTGTGGGGAAATTTTATACAGTATGAGTAGTACTGAATGTTCATTTTTTCCTCGTAGTGTATTTCTGCTCATTGAGGTGTGGCATTACCGACTTGGGTCCGATCTATTGGTTTGCTTTCTTCAGCGGATACTCGCGACAGCGATGAACGCTACCCAAAAACGTTCATCGTTCAAAATTCGCCGTTGTTGAGTATCAGCTGAGGATAGCAAATCAATGGATCATCTGTCATTGGTATCTAAGTTTATTAACTGTCCACTTAGTTCTGACTTGTTGATTTTCATACATCTCACTAACAAAACGGGCGTTTGGCATCCCGGTTTCCTATTGGTAGGGATATACTAACACTCTAGGAGGTGTTTTCGAGAAAGCTATCCGTCGCTGGAAGATTTAACTCGTCTTTTGTTCTAAAGTCGATATTTTTGCTTATATTAATATATATATATATATATATGTACTAGTTTATACTGTCGTTTAGTATAGCTGTTCTGTGACTTGTCTCTGGTGATCCAAGATTCGTGGAGACGGTGTTTACGGCGTGGTGCCTGACGCTCATCGTCGCGTGAAGCAGTCGCCGGCGATCACCAACGGTCGCATTCCAGTAGTGTTTCATGCGAAAGATGGATGTTTCAATAGGTATCCATCTTTAATTTTTTCAGTTTTTGGATGTTCGTTTTCTGTATAGTATCTACAAGGGCGCGTGTAGCACAGTGGTGGGAGACGCACTGCAATATATGGGATTGATCACGCGCCCCAGGTTCACCAAGCCTTTCATCCTTCTAGGGTCGATAAATTGGTGCCAGATTTGTCTGCTAGGATAGCAGCACTGGCTCGATACATTAGTAGGCAACTGTGAGTCATAATAAAGGCGAGAGATGCATTCAGTGGCCTCCAAACGATGCCTAATGAAGTTGAATGCATGGTTCATCGCTTAGGGATACGTCGCCGCCAAGACCCTTATCCTTTATCCTCTCTACTGTGTACGGATTCCTACTATCTTGAACCCTTGCGATGTTTTTTTTTTCGCAGTTTATAGGCTAACTTCAAGGCTGAGGATGGATTCGATAGCAGTTTCACACTCTATTGTCCCAGCGAGTGCTTTAAAGATTTGTAATTCTGTAATTCTGTTCAGATTCAATTGTTTGAATAAAATTGAATATCTAGGCTTCCTTATGCATCGCTCATGGCTACGTTTCTTTGTTTCATTGGAGTTGTTTTGTTCTCCATCATGATGACATGGGGATTCAATGCCACAGTTGAACAAACAAGACGATCACTAAGGATACAAGACTGGCCATGGTTGGACAAAGTTCGTTCAAAAGTTTCCGTTTCTCAGTTTCTATGTTTTTCTTGAAACAGTAGCTAAAGTAAAGGCATTATCTGAACCGCATAGGCTCATACTCATTTGCATCATAACGATACGATCCTGTCTGTTTTGGACGACAGCGATACCTCCAAGTTAGTCGATAGGGTACTATGGGCTAGGTATTATAGATAGCTGACAGTTCATTCAATAATTGTTCACTGTTCTGACTGAAAAAAGAATAGAATCCGTGGTTAAGCTATGTCGATATGATGAATTATACGGAAGCCGAGGAGTATAGGCCGTGTTCCCGGTTCTCTCGGAAGCCCCCGAGTTACTGGCGGTGCGCTTCACATGTCTTCCCATGGAGCTGAAAATAGATGGACATCTCAACCAGTTCAAGAATTTTGCGCTTTAACAACAAAGTTATCGAAGGAAGTGAAATCAGGTCCAAGAAAATCATCTAATCTTCGGGATCCAGAGGAATGAATCACGAGAAAGGATCATATGTGGGCAGGCTGTGTGATGAGAAAAGTCGGAGCCAAATGTACGAGAACGAGATCGACTGGAACCATCGTAAGTACATGCAAAAGAAATTGAAGTCAGTCATAGGATTGAAATTCCAACTGGATCGTAGAATAGACGTCACCATATGCGAATCGGATTTCCTCCATTGATGACAGCTGCAATGAATCGAAAAGAACCAGGATATGCTTGCGACTGGTCGGCTGGTTGAGGTGGCCTGTTCAGTTATCCACTGAAGATGTTCTTGTATGAATCCTGCTCACTACTTGTACTTGATTGTTGTCATTTGTTTAGAAGGTGGTTTTTTCTAAACAAGGAATTTTTTTCCAGGTCCAAGTATTCTTCGTAGTTATTGCCGTTCTAATGTCATTGTTTGCTCTGCTATTTCTTCTTGTTGGGTTTTCTGCTACTGGAGCTACACGAGAGGAAATATATAAACGTGGGTTGCCTTTCTTATCTTGACCCATCAGCGATAAAGTGTTGTTTATATTCTCGTTGAGTAAGCACGAGGTGTTGTTTCATTCTTTATTCACGAACAAGCTGACATTTCGGCTGATTTTTTTGGCTGGGTAGATTGCGGTCAGCTTGATTTCTCCAACCTCTAAGGAAGGTGAAATAAGCCGCAACGTCAGCTTTTTCGCAAGGAAGAGTAAAATAACATCTTGTGTTTGCTCAACAGTAGTATAAGGAATGATTTGATCAATGCTGAGATTAGTAGAAAGTCGGTTTTGGATATAAACTGGTGATATATTTCGAGGTACAGGAGAAAAGGCTAGATTTGGAGGAAGATGCGCTTGCGCAACTGCAATGGCTTGGTGTGTGCTGCTGGTATGGGGTATTATTGTAACACATACAGGAGCCGGTATCTCCTTGATTTTATCATTTGCAGATTGTTTGTTGGTTATTTATCATCTCAATCTGTTCGGTGATTTGCTGTGCCTATTCGGTTTTTGATGATCTTTGTTACACCATGAAGTCTTTCACTGAAGAGGATTGTATTGACCTTGGAGTGTTTATTCCGTTGGTTAAAAGCTTTTCGAATTCCGTGAGCAAAGTTTTCTATTTTACCTTTTTTCCATTTTCTATTTAACTCTTTCGGTTTTTATTGGTGATAACATGTTTAATTTACTTTCCTTCCAGAATTTACGCTTATGTGGCGGTGATGCCCAACAGTTCTGTGCCCTTTCATCGACTGCTAGTTCTTGGTACATTGTCGGCTGGGTGGGATCTTGTCTCGTCATTATAGGATTGGCATTTTTTCTAGCAATCCTCGCCTCCAATTACACCCATGTTGGTAATGTAACTAGGTTTGTTATACTCAATTGTTATTCTGTTAATTTAATTCCCTTAAGATCTTTATTCTAGGTATGTAGAGCTTCGTGATTTGGCTTTGGAAGTGTCGTCAAATGATTCTTCTTTAAACTTCAAGCACAATGACGATGCTGTCTATTGTCCACGTCGGTCGAGGGCAGAAATGAAGAATGAGTCTGCAATGAATAGGAGTACGAACGGAAATTTCGATTGGTATGTCTTTCTCTCTATGTCTGTTCCAGTAAAACATCCTTACAGTTCAGGACGTTTTAAATATGCTATTTTTTTCTTTTTTTTCTAATGGGAGTAGTTCAATCACAATTATATTCGGTTATAACATGACCAACATGACCAGTAAACATCCAGGAAGAACTTGGACGCCAATCGTATGAGCTTTTTCCAGGCGAACATGTCACGCTGACTCGTCGTCGTGCTCTAGATTTGCTGAACAGACTTCTAACTCTTCTCTGAGTTTCTACAACTGTGGCCGTAGTTAGGAGGGATTTTGAATGTAAACTGACAGCTTTAGCTCTTTACTGTTATGATATCAGTGTTTAGCTCCTCGCTCATTGTTGTTTCATTCAATAGAATATTTTTGGTTAGTATCTTGTCTGTTTTGTCATATCCAGCCTATGATTCTTACTTGCTCTAAGGGGAATCCCCGGAATGTTTCACTTTCAAAGTTATACTCCATAAATTAGCTAGGAGGGTTGTATGTATTAGAATATGAAGAATTCCTAGTACTTTAATTCTTTCTCCACAATGTTTCTCAGAACTCCTTTCTTCTCTGTGTAAATGTTGCTGCAATAGGAAAATGGGAGAGAAGGATTTGAAAAGAGAGGTAAGAGAGAAGATTCGATGAGTCTGTAGTGAATTTGTGCGGAAACGAACTGTTCCTTTCTTTGTGATTGTTCAAACATGTCATTTAAATTACCCCAAGCACTTTCGAAGTTACCACTGTCTTTAGTGTTTGTAAATTTTTTATTGTTACTTAGGTTCTCTCAATTTGAAGTTGTCTCATGACCTAGGTCTAATTTTACTTGAAGTAAATGTTTATTCCAAAATCTTGTTTTTGCTATGAGGTTAGGTATCCTCATGCATCACTGTTAGCTCTTCAATCCTCTAACAGATTGACTAGATAACCAGTGCACAGATATTACATAAGCAGACGTTTTGATATCATTTTTTATAACCCTTATCCTTGCTATGACTTGGTACTATTTAGTACTGCTCGAGTTTTGTTGAAAAGGTCTTGTTCGCCGTCCGTGGACTGTTCCTTTTTTGACCATTGGGATTCGTTTAGAGTCGCTCGCTGCGACACTGGATGCCTTACGGGAAATATAAGAACGAGAACGGTTGTGTTATCGACGTAGGCCGTACTTCTGAGCAATTGAAATCAATTACCGAGAATATCTCTTCAATTATACAAGTTCTTGGATCAGTGGTTCGTGAGATTTTTGTGCCACTTGGTCTTAGAACTGGTTAAATTCTGATGTTCACTTGTGCTCCCTTCATCCTTATGATTATGTATTCTTTTTCTTTAGCTGCTGAGTTGTTCTTTGAAGACAAATATTTAGAGTGGCCTTGCTACGAAGTGCATCGGGGACGTTCTTGAACGTAGTGCAGTGGCTCTGGAGGAGTTGAACACACTAAGTGATTCAGTAACGGCTGGAACAATCGCCGTAAGCGACTGTTATACGCCTATATTTTAAAAAGCTGTTATCTATGTAGCCTGATTACCGTTAATGACAGACAACCTAGTATGGGCTCCAGTTTTATTCTCACTCGTCCCCACTATGTGTCAGTGCTGTTTAGTGGTCTGAGCTCGCGCAGTGGTGCCAGGAGCGCCTTACTGTTGCCGTTGTGGTTCCTTTTACCCTTGCTGATCCTCAGAGGTAAGGAAGCAACATGTGGTATAACAAGCTCCTCCGAATCATGAGTTTACCTACTATTGGGTTTTATTACACTCGGATACAGGATGGTCCATCCTTACTGGTTGTGCGGAACCCCGCATAATATCCATTTTTTTTCCGAATTTTGCTGGCTTAGCCACTGTGGTTTCCTGGGGTCCCGCGGTCAATCTGGCCAAAGTCTGCCCCAGGTCGTCACCATCACAAGTAGTCGTCGCCGCCGTTGTGGATCAGAAGGAGATTTGCCATCATATGACTAGTATGACACCAAGACAGTGGTGGATCCTGACATTGGTTTACTCTTAGCTGAGCTTCCTAATGAAAACGCTAGTGTCCTCAGTTTGGGAGGCCCCACCAGTGGAATGGATACCCGCTGTACATCGCAGCCTGATACCCAAGAACACCTAGCTACGATGGGGCAGTAAGCCGTTGTTGCAGAGGCCTTTTAGTATACAAATGTCAAACTCCCCAACTCGGATGTCTGTATGGGAGTAATAAACTCTCCTTGCACATCACTGTTTGACGTTCAGGAAGTTTGATGCTTATTTATTTACACTTAGAAATCATCAAAAGTTAGATTTAGATTCACGATAATCTACAATATATAGAATCGCTTGTGGTACAACTGGAAAACTTATGGCCAAGCATTGACCGTACAGTTGAATTCGTAGCTCAGGTAAAATAGTTCTTTTGTTTTATTGTCATTTTGTCATTTTCGTGTAAATTAAATTTCATAACTTATAAACATTTCGAGTCTGACAAAAGACGGTTTGCACGCATAGGGAGTTGGACTAGGGCGGTGTGACTTGATGTCAAATCTTTTTCTTTCTGCTGTCGCATATTTCGTCGTACATTGTTTTTTACTGCGCTTTTTATATTCAATCGGAACGTTATCCAGCACAGATCATCGTGCTGGGCATCTGATCTGGAAAGCTACCTCAACAATTAACTATTTATAAAAGGCTTTTGGATGAGCTTGTTTCTGGGCGAAATGCTGTTGCAGGGTGAAGAGAGTGTGCAACAGAAAGGTTGTTGTGGTAGGGTACAGAGGTGTTTCTACAGTATTGAACACACAACTTCGATAGCCAAGAACATCTTTTTGTTGCGATAGGATGGCAAAACATCAAGAAAACTTGCAGTGATGAGTTATGTAATAGGTGTGTAATCATTGTTATTAGAATTATGATTTATAGAAGAGCGAAACGTTCATTGACGTCCTCGTGTTTGCTCAACAGGAATATTAAGCATTATTAGCTCAATGCTGAGATTAATAGAGAGTCGGTCGTAGAGATCATTAATATGTTCACATAGGGTTTTGTCGCCAGCCCTTATACTGAGAGCATTCCATTGATGTTATAACCCTCATGCCTAAATAGATTAAACTCAAGGTGTTCGGACTCTATCAGTTTCCTATGGATGAGCCATACACTCCACTCCATTATGCGTTGTAGAGATGATTGAATGCATGTTTACTTATCTAGCGACTTGTGTTGACCTATCGATGTATCGGCTCACTGTTTTCGTCCTCTCAAATAAGCATAGCACCAAGTTAAGGATCCTGAAGAGAAGGAGAGTTTGGTTTGACCCAAGAGGGATCGAACCAATAAATGCGTGTGTGTTGTAGGGCATTTCTAGTCACTGCACTATGTGCGCCCAATTTCATTTTACAGTCTGTAAATATTGCAATCTACGCTTTTTTCATGCCATTTACAATTTTTACAACCTAAAATCTCTATAATTACAACCTTCTGGAGGTACTCCCGTTTTTTTTCGTTCACATCCTATCTCGCCCCTTTATTTATATGCCAGTTTTTGAAATTACGTATGCTTTTCTCATTTGCAATCACAACGATTAGTGGTTCTCATGATTTACCACAACATCATACCTCGAAGTGTTCCTGCTTACCATGAAATTCTTTTCAACAGACTATCAACAACTCATTGCGACCTATATCAATAGAAATAAGGACCATTAGAACAGGCAAATCTTTAACAACAAGGTTCGATTTCCTATTCTACCAATACGGAATTCTATTTTTCTAGAGCCAATAAGAGTTGTTTTTCTCTTAGAGTAATATATTTCGAACACCGAACTACTAAAGTAGCGAGATTCCGTCCAGCGCTCTTCGAAATTCTTAAAACTTTTAAGGATTTGAATCTTGAATAAGATTTATAACGAAAATGATATTTTAGAAAGGCGACAAATACCACTAAAGCAATGTCGAAAAGTCTGTTTTGTAAGTTTATCACGTTCTAAACTCGTTAAATATTTTGGCTAGGGAACAATCAGACGAAGAGGTCGAAAAACCAGTATCGTTCATTTTTTTTTTCGGAGACATAGAAATTAGTTTCGATCACTCAGTGATTGTTATTTCATTTTCAATTGTTATGATGGATCGTGATCGTATAAAGTGAACTGACATAAGGGATTCCGCTGTGTAGTTCATAGATATCTGTTGAAACCGACTACCGTGTGCTGACAGCACTTTGATTCTATAGAAGACGTTTTTTTCACCACACCGAAGATTTTGAGATTTTCCAAAAACAGGATACATAGAACTTATTGGTTACGTAGACGATGAAAATACCGTGAGATTACTGGAGTGAATATATAGCACTTATCGGATATGTAGAAAAAAGGGCTAAAATTACATGAATTGCAACCACACTGGTGCTGAGATATTTCAACATTTGAACTGCGAGCCAAATTCGCTGATTTGCACACCGAGATCATTCCCTTTGACTGGTGATTACTGACGAAACCGTCTGTAAGGGTAAGAAAAAAAACGGCTGAGAGAAAAGCAAAACAAGTGCCTTAGTGATTGACAGTAACTGATTGACAAGTGAACCCGGATATGGCACGGGTTCGAATTTGGCCTAAGGACTATGTTTTGCAAATTTCTCAGCATCATTGTGGTTGTAATTCGCATAATGCCCGGTCGTGAAAAGTACTAAGCAGTAGATAAAAAGTTAGACTTAAATTACAAAGAAAATGCATGGAAAGGTTGGACAACAAAACGAAAAGTGGAGCCAGAGGATGTGTTATTTGAGAGGGGACCGGCAGAGCAATAGGTCCGGCATGAGTAGATACCCATTCATAACAAGTAAGGCGAAAATTTAGTGGTCAGTTTGGTGCGGCGCGACAGCCATGCGGATTAAGCCATAGGAGTGTTAATGATCGCACAAAACATTTCCTTGTTTCTGTTGTTATTTATTCACATGGCGGATACTTAACTAGTTAGTTTAAGATGTAGTACAAAACTGTCGTTTCATATTAGTAAGGAGCCGTACGTGATAAGTCTTAGTGGACTTCATTCATATGCTGTCAGTGTTCTAGCTACACTTCTTATTTTCAGAACCCCTTTTCTAATTACGAAACGACTTCTTAAATGTTTCTGGAATGACCGTTACTCCTGTTTAATGCAAGAAAGTAGTAAACATATATATTATTGTGCGCGAAATGCTTTCCTTTTTAGAAAAAACGACAACTTAGTGAGTTAGAGACTTTGTGCACGTGTGTCGAGCGTCTTTCAGCTGAAAGACCTTAGATGGACATGGGTTAGGTTTTTCGTCTCCATTAGGTTTCCTCTCTTCGTTGTTCATAAAAGAAGAGTTCGTTATTCTAGTGCTTACGCGCAGTGGCAGAAGCACTCGACGAGAGTTTGGCACGAAAAGTGATTTTGCGCAGACCACTGATCCACTCTCTACTGTTGTTGGTCAACAGCAGGTTTCTAGTGAGGATTCCGACTCAGATGCACCCGAAGAGATTTCTTCCAAACCTGGACCAGACATCAAACTTCTAACTGATTCTGGTGAAAACTTGAGCCTCTTCGAGGAGGTACCACTTAGTTCCTTGTTTGCGTTAACGTATCTGAATCCTCCTTACTTTTACTTTTCATTTAGCTTCAAGAAAAGAAAAGAAAAATGGAGGAAAATAGGCAGGACAAGACGCGATCGAAAAGGCGCAAAAGGGTGAAGAAAGTCGACAGGGGAGAATACCGCATCAAGGAAAAGTAGGTTATTCTGATGAAAGCTCCTGTTACATTTACTTCAAGTCAAAAGTTTTCAAGAATCTATTGCTGTGTTTTCTCAATAGGAAAGCAGAATTTAAAGTATTGACGCTGGACGAGGGTATTAACAAATCACTGGAGCCGCGTGTCAATTTTCGGGACGAATTATTAAGAGCTCGAACGGCTGGGAAGAGAGAGAGAGGTTGGTTGCTAGCCGTATCGTATTGATTTCGATGTTTTTAGTTTCCCATATTATCTGATCATGGGAACTTCACATATGAAATTTATATTCTGTTCAACATTAATAATGCACATGCAATTTATTAATAATAAAGGATAAAGCTCTTAGTGATGATCAATCCTGAGGGATGCTCCGCCATGCATTCAAGTTCATTAAGAATCGGTAGACGTGATTCTCACGTTGGCCTACCGATGTATTGAGGTAGTACTGCTATCTATCTAGAGAGGTCTAGTACCAATTTGCCAAACCCCGAGGGTGGAGGACGTGAGGGTCGATCCCATGTGTACTGTAGAGTGCCTATGATCACTGAGCTACACGGTTCCATGCAAGTTATTATTGAAGAAACTTGGCCACCATGACTCACTGAAGTCGTAATATTTGGCTATCTATTGCACAACACATCGTGGTGGTCAATAGGCTTAAGAGCTTATAGACACAGTTTTTAATTTGAAACGTTTCAAGTGCCAAACGCTGCCGTTCTGCGTGCTAAATGGATATAGATGCTACTTCACGTCATGCCAAACAAGTTTTCTTGCAGTTTCAGTGCTGTGTTCATGTCTTCTTTACAGTTTCTACGTTTTTTGGTACTCGACCAAATCACTATTATCTGCTCTACACATCTTAATCTTACCACTTCTTCGCAAATTTCGTTTCTGGTATTGTTATTGCCTCATTGATTGCCTATTGTTATTGCTACACATATACAGACAGCTCTTGTTGCTTAATTCCTTTCCCGAGTTTCTGTTCCATTTGCGATTGTTATGTTTTTAATGAAAAATCGTTTATCTGTCGCGTTTTACTAGAAGTATGTTATGTTATCCGTCTTTGAACAGGTTGTTGATTAAGTTCTTAAGCTCAATGAAACCTTCAAATTACCATTTTGACACAGACTTTTACATGGCACACGTATACACCCTAAATCCACAGGCTTCCATTATGTGGCAGATCGCGAGCCAGTAAGTTATGAAGCTGTTTATTGCTTACCTAGGTGGCAGGTAGGCTTTACGCGTGGAACGAAAGCATCAATATGTCTGCCTTGAAAAAGAAGTTGGTTCCAAGATGAATCTATATTTAAGATTTGACCGTTACGTTCCATACAAACATTTCATGCTTAAATAAGTATCTGTACTTGTACGAGTGTCTTGTTTGCCCTACACGTCTCTTTCGCCAAAAGCTTTTAATCATTCGACAGAAATATATGAAGCCGCGTGAGCGCCATGTTCAAAATGCAAGTTTATCGTCTACTTGAGATGACAATGGAGTACATCCAGCGCACACAGTATACTTGGCGAAATAGATGTGAGTACCTTCTCACGAAAACCAATGAATGTAAACAGCCTAATACGGAAATTGTAGCTAAGCCCGTGTTGCTCGCACAGGCGAGTCTGCCATATGGGGAATTTCGACGTCTCAGATTGCGTCATTCCATGAATATAGGTGATACACGTGGTACCGGATAGCTCTCACATTTCTATTTTTTCCACATTTCTTGCAACATATCAAAATGGATAGCAGAATCTCGTTCCATTTGCTTGCTATGTCGTTGAGCCATGTTTGTAGGGTCGGGTATTAGTTGATTGTCTGTCGGTGGAGTAGGACGTTGGTTAAAGAGACATGGTAGAGCACGCCTGAAAGAGGCTAAGCATAATCACTTAATTGGTCCGGTTGTTAAGCAGCGTTGTAAATCACCTTGATGCTTGCCACAGTTGTTTATTCCTTAGTATAGCGACAAATGGAAAGACGATAGCATACACTGGCACCACAAGTAACGCAAGTTCTGAGAATGGCGCAAAGCGGACAACGATACGGTCATCGGCGGATCTAAACTTTGTATAGCAAACGGCACGTTATCGGAGTAATTGAGAGCCTTGAATAGAATGATGGATAGGAAGCAATGACTCTTGAGAAGCAGATTTTTTTTATTTCTGGATATCGAGTGATTACGCCTAGATTTGATGATCTCTCTGGAATTTTGGAAATAAGACGGTTTCCCAAGCGTAGGGTGGGATGATTGTGAATCGAAATGTGCATTGTTCTATAGTCAAAATTCTATCCCAATCCGTACAAAAAAAAACCCGCTCCTTTCGCATAAAAGTGTCAGATAACTAACCGATGCACAATGGCGAACACCAGCAATGATATGAGGCCAATCATACCAAGAACAGCATGGACAGTTACAGATGGTATAAGGATTCTCATTATGCGAACGTTTTCCTGTAGCTTAACATTAAGAGCGTTTGAAGAACAATTATAGATGACAATAGATTGATAGAACCAGCTGAGAGACAGGCGAAACCAAAGACCGGCATGGTGTGGTGGTGAACGCGTTACTCCCCGGAAAGCACAATAGCGCGTTCGTTCCCCACCGCAGACACCTGCGGTCCGGAGTTTTGCAAATATCTCAGCATTATTGAAATTACATTTCGCAATATATAATCTGCCATTAAAAAGAGTAGGCAGTAAATAATAAGTTGAAACCGATTATAGAATCAATCATAAAGTAACAAAAGCTCATTAAGTGGATCTGTCGACAAAATGTTTCCTGCGGAAATATAAGGATAAAAGGATAAATCTCAGCGTTGATCTATCTCTGAGGGATGCGCAATGCATTCGGCTTCATCAAGCTTCGTTGGAGGTGATTGAATGCATACCTACAATGACTCGCGGTAGCGTACCAATCTGTCGAGTCAGTGCTGATATTCTCTTAGACAGGTTTGGCACCAATTTGTTGATCTCAGAAGGATGGACGGTCTGCCGGTGAGCTTGAGGCGCGGGATTGAACCTCTTCATTGTAGGGAACCTCTAACCATCGCACTACAGGCGCTTCTAGCGAAAATACTGCATATTAATTTACCTCATTGTGTTATCTGGCAAAACTTTTATATTGATCATAATCGTAGTATTAAAAATACGAGTGTGCCGCATCGGCTAAAGGTGCGTTGCAGTACACACTTGGTAATTTTGGTTCGGCTACGCGCTCTGAACTAGCCAGGAACGCCATCCATCCGAGGTCGGTAGACTCATATTATGCTTCTCTGAGAGCATCGAAAAGACTGTCTTGATAAATCCCACGACCGACTTTCTATTAACCTCGGCACTGATCAAGTAATTCTTCGCATCCTTGTTGAGCAAACGCGAGGTGTTATTTAATTCTCTATTTAAGAATAAGCTGACGTCTCGGCGGATTTCGCCTTACTCAGAGCCTGGAAAAGCACTCCATAACCAAACAGAGAAAACACTAAACCAGAATTTCTATCACATAGAACGCAGCTTTACATGCCCACCGCTTTCTATGAGGCTTCCACTAAGTATGTCGCGTGGTGACCAACCGCACAGAATTCACATGGAAGTGTAATGTGCCCTTCCCATCAGAATAACAGGCTTATATGCTGCCCAATGTCACACGTGATAATGAGGGATTCTTCCTTGCTGTTCATTGTTGGGTTTCTCGAATTAATCCAGAACGCCTCGAGTGTTTTGCGCACTTGTGTTTTCGTTTCCTGACGAGGATCGTGACGCGTACTTCAAAGTCCTCCTGCTCATGTCTCTGGGTGCTATGCGTGCCTAGTACGATATTTGGCTTACGTTTTCCAACTAGGTGTTCTTTTATGCCGACAAAGAGTGGTCTGCTTGTTTCGCCAATGTATTCATCTCCGCACGCCCCTCCGCAATCAGATAAACTGTACACGAGCTCATGCAATCACCGTCTCTACTATTAGGGCAAATTATGCAATTTTGCGTTGCACATAGACGGTCACATAGGCGATTGCGAACGAGCAGCTATCTTAGATTACTCGGTGGAATTTCATTTATCGTTACCGAATTCTCTAGACCCGCCTTTCTTAAACAGCGTTTTATAGTTGCACTTACTTCATTAGAAATGAAGGATAGGATAAACGGGACCTTTTAATCTCTAGAGTTGTCGTTTGTGGGCCTAGGATTTCTCTTACGCCTATCTCGAGCTGCAGTTTAGTAGCCGTTAGAAATGGCTATTTGCCGTGCCAAGTTCCGCGACTCCTCCCTCTGTTCTTTTCCCGTGCACACGTTGGTTGCTGTTCGAAACATGTTTCTTGCAAGTGTCCTCTTCGTGTGAGAGGGGTGAGAGGAGAGGTAATGAACCAAGGCGTTTTTACTACTTGGCTTTCGGTACCACTTCGTAATATAGTCTTTTTTGACAGGTTAATTTGGACGTTCAGGAATGGAAGAGAATTTTCTTTCGGTTTCTAACCGGTGAACTTGATATACTGACTGTTCGTTCAACAACTGGAAACATTTGTCCATTTTCTCTTGTGTTGAGCAAAGGACAAAACAGTCATCTATATATCTACAGTAGAGTAACGGCCCGAGATCGGTCACTGGTGCTTTCACCTTAGTCATAAAAGCAATGGCCAGACATGGTGCCAGTCGCTGTCCCATTGCCAACCCTCTTATTTGGGCGTAGTACTTTCCAGACCATCTGAAGATTGAGCAGCTCAAGCATTCTTTTAAGAGTGCCATCAACTGCTTTATCTTGAGACCATACATGTTTATTTCTCCTTCGTGTTGTATAAGGAGTTCGAATATGGCTTGCATTGCGGAGTCATTCGACACGTTTGTATAAACGGCGGTAAAGTCGAATGACTCCATCACGTACGCGCTGCTGGGCTGCGCAGTACGCAGACGATCCAGGAACATCTGGGTATTTGTAAGATGGACTGGAATGTGTTTCAACAACTGGTTAAATATTAAGGTTAAAAACCATGTTATCCTATCCGTTGGCCCGTCTACACAGCTAATGATCGGTCTAACCTTAAACAATGATGGATCGGTAGACGCAAGATCATTTCTGGATATTAACTTATGAGTTTTTATAAGCAAGTGCAAGACGGGACATGTTGGTAAGTCAACTTTTAGCTGAGAGATAACTGATGGTTTTAAACCAGGACCCCTTGCCATTTTGACCTATTCGTGGTTCAATTTTCGGTATTTGCTTTCAAACTTAAACTTTTAAACTGTCTTGAAACATTGCTAGGCTTCCACTGGTCACTTTGTAATTCAAGTACGCTTTCCATTTGTTCCCGTATTGTGTGGTGGTGAACGCGTTAGCTCACGGAAAGGGTTTGGAGCGTATTCGATCCCCACCGCAGACTACTGCGGTCCGGAGATTTGCAAATATCTCAGCTCATAATGGTTATGCACTTAATTATTTCTAACGATGCTAAATTACATTAAATACATCGTTAAGAGATTGATTAACACCGGTGGCTTTATTGTTTATCCAACTCCATAGAATTGAGTTTATTAACAAAAACACGTTCTTATTCGCTCCCGCTCCGAATTCACTCGAATTCACTAAGCCTCTCATCCGTCCGGTGTGGAAAAATTGCTACCAGACTTGTCTGGGAGATGTTCAATCTCTGCAGTCTAAGTGGGAACGCTCTAGCCAGGCTATCTCAGGACTCCAGGGAGAATCGAAGCGATCAGCGTTGATCCACGTTCATGACGAAAGGAACATCGTCCAGCAGCAGCCAAAACCACAAGTGAAAGTTCGAAGACCTTCGTGGACAGCGGATGTGAGCAAACGAATTGAATGCAAAAAGTGCTGAGATCCGCGCAATAAGTGTTGTCTAGTCATGTTAAGGGAAAAAAGTGTGTAAAGTGTCTATGCTCGCTTTCACAACCACTGAATAGGAACCTTTAAATATTGCGCTTAAAAGACTGCATGTACTGGATATTCTTTCATACGTCTGTACACCTTAACCTTTCTCTGTACTGGAAGTTTGCAAAGAGACGGAGAGCTTTCGTTCTCTACCGGACGAGCATTGGTGTCATTAAGTTCCCTTCTCTCACTACAGTAATCAGCAACAGATTCAGCACTACAACGGACTACATGTGATTCATTTTGTCACTTCCCTGACCTGTAGCTGATATCGTTCCGTAAGTGTATGCATGGCATTGTTCACAAATTCGTTAACTTGTCGCCGTTGATTTGAGTGAAGTAGAACGACAAAATACACAAGTGCTACAGCTTCCAGTATCGACATCAGACATAGTGAAAATACCTAAAGCATAAGTGTTTGTTTGGCACTGCTATTATTTCGCTGGGATATGTCAAAACAAGAGATTCGCCTCAGTGATTCTTTTGGTTTTACGACATAGTATTCGCTTAAATATGGGAAGGAGTAACGGTGAGAAACTGACATTTCTGTTGGAAGTCCTTTAATTCTTTCTAAAGACATTTTAATAATCGTAGCAGATTCAATATCTCGATTCTACTCTTGCGTAGGAGTTATTTGTAGTATTGATCCATTAGAGGAGATGTAAAATAGTTAGATTTTTGCATAGATCATTCTGGAACTCACCGCTGTTCGTGGATGCGATACGTATACGGTACAGTAGTGTACGTAACCGGGATCAAAACGTACCAATACAGATATGACAGCGAAAAAAATTGACAACGACCACTGAAATGTGATCAGAGAATACATGCATTATCTGTACTGTATTTCCAAAGTAACCATTCACGCCAATTCTTTTTAAGAGCTGTCTTTCTCTTCTACTGTGATAACGTCTCTAAAATTGTAGTGTATTTCTTTCAATGTCGAAGGTGAGATCATCTATGAATGTTCGAACCACTCAGTTCGAATTGATATCGTGTATGATGGTTATATCCTAAAACATGTTCACCAAAGCATTCCTGGATGTTGCACAAAATCCTCTGTGTGAGAGAGATGTCAACTGTATTTCTCCTGCAAAACACAGCCCTGCGAGGACCGTTGTGTCAAAAAGGTTAGCGCCAGGTTTTGGGTCCCTTGATGCTCTGGTGGGTACTCCGTAACATAACTATCCCATAGAATAGCAATAGGCTGCAGAGTTCAGAACTTCGTAAATCATTTCATTTGCAAGATTTCGGGAAATTACACGACAACAATGAGAAAAATTGAAAAGAAAAGGTTATTTACATATCTAACTTATTACGTATCTGACTTCTTTCCTCCAATAAATATAGTTAGTTGGTGCACTCAGCAGAATCGGGGTCAATAAAAGTCAAAAAACGAAATCTAAGATGGTTACTAGTGGCACAGTGGTTTTATTGGTTGGTGGACAGGTCCAGGGAGAAAGCTACCGAGTAACAAACGTTTAAGCAATGTATTAAACATCGTTTTAGAAAACATTTTAGCTTAACATACCAAGCAGATAGACAAACATCTCAGCAATCTTTATAAATCTTGAGACGATCTCTTTTCAAGATTGTTTGAAGGTTGTAGTTAGATTACTTAGCATAAAAAGTCAGCAATAGTTGTAATTCCTTAGACGAACCTGTATTAAAATGAGTATTATAGCCACAATTCTTGATCCGTGAACCTCGTACGACTTGTACTTCAAAGTGGCTATTGTCCGTTCTACAGCCAGAATGAGGATTCCACATAATGTAGCGTAGATGGATAAGACGACTGGGAATCTGAAACAGACGGGAGACGTTGGATTTCTAAGTATTAGGAAAAATGACAAAATGTCTGATATTAAATGTAGACTTTAAATAAAAGAGTCATTGAAATCAGCATTTTTTCAATAAAAAACAATTTTATTTACTTTAGATGCATAAAATTCTGAGGTTCTGGAAAGATGAATTCGTTGAAGGCAGTTTTTTGCGTCATCATGGTTGGTGAAACATTTCGCGCGCAGAAAGTTGTCAACGTGCTTGAAGAAGTGAAAGTCGGTAGGCGAAAGGTCTGTTGAATATGGAGAATGAGGCAAAGTTTTGTATCTAAACTCGTTCAGGTTCTACGGCAATGGTTCCGAAACGAGAGACCGAGTGCTGTCGTGGAGAAGGCTTGGTCCTTTTCTATTGACTAATGCCTGTCGTTGCTGTTACAATTTATGGTGCATTTCGTCGATTTGTTGGCAACACTTCTCTGCCGTAATCGTTTCGCCCAGATTCAAAAAGCTATGATGAATCAGCCCGGCTATAGACCACTAAACAGTCACCGTAACCATTTTTGGTGCAATTTCGGCTTTGGGAAGTGCTGCGGAACCTGATCGCAATCCAACCACTGAGCCGAACGTCACCGGTTGCCGTACAGAATCCATTTCTCGTCGTACGCCACAATTCGATCAAGAAAAGTGTCGTTTTTGTCGCGCAGAATAAGAGCTGACGACACTTCAAAACGACGACTTTTCTGATTATCGTTTAATTCAAGGTTGCGCGTGTGGCACAGTGGTTGGAGACGCCACTGAGACACACACCTGGAATCGATTCCAGTGCCCATGACTCATCAAGCCTTTCATCCCTCCAGGGTTAGCAAATTAGTACCAGGCTGGGAGGATGGCAGCACTGGCTCGATACATCGGTAGGCACACCGCGGGTCATTGTAAAGGCTAGATATGCATTCAATCACCTCCAAACGATGCTTAATGAAATCGAATGCATGGTGAATCCATTAGGGATTGATCAACGCTGAGAGCTTTATGCTTTATCCTTTATCGTTTAATTCTTGTGGCACCCACTTGACTAGTTTTTCGTCTTTCCTATGCGATTCCAGTGAGTGGAAATTGTTCCTGTACTTACGCCTAGCTGTTCTGGAAGTTTTCGAACAGGTGTTCGCGTGTTTACTTCCACTAGTGCCTTCAATTCGTTGTGGTCAACTTCACTGAGACGTCCGCGGTCTTCCTTAACTTCGAGGTCGAAATCATCCGGCCTCCTGCTGCGGAATTATGTCCACTCTTCTACTCGTACAAAAAAGGACACGAATATCACATTGATTCATACTAAAATTGAAGCCTATAAAAGTGCTAGAATTAGAAATCTGGAAACAATATCGTAGAAAGAGCAGACACTCACACTCAGAATCACTATGATTTTAGAAATATATATTAAACATGCACAAACAACGAAATCATTATTCAAAATCTTCTACGGAGAATTAAAACTATAAAATTAGACATTTCATACGTTACAACCTAAGAGAAAAGTAAAATCACTAGATGGTTTGCCTAACCTCGCAATCGCACACCATTTCGCTTCGTAGAGCGAGTTGCAGGCGTTGTACTCTGTCAACGTTTTCGCCAAACTACAAAAAACAGCTGAAGAAGTGGAATCTATACCCTTTCCAGTATTGAAGCTTAAAATCTTATCATTGAATGTTCCGAGTTAAACGTAATTCGTTCATTTTGCTTCGACCATATTGTCACCAGCACTACATAAAAAATGAATGTGATTTGCTGAAATGGCGAAGATGCCAGGAGCGTTCTTCAAGAACTACTTCGGACCGTGATTTCCCACGGGATATTCCCTTTGAAAATGGAATTTTGTCCAGATTTATGAGGAATAACGATAAAGTGTTCGGCGTTGATCAATCCCTAAAAGATGCCCCATGCATTCGACTTCATCAAACATCGTTTAGGGGGATTGAATTCCTATCTGACCCATGTGATAACTTACTGGCGTGCATTGGACTATCTATGTAACAAGACAGGCTGATCCCTGATAAAAAAAATAGATAAAACGTAGTGAGATAGGAGCATAGGACCAACCCAACGATCATATTTGTACCGCAGAACATTTCCAACCTTAAGACTTTTTTTTACTTCTTTTGATTGAAAGAGAGCACAAACTTACGATTAGACAAGGAGAAACTGGATATGGTTAACATTTGGCAGAGATGAAGAGCTTTTTAATAACTTAAGGATCAGATTCTTGGATGTTGTTGTTTATAGTTACAGCTGGCACAAACACGAATATGTCTGCTTGTGTGAGAAGTTCTTCTGTTCATTGTATATCTTTGTAAAATATGTGGAAGTTTATGAAGTGCATTGCCTTTGCATTTGACCTTACTAGCACTCAACTTTAATTTCAAATTGTATAACAGAATCACGGAATCATTCACGAAAAACGACTACTATAGACTTTCAGTATTGGTTCTTCTTACAGCTGTCTTTCTTTTCCGATAGTTTCCTTGCACGGCAATAAACTGGCTCCATCCGGAAAGTCTACCAAAATGGGAAAAAAAATGCAAAACTTCCATTATTATTCCTCACCCCCAAATAAGTAGTATTACTATCTTCTAGAGTGCCTGTGGCGCAGTGATCGGAGGCGCCCCTGCAGCATACGTGGAATCGATCACCGCACCCATGGCCCACCAAGCCTTCCATCCCTCCGGGCTCGGCGAATTGATACAAGACCTGTCTGAGAGGATAGCAGCACTGGCTCGATACATCGGTAGGCCACCGCAAGTCATTGTAAAGGCCAGATATGCATTCAATCGCCTCCGAGCGATGCATAATGAAGTCAAATGCATGGCGTATCCCTCAGGGATAGATCAACGCCGAGAGCTTTATCCTTCTACTTTCTGCTCTCACTATTTATACCTTCAATGGAAATGAAAATCTTGCCTTATAACTCATTCATCGCAAAGGAAGAAAATTTTCCTAAGCATTTTTAGTTTAAAAATTTTTCCGAAAACTGAAATCTGCCTCATCCGCGCCTAGTACTAATGGCCACTTTGAGTAATGATCGTAAGAACTTCACGAACCTATATACAGCTATAAGAAGAAGCTGTGTACACGCAATCCATGCGGCTAAGCTGAGGCTAGTTAACGATAGCCGAAGATTGACGTGCAGATTTTGAGACGAGCGAGAGATGAGCACATAGATGAAGAGCGAAGATGCAACCACCCCAAAGAAGGAGAAAAAAATGTGCACGAAGCGAATCGTCTGAAAATAGCTAACGATGAGGTAGGAGACTGTGACTCAGGGTTGCTTATGAAGCTGAACAGAAAGAATCTTGAACAAATGCAGAAAAAGGGAAACTTTAGCTTAGGCCACATTATTGTTGTTTTTCAAATCTCTGTTGAACCGACATAAATACTCATATGGACAGCAAGTCCTGCTCAAAAACAGTATTCTCTCCTTCTTTTAATTTAGGCACTGATGGACAGCAAGTCCTGCTCAAAAACGGTATCCTCTCCTTCTTTCAATCTAGGCACTGTTTCGAAGGCGATTTGGAAGCAGTTATTTCATCGTCACCGATGTATCATTTCTCTATTAGACAACACAATATAAGACTATTATTTGTAAGTAAGTAAGAAGAAACATTGTCCGTGCAGCACAGTAGGCAAAGACGCCTTGCAACACACGTGGGATCGATCCTCGCGCCCTAGGTTCACCGAGGCTTCCATCCCCCGTGGTCGGCAAATTGGTACCAGGCTTGTCTGGGAGGATAGTAGCACTGGCTTGCTTCATCGACTGACCACAACACGTCATAGTATAGAGCAAGTATAGAACGAATAAGTAGTCAGTAATGCCTAATGAAGTCGAATGCATGACGCATCCTCAGAGATCGATCAACGTCGAAAGTTTTGTCATTTATCCTCTATTTTAAGAAGAACTATTGAGACGAAATTACATTTTCAACCTAGAATTCTTTTTTCTCCTTATTTGATACAATGCAATTACATTACTATGATGATTACTTAAAGGGTTTGAGGCGACTGCAACGAACTGGTTAGAGATGCTCTGTAATAAACACTGTATCGGTCGCTGGTTCCATCCAGCATCATGGTTCACTAAGCTTTTCATCGTTGCAGGATTGGCCAATTGATATCAGAGTTGTCTGCGAGGATATTAGTATTAACGTGATACATCGGAAGGAACAAGACGCCATAGTATAGGTCAAATATAGAAGCAATCATCTCAGTGATTCCTGATGAAGTCTTGGTGCATTCTCAGTTATTGATCAAAATCTATACAAAAAGTAGTGCGATCCTAAACTAACGCGTTTTCTATGCAAATGATAGACTGTTGGCAGGTGTTCTCTCAATAGAGTATCGAGAAACCTGTTCCATCGCGTCATCTATTAAGTAATCGTCGGTCCTTGAGGGGAGGAGAAAAGTTGGTATATTTAAGAGTATGATCCTTCCTAGCCAGCAATGATGTCTTACACTGAATTATTCTTGACGGGTCCAGAGAACAGAAATCCCATAAATTCATTTTTATCAAATTCTTTGGTTTAACTCTACATTTAGTATGTTTAGAATAGCTGAGGTGTTGTAATAACATATTTTGAAGCATAATAGAGCGATTATATTTTAAACATGACAAACCGCCGATTGCTGAGGCAAGAAACGACGTCGAAAAATCGTAGGGACAAAGCCATATATTATGTTGTAGATCCTAAATCCCATAGGTAACCACAATGCATTGGATACGAAGTCAGTGACTAGAAATCTTATTCAATTTAATAAAAAGCATCGTCACCTACTCTCCTGATTTCATCTTTAATGAAATGCTCATAGGACGCTTCATGGAATCATTACATATGAATCATAGTCTCTTCTAGGAAACTACGTCGTAGTGAATTGGTTTCGCAGTAATCCTGCGAGGTTTAACAGTGGTAGCTTCATGAAATGATTTTGCAGAATACCACGGAAGCCTGAACACTCTCAGACCTAATAAGCAGGCCAGGAAACACCTTGTAGCCTACAAATGAACCGCGACGTTTCAGCTGACACAAATGAACCGGAATGCCTTAGATCAGGTTGAAGGCCTGAAAGGTCGCCCTTGAAAACTCGCGGACATTTAATAGCCTTATTTTCACTGTGCTATTATCTTCTCGGAGTCTATTAATGCCACACATATAGGTCTCGGTATTCTCGGTAAGGTTATTGCTTCGCTATTACACATTTCTTTAACAATTAAGTCAGTTCATCATTGCTTTGATAAAGAATTTATCGTTATTAGATGCTCGTTATTAGAATTGGGACCGAGTTTCTCACCATCTGAACCCATTTCTAAGGTAACCTTGGGTAGGGTCGCATGTAGTTTACATGAGCTTCAAGATAGACTCCGCAAAAAGGCTAGAGATGAAACGCGAAATAGGTGTGAACAGCACCAAGTGAGGGCCTTACCAATAACACCATTTCCTCAGCCGTTCTTTAGACAACAAGAGCCCAATAATGAAGTTGATGTAAAATTTCGGATGTTTACGAACGAAACTTTCAAGGTCCTTAATCACTATCGCGCGAAACGATACAGCTCAAACCTCACGGAAGTGCAAAAACGCAGCATGCGAGAGGTACGAGAGCTGATTAGGTCAAAAAACATAAGACTATCCGTTAGTGAAAAGGGTGGAGAGTTTGTTGTCGAAACGTCAGCTTATTTGTGAATAAAGAATAATAATAACACCTCGCGTTTACTCAACAAGAATACGAAGAATTACTTGATCAATGCCGAGGTTAATAGAAAGTCGGTCGTGGAAGGATTCACCAGGAAGGACAACCAGGATTCACTGTTTTCTTTTTTTTTTTGGTGAGCAAACACAAGGTTGTTATTTTACTTTTTATTGACAAGAAAGCTCACGTCTCGGCGGATTTCGCCTTCCACTGAGCCTGGAAAGTTCAAATTGGCTGCAATCTACCTAGCCAGACACCTCCATAACCCAACGATGAAAATGCTATACCAGGATTTAATCGCTTTGGAAACATTTTTCAGTTAATATGTCACGTGGAGACCAACCGTACAGGGTTTAAATGGATGGGTAATGTGTCTCTCATACATTAAAACACCGTTATTAAACATTGTGTGAGATCAAGTGTGTTAACGAGGCATTCGTTCATGAGATTCATTTTCGGATTCCTGGAATTTATCCAGACTGGTTCGGGAGTATTGCGCACTAAAGTTCACGATTCCTGGGTGAAAATGGTCACTTCTACTTCAAAATCTTCTCCGCTCTGCATCTGTGTCCTAGGCAAGCCTAATGGTGTATTTAGTTTAACTTTAACTTTACCGAAATTTTGAAAATCTCGGACAGTAACTTCGTGTGCCTGGTCTCCACGTGGCATTCTCAGTGAAAGACCCATAGCGGTGAGTTTGTGAAGAGGCTATTTTGTTTTCAATGCGATTGAAATCTTGATGTTATGACTTTCCTGTTTTGGAATGGAGGTGTTTCGCTGATTAGATCGCGATCAACTTAACCTTTCCAGGCTCTGAATAGCCCGAAATCCGCCTAAACGTGAGCTTTTTTTGTCAATAAAGAGTAAAATAATAACCTCATGTAATAGTACCCACGATCGACTTTCTATTAACCTCGGCACTGGATTATGAATTCGTCGTTTTCTCTCTCAGCAATCGCGAGGTTGTTAAACAGCATACTGTGTGTGAAGGGTGTGAAGAAAAGAAATGAACGGGGATGTTCTTGTTATTTGGCTTTCGCTACCACTTTGTCATGTAACCGGTACTTGATAAATTTATTTGAACGTTTAGAAACGGTACACTTATTTCATCGCTAATGAAGAGCGAGACTAACTGGACTTTGTTTTGGCCAACCGTTCATTTTGGAGCGTCGCTTTCCCGCGAAACTTATCTCGTGGAGTTGCAATTTCGTAGAGATTGGAGATGGCTATTTGCCGAGTCACGTCGCGCAATTCTTCCCTTAGTTCCCTACTTGTGCACACAGAGGTGGCTGTTCGAAACATGTTTCTCACAAGCTCCCTCTCTGTGTGTGAAGGGTGTGAAGAAAAGAAATGAACGGGGATGTTCTTGTTATTTGGCTTTCGCTACCACTTTGTCATGTAACCGGTACTTGATAAATTTATTTGAACGTTTAGAAACGGAAGCGAATTTTTGTTCGATTTCTCCCGCGTAAACTTAATGTACTCAGACTGCTTTTTCAATAATTCAAACCATTTGTCCATCTCCCCTTGGGTAGAGAAAATGATAAAACAATCGTCTATATATCTGCAGTAGAGTAACGGCCGGAGACCAAGAACGGGGGCTTCCACTCTAGACATAAACGCAATGGCAAGACTTGGTGCCAACCGCTGTCCCATTGCCAGGCTCCTTATTTGCGCGTAGTATTTCCCAGACCATCTGAAAATCGAGCAGTTTAGGCACTCCTTTAAGAGAGCCATAAGCTTATGGACAAGCCATACATGTTCATTTCTTCTTCGTGTTGTATAAGGAGTTCGAATATGGCTTGAATTGGAGGGTCAGCTGTTATGGTGGTGTAAAGCACGGAAACGTCGAAAGACTCCATCACGTAACCGTTGTTAGGAGAAGCGTTAGGTAGACGTTCTAGAAACACTTAGGTGTTCGTGACGTTGGCTGGAATGTTGTTAAGCAACTGGGTAAGTATTAGGCTTAAGAACCAGGTTATTCTATCCGTTGGCCCGTCTACACAGCTGATGATGGGTCTAACCTTGAATGAAGATGGATTGGTTGCGGCAACGTCAACAGGAGATACCAACTTATGTGTTTTAATAAGTAGGTATAAGACGGGAAAAGTTGGTTTATTGATGTTAATGTGTGAAATAACCGATGATTTTAAGCCTGCCGCCTTTTCCGTTTTGACCGACTGATCGTTTAGTTATCGGTATTGTCTTTTGTATTCCTTTTTAGACGATGGCCGATAAAGGGTAACATCAATCTCCTCAATTATCCAAACACCTATCTAGCGAACAATAGCTACGAACTCTCCCCCTTATCACTAATGGACGATCTTATTGTTTTCGAGTTTATTAATCCTCTAATTTCTCGCAAGCCACATTTTTGTGCGGCTCTGAGGCTAGAGATAAATCGCGGTAGTGATTAAGGGTTTTGAGAACGCCGTCCGAAAACATTCGGGAATTTTATGTCAATTCCGTCGTTAGGGTTCTGCTGTCTAAAAAAAACGGTTTAGGGAAAGGAGATGGTGGTAGTGTCACCGCCCCTTGATTTTAATCTTTGTTTGATGTCCTTTGTTTAGCCTGATAGCGGAGTCGATCTGGAAGCTCATAGAGGTTGCATGCTATCCTACGCACGGTTGTTTTAGAAATGGGTCGTGATGGTGAGAAGTTTGGGCCCACTTCTAATACTGAGCGCGCACTCTCAGGTATTGTCATTCCCCCAAGTACGATGACTCCAGACTTTTTTGGTGCAGCATCAACCGTATTTTGACTCCTAGCATCGAACGTTTGATTACGGTTTCTTGAGGCCGAGACACACGTGAATTAATCACTAGATTGTCAAGCTTTTGTATGCTGCTTAACAACCTCGCGATTGCTGAGAGAGAAAATGACGAATTATAATTTATAATAACCTCATGTTTACTCATCATAAAGACAATGAATTATTTGATCAGTGTTGAGGTTAATAGAATGTCACCTTTGGAATTACATCTGCAATAATTCTGAAATATAGTAAAATTCGGCACCTCAGGCCAGCTTTGGACCTGGTTCTGGTTGTTGATGACTTCTATAATTTGGTATCTTTGACGGGTACCATTACACCCATCACCATGCTCTTTCAATGTGTTACGTGGCGGAATCAATTACTGAACAGAATATATTACTCCTTTTGATCATACTGGTTATTACAAGTAGCCCATGTTCACAATGGAGCCCGGTGATACCAGTCGGCTTCTCATTACCTTCTCAATGGTTGTGAAGCAACAGCTTGAAGAAAATTATAGTTCGACAACGGGATTTGTCTATTACTCGTGCACTGCCTTTAGAATATTCAGTTTCGCTAGCGTTCAAGCTGAAAACTGGCTGTGAAAATCACACGGAAAGAGAATGTGGTGAAAAAGTAAATAATGAAGTTCCTATAGGAGCATAAGAGAAATGTGGAATATTAACTGAGTTCGTTGCCGATTTGGGCTCCCTAGAATCCCGTTGACAGATGATTGCTGATGGCGCTAATCGATAGAACTAGTTGAGAGACAGTCGAAACGATGGACCCGCGTGGAGTGGTAGCGAACGCATTTGCCCCCGGAAAGGGTAAAAGTGCGTTCGTTACCCACTGCAAACACCTGCGGTCCTGAGTTTTGCAAATATCTCAGCATCATTGTAATGCTTAGTATGTTTCGCAAGGAAATGAATATTGAGAAATGCTGGAGCGATGAAAGAAATCCTCGGATCTTGATCGATTTTAACCCATTCTTTTCACATGGATTATCGATAATAAGTGCGCATAAGCTTCGATTTTTCGGGAAAGTGAACTCAGCGATTAGGAAACGCGCTATTATTACACGCTTCCTTGTCATTAAGTCGAGCGTATTTGTGAGGAATTCTGAAGTACTTTGGAGAAGAAGGCCTTTTTTACAAAGAGTTGAATGACAATAATTACAGAAACGCCGTAAACGTTTCCGCTCCCTCTGCATTATAATTAAGTAGGAGAAGAGAAGCTTATGGCTCGGAACCCGTTAGCAGCTCACGCCCGATAGCTTAATTTAAACCTTTCAATACTTTTGACAACCGAAACTCTTCGCCTGGTTGGATTTTTCTCTCATACTTTATATTGAAGCATTTTTGTATACCATGTTTCTTTCGAGTATTTTTTTTTACTTTTACATGGCATGACACCACACAACCATAACCATATACCAGGATCCACCATCGTCCTGGTACCAAAGTTGTCGCACGGTGGCAAATCTCCTCTGATCCACAAAGGCGGCGGCTGCGTGTTGTTGAACAGATCTTGGCTAGGGTGACCTCGGGACTCCAGGGAAGCAGAATGACCAAACCAGCAAAACTCCAAAGAAAGGGAATTATGCTGGGGCCCGCGCAACCAATGAAGAAGAAACATCCGAGCTTGCAGGTAAGACATCACATATGATTACAGCACGATTCGTATTTTATTCGAATTGGCATCGATTCGAATAGTATTCGATTGTTTCCTCGCATTCATCATCAACGAAGGATCATCGAATTTTTGCATGTGGACTCGAGTTCTGCTTAGGAACTTTTGGGCTTCGTCATGAATTCCATTGAATGATGTCGAGTCGAATCTTGATTACCTCGCTGCTGAGACAGCCGTGCTACAATGTTCCAAGATCATCATCACGGGCATTGGAGAGCCTTTGTAGATTTGAGTTAATGACCTAATCCCAAGAATGTAAGAAAGTTTGAAACTAAATTCACGACCCCGGAGAAATTAAGGGCTAGGTTCTCTCAAATTAGCGTCTGTCTCTCCTTTGAATAAATGAATCAAAAATAACTAAGAATATAACCATATATAAGAAAAAAAAATAAACTCTCACTTATCTTAACCGTTTTGTTTACTGCCTACTCTTTTTAATGGTGATGATTGTGATTGTGATTGTGATTATAACTAAACCAGCTTAACTGAGTTCATTGCCGATTTGTGCTCCCCAGATCAATCCCGCTGTCGAGTGATTGCTGATGGCAAAAGATCGATAGAACTAGCTGAGAGACAAGCGGAACGAAGAACCCGCATGGTGTGGTGGTGAACGCGTTATCCCCCGGAAAGGACAATAGCACGTTCGTCCCCCACCGTCGACACCTGCGGTCCAAAGTTTTGCAAATATCTCAGCTTCATTGAACTCTCACTTACTTGCATTAGTGAATTTGTAGTCGCATAGTAAGCGATTTGACAATCTTCGAGCGTATAATTCTGGATCGACACGGATTGTGACATGAGCGCCTGAACTGAGACAATCAATAGGAACAAGACTTTCTCCTTGACAAAGATCCTATATTGTCTTGCTTGTTGTTTGATGTATTTGTTCTCTATAGATCTGGCGTCTAACATAATCGAAAGACGTGCAAGATCAATGCACACAATCGAGTACTAGTTTAAGAAATGCACTTCTCCAAAAAAAAAAAGAAATAGGAGTGTTACAGAGCTTCCTTGTCTCACCAGGATTTGAATATTATTCTTCTACGCCTATTCATCACTGGATGGTGCGATTACTTTCAATCAAGGAATTAAAGTGCTCACGGTACTGATCATTATCGTTAGGACTCACTGCAGCACACTGTGCTTCACAACGAAGGTCGTCCTACGAGAAGTTTGGGAAAAAATTTTGGTCAACTAGTGTCATGTTAAGCTCGAGAAAAGTCGATGCTGCATTGGTAGAAAACTTCAGTACTACTATGTTTAGAATGTAAGTTGTTCTAAGGATGATACAGCAAATTACTCTACACTACGACAATCATAGGCAAGAGTACGAGTTGGTTCGTTCCATTCCATGAAATGAAGCGATCCGCTGCATTCTTTGAAATATCTCAACTAAATGGGCTTTAATTGTTCAAGCAAAAAGTTGGCGCTGCATAGGAGACAGCTACGACAAAATGAAAAAGCACAAAGGATGATTAAATTCCCAACGTAGCAAAACAACTCGCGGAGATGAAACGAAGACGGGTGGGTAGCGGAAAAACTGAAAATTCGAACTACGTGAGACTCGAAAATGACTGATGCACCTCTTGGCACTAGTACACTGCAAATAGTTGATAGTTGGTTCCCAGATCGAAACAAATCATTCTGTGTCTAAGGGTTCTGCAGGATAAGGTGGAATGCAAGCTCCTGAGTGATGTATTAACACATTCGCTAACTATGGCTTGCTTCTGTTTTTGATTCTTCAAATAAAAAACGATAAGAGACATATTGCGTAGACATAAAAAATAAGGGATAAGGCTCTCGGCGTTGATCAATCCATGAGGGATGCGCCATGCATTCGACTTCATTAAGTATTGCTGGAGGTGATTGAATGCATATCTGGCCTTTACAATGACTCGCGGTGGCCAGCCGATGTATCGAGCCAGTGCTGCTCTCCTCCCAGACAAGTTTGGTACCAATTTGCCGACCCCGGAGAGATGGAAGGCTTGGTGGGCCATGGGCGCATTTCACGTGCGCGCCGCAGTGGCGCCTACAACCACTGCGCCACACGCGCCCATTGCGTAGACATAATGAGAGAAAATCATTAAATATTATAGAATGCGTAGTTTTCTTGTTCAGCAATCGCGAGGTTGTTTGTTATTTACTTCCATAGAAAATTTGGAAGTCATGTAAAAAAAAGCGGCTCTGAAGAAGGCGATACTGCCGAAACGTCAGCTACTGTTGTATTGTATTGTGTGTTCTTCTATGGAAGTAAATGTATGCTGTATAACAACCTCGCGATTGCTGAACAAGAAAACAACGCATTCATATTCCAATGCCAAGGTTAATAGAAAGTCGAACCTGGGAACTATTATAGAAAGGTATAAACGTAACTAACAGAAGAGTGTCTTACGTTCTTGGCGGTTTTAACGATGTCGTTCGCATTCATCGAACAGCCTGAACAGTAAGCAATTTCTACTTTAGTGATTGAAAGAAATGACGTTTAAGCGAGACTAAACGGAAAAATTGTTAGTGTATGAAACTCCTCAAGCGTAAAAATTGTTAGTCGCGATAATTAACACATTCAGAGCAGTGACAGCTTTTTTTCAATGACAAGTGCTTGTTCTCGACAAAGAAAGTAAATGAAGAGTTGGGACCTTGATGGATACAAAGAAGGGACTTTTCTCTCTCGTCGTAGGGCTTCCTCTAAAGCACTACTCTTATTTCAAGTTCTATTACAGTCCAAATCTTCCGAAATTTCGAGCGAATTGAAATTTTTGGAAATTCCCGAAGGCTAAAAGTCAATATTAACGACGCATTGAAAAATAATTTCGAGTCCTCCTGTTGGATGGAATCTCCTTTTTCTCCATCGTAGTCGCTGCGCTACATTCGAGTACCAATGAAAAAAAGGCGAGAAAAAAACTATCTATGAGCGTCAAATAATCAGAATTCTATTGACGTTAAATGGGAAGAAAGATGCATTAAAGGGATAAAAAGGATAAAGCGTTTGGGGTTGGTAGATCCTTAAGGTATGCGCCATGCATTCGACTTCATCAAGCATCGGTGAAGGTGAATGAGTGGTGATCCGCTAATGAATCGAGGCAGTGCTACCATGCATCCAGGCGGATCTGGCAACAATTTGCTGACTCTGGAGATATGGAGAGTTTGGTCAGCCTTGAGCACGGGATCGAAATCATGTGTATTGCAGGGCACCTCTAACCACTACACTATCGGTGCTCACATCTTTATTATTAGCTGAGCATGAGCTGTCGTAATAACAACCTGATTTGAAATTTAAATCGGTTATTTTTATGATAAGAAGCACTACTGTCCTCGCCTTTAATGTGTTAGAATACCTATGTAGTTTACATGAACTATATGAACTGATTATGTGCTATGTCAGCTACATACTGCTGGTCTTTTTTTAACGTTGAAAACAGTAAATGCATCCTGACAAACGAATACCAAGCGTGGTCCGAAAGAGAGCTCTTTACTAAAACTGGACAATATTCAGTCAATAATAAGGAGACGTCTATATAACAATATGTGCAGGCTTTGCAGAACGTGAAGTCGCCAGTACTTTGACCAGCGAACATCAAAATTTGTTAACAATTCCATGTGAGCTCAAAAAAGAAAAACCAATACGATAACATAAGTTGGACTAATGTCGAAGTTAATCGAAAGTAGATCTGTCGAATCGTTCAAGTTCTGTCGGAAGCCGGAAATACACTATTTTTAAAAATCCGTCGTTGTTTAGTCTTAGTGGGAATAACCAACATTTTCCAAGATTATTAAGCTAACATGAGGTTCGTATCAAACTTTGTCGATGATCCATAGCTGTATGTCTACGCGATGTGAATCTCCGGTGTCGGATCGAGTAGAATTCTATGGAGCTGAGCACCGATCGAATGAAATATCCCCACTCGACAGCACCAGCAAATGAATTGGAATCATAACTGTCACATTGATTGTCACGCTACGTGACAACAGTAGAAGTACCGACTGGCATAGGACGCATTGTTCTGCCAAACTAAATCACATGAGAGGCAATAATCGATCAATCCCTATCCTGCATAAAACGACACTGCCGAGTATTGTTCCTCATTCGAGCGGTGCTCCCGCTCCACTGGATTCAACTCAATGCGACAAAGACCAGCCTGGTACCAATGGCTCGAATCAACGCAGTTCTGACGTGGACGAAGACACCAAGACGTCAGCCGGTAAAAGTATACTAATCTTGTGTCAGCTTAATCACATAGAAAATTGCTGAATTGAAATAGTTCAAGTTGTAATTATTTTTTTTATTTACTTCCTATCCTTCCTTCAAGATAGGGTATGGTGTGAAATACAACTACATGTTGAGATATTCGCAAAACTTCGGATTACAGGATTTATCACTGAATGATTGCTAAGAAGTGAAATTGCTCTATGTTGGTAATATCATGCTTCCAATTGTTCGACATTGTTGACAGGAGGTCAGCGTTTCCTACGAAACACAGCTTTGAACTTGTGAACCCAAATCATAATTCGTAGTTGAGGATGGAAGGATTTAAAGCTGAGCAGATCGAATTCATTCTTCGCAATAAGCAGTCTTACTGAATACACAACGTTACACTCATATAAATTCTTACCAGTCGCGGTACTAATATTGTTAAGTGCAGTTCCGTACAGAATAAATAAATGAATAGTTTTACAATCCACTAAAAAGTGGTAATAAAAGGCAGACCAATTTTCATAATGACAAGTCGCAAAGATAGAATGCTTTGAGCATTCACGGTTAAATTCAAAATTGATAGAAAAGGGCAGCAATGTGGAAATTTAAGCCTTCGGATACGGTTGTTCTTCAGCAGACCATCGACGGCAGATACACCCTGAGAGGACCACAAGCCGAACCTACAGCCGAAACCATAAACGCAACGTAGAGCAAACAGCTCATCTAAGAATTGACGAAGACGCATGGTTTCTGTATGAAACGCTTTTATAGATAAAACTATGAGAACAAAGAGCTTTTTTCCACAAAGTGTTGACTGTAGGGTTTTATCCTAAAGCAACGAGGAGCAATCTTTACGGATTAGTCGCATGTGATGCGAACCAGAGTTCATAATACTTTCTCTATAGACGCACATAGAGGATTTATTTATAGCTTCAGGAGCAGCAGAATTTTCAGGCAAAAGGTCAGTACGACTTTGATGAGTTTTCTCGCATATTTTCAACAAAACGGATTGATTTCAATGTGTATATGTAGAAGAGAGTCTAAATTCTCAAAGACTTTCAATTCTAAACGAATACATCTCAATTCGCAATGAACTTCATGAATTAAAATTAAAATTATTAGAATATAGAGATTTTCGGCTATGAGATCCAACGTTTTTATCCTACCAAGATGATATTCTGATCTTCTTTAGCCCAACGATTTTAAAAACTTGTGCTTCTTTTTCGAGTATTCGAAAGCATTTAGGGAAGCTTCTAATAGTGCTAAGCTATAAATATAAACATAACATAACCTTATAGCACCAAAAGGTCAATAACAAAGCTAAGAGACGGGCGAAACAAAGGACTCGCATGGTGTGGTGGTAGACGTGTTAGCCACTGAAAATGTAATCGCGTTTTTGGTTTCCACCATAGACACCAGTGGTCCGAAGTTTCATCTCAGCAACTATGTCACATAATACCCTGCCATTAAACATTAAAAGGATAAAGGATAAAGCTGTCGGCGTTAATCAATCCCTGAGGGATGCGCCATGCATTCGATTTCATTAAGTATCGTTGGAGGTGATTGAGTGCATATCTGGCCTTTACAGTGACTCGCGGTGGCCTGTCGATGTATCGAGCCAGTGCTGCTATCCTCCCAGACAAGTCTGGTGCCAATTTGCCGACCCCGGAGGGATGGAAGGCTTGGTGGGCCATGGGCACATTCCATCGCAGTGGCCCCTCCACCACTGCACCACACGCGCCTTATTAAAAATTAGTAGGCATTAAATAAAAATTGACATTAAGATATACATTTGAAAAACAATGTGCGTTCCTATGAACATCCTGGGATCGTAGTCTCAAGATTCCAAAGAAAATCTGCTCCACGAGTAAACGATAGCAGTTTCCGAAAAACCAACGATGTCGTGAGTGTCTCAAGTGTATTGTTGAAAAAAAGAGGAAAAATTGATATTGCATGATTTACCATGCTTTCATGTTACGACCATATTAGAAGTAGGAGCTGCTGTAAATCAGATTAAAATGCAACGAGAGGATCCACCTGTGACCCAGTACTGAGGTGTCACGTCAGGAACACGATATTTTTTGTCTACTTGGATAACTATAGGTTGAGAAGATTTTCTTTTAAAAATTTGTCAAGTCTGCGCTCCTATTTACCCAGACAAGCCTGCTACCGATTTGCCCATAGCTGATGAATGGTGGTCTTGGTGAGCCTTGGGCGCGTGATCGGACCAAGGATCGTATGTGTCTTAAAAAGTACCTTAAATTATTGCATTACTTGCCCCTACCTTGAGAGGATAGCCTATGAAATCGAAATAAGAAGCATATCCATGCACACAGAAAATTACGCAATACTATGACCTGAAGGCAAAGCCAAAGAAAAGGAAGAAAATTGATGATTATGAGAATGAAATGAGGTGATGGGCACTGCATTATAGTGCGGCGTTGCAGGCTTTACGCTCTATTAATCAAGGCATAATGCGACTCCCCATTTGGATGTAATCAGTCGAGAATTTCCGAAACAAAGAGACGTTAAAGAATGCACTATAAGCCATCTTTACGTAGGCAGCGTCAGTATCTAGAAAAGGAACAAAACAATGGAAGCTCTCAAGGTCCATTCTCAAGGCGAACAATCCCGCTCTTCTCATCTGAGTTCACATAGTCGCATACTCAACGCATTCCACAAAATCCCATATCATTTCGTTGTTGTTTACGTACATCTGATTAAGACATGTAAGAAACTGAGAATATTCTCGCCAAACTAAGCGCATCACACTATGAAATCTTTGTGTTGAGCGTTCTCAAGGCACAGTCGGCTCCAGATACGCTTGTTATCTATATATAAAAAAAAAAACTAAGAAACGAAGAAGACTTTCCTGATAAGCTCGCACAGATTCAAAAAGCAGACGAATACCTGTGGTGGAGATCTAGGAACGCCTTACCATGGCTATCCCAGGATTCCGGGCAGAGTCGGCCCAGCGAGTACTCAGTAACATTCATGAAAATGATGAGACTTTAGGCAGCCTAACCTACACTCAAATCCGAAGTCCATGGTGGATGGTCGATGTGAAGAAGTGAATCGAACGAAAGAAGTGCTGAGAATACCACAGTATGTGATATCGGATGATGAAAGAAAAGAAGCCCAATAATATGAATAATCCACACAATAAAGATGTGTATTACTTCATGACTACCAATGAATTTTGACGAAATGTCCAAGGAACGGGAGGTATTTGATGCATTACGTCATTTACAATGCACGGCATATTCTATGAAAGCCGTCAATTTTTTTTTGACAGAACTATTAAATCAAACCTTAAAAAAGAATTCAACATTTTCCTCAGCAATAGAGATTTTAAGAAAGAGGAACAAAAAAAAAACAAATTAAGGTGACTACAATAAGGCAAGTCAAATAAAAGCGAACAGCCCACGGTTCGGATGTCAAAGCTGACTCACTTCCTATCTTTCATTGGTCTTGAGTTCCCCAATTTGTCGGCTTCGTTCATCTGACTTTCACAAGCTGAATACTTCGCTCGACAAATTAGAGTAACTCTGAGCGCTGCCTGCTATATTGAGTTTACTCCCAGAATACTTATGACAATCCAAAGGATGCGCCCGTTGACCACTCCATTTAAGGATTTCCATGCATTAGAAAATAATGTGAAAGCGGAAAGTTTGATAGAATTCTGTGACGCTACAAGGGAGCCTGTAATGCAAAGGTCAGAGAAGGCCTGCAATACGCACGTGGCAAGTGGTTTAGGCGCCCGCCTCTTAGTTTACCAAGGCTCATATCCCTCCGAAAGAGGGAAATTGGCACAAGACTTGTCTGACTGGAGCATTAACTTGTACGTCGGCAAGACACCGCAAGTCATTATAGAGGCCATACATGCGTGCAAATCACCTTTAACAATGCTTGAGTGAGCCGACTTCATGGCGTACCAGAGAATGATCAACGTCGTGAGCTGTTTCCTTTATCCTTTATCCTTTCTCTGCCACACTAGCGTCGATAGCCACAAGGACATCTTCATCAAAAATTGAGAGTGGACTCGAGAAATAATAGAATTGCGCGGCATATGTTTGTGTGGAACAAAGGCCGGAGATATGATTAATTCATCTATTGTCTCACTTCGACAAAATTCAGTTATTCTTCTTCATCCTCTGCTTCCATTTTTCCTATATGATAAACTGAATAGTAACTGTATAGCAATGACGAACATTGAAATATGTTTCTGATTTGTTAGATTTTCTGCTTAAAAAAACACATGTTGGAATGGAAGTGAGAAGGTCTGATGAGCTACTGAGCCCAATCAGCAATAGTACACATATTCTTCCATTCATGAACTTAAAAACATTTAAAGGATTAAAAACCATTGGTGATAGTTCTTAGGAACAATTAGGTGTTCCTCGTAATCATCGCCCTGAAAGCAGTAAAAGTGAAAAGCCTCAAGCCAAAAGTGTGTTTTTAGCGTTGTCCAAGGTGTGGACTACAGTCAGTAGTTACAGCGCACAAATGGGTCCCATGCAGATTTTACTGCAGTATTTTGAGTCAGTCGATGACCTATCTAGTTAGTGATATCGATGGCACTTGTTACATAACCCTTTCGTGGCAAAATTGGTTTTTTGACAACTCCCGACAACTTCTCGATCGATAGTGTTCTCAGGGGTTCCGACAAAATTTCCAAAAAATTGGCGGAAAAATTGAGGGTTTTAAAATATTTAATAAAAGAGGAAAGCTGAAAACACAAATGGAAATTGGGGAACATTATCGTCCTGAGCTTGGTGAAGTTCTGCTTGTCCCTTTGCTTTCGCTTTCGAAATGCGAACATCAGAGCAAAAGTGGAACAGTTATATATCACGGGCTCCAGAAAATCGGAATTTTCTGGTGGTAAAAGAAGCAGTTTACGACACAAGCAGAAATGGGCTCATTTAAAGCTGAAAGAGACCCCCTTTTTGGCATCGCACGACTCCTTTAGAGGGCACAACGTCACGTAAGCGCTAAGACAAGGGTGAATTTGTTAGTGAGTAGAATAAAGTAAGCAGTAAAGAGATAAGAAAAACGCACGCAGTAACGAGGCCGCAACGAAAAAGGACGGAGAAACCGAAAAACAAGACACGACATATTCGCCGAAAAGGGCGAAGGAATCGCTGAGGTGGTCTGGTGGGGCGGCCAGCGCTGATTGCACTCAGAGAGGGGTGGGCCCACGGCAGCGATTCATTCGGCATGGACTGCATGTTAGCAACATGAACCGATTCGCTCCCCAGCCAGTTCTAGTCAGCTGATTGAACCACCTGCTCTCGGGATCAGATAATCCAGGCATGATATGCTGGAACAACCACCAGCACTTTGTTCCTCCACAAATGGGAAAAATCGATTGATCGAACCGTCTACATTCGGGATTGCAAAGCTAGGTGAACCCGGATGGTTTTCTATTCCATAGCTCAAAAGGAATTTTATTCTAAAGGTTCGAGTATAAACTATTATATGTACATTGCTGATTAAAACAGTCACGAATGATTCGAGCATGTGGAGAATTTCACCGTAGTAAAAGATAGAATGGAAGGACGGAGAAACCGAAAAACAAGACAAGACAGCCTAATGGCTTAAAATAAGAAGAGCAATGAGTTCCACAGCGCTCTAATGACGACTAATGGCAATTTGAAACAAATAGATCTCGTCTGAGATACATATGATTACGAGTGCAAGCTTAATTCGGAAAGTGGCCATCGTTTTCTACCAGAAAAATAACCTAGATCCTTAGGTGAATTTCAGAAGGGTCAAAAATCTGATAATTACAGCGTTAGAGAAAGAACTTGCTAGGTTGAAAAGAAAACCGACGACGAGGATTTATGAGAAACGAAGGAGTACTTTACACCTAACTAAACAAGAACTCCTATTTAATGACATACCTAGAAGCTACGAGAATAAATGCAGTTAGTTTTATCTAATAAGCAAGTGAAATTTACCCCAAAATAAGAAGCGTATCAGATTCTACACAGCGTGTCTAATGCCGTGCTTCGAGGTCACTTCCAATACACACTGGATCCGTCTTTAGTTCGATCTCGTACCACAGATTCGCCAAGTCTTCCATCCTTCATTTCCCAAGAAAATCGCGCCTCACTTGACTGGGAGGACTGCAGCACTGATTTGATACGTCGGTAGGTAATGGTAAGTCATTTTATAGGCTAGATATGCATTCAGTTAATTCTGCGATGCTGCGAATGGATTTGGATGCAAAGTGCATCTCGTAAGACCGCGAAACGCTCTATTCTTCTATTCTTTATTAGGTTTCACATGATTATGTTGTGAGAAGAGAAGCAATATTTATCTGAGGCTCTAAGCTGAACATCTATCGTATCTACTCGTCTCGATTACTTTTACTGGCTTGACGAGTCGATTAGTGTCTTTTTAACAACATGGGGTACGACTTACCATTAACTGAACGTTTTATAATCGAGCAGACATTCCCAGCACATATGTTCTCTATAGCTATAGTAGATGAAGAGGATTGCTGAGACATTTATCTTCTTCCTATTCCAGCGAAACAGAAGCATACCTACACAAAGACATCTATCAGAGAATTTCCTACATACCCTGCACACTGACGAGATGTAGCATCTTCATTTGCACCACATGTAATTATTTAAATTGGAAGCTTAAATTTGCGCTGAGAGTGAAACGAACACCGTAGAAAGAGCATCAATACATTCACCGGTTCTTTTTTTTTCAGGAACTCTTTCGATTGTTCGAATATTTGAGTGATCACTTCAATGTCATAGATTAAATTAGTTCAGCCTTAAATCTATTTGGAATGCAAATTGAGCACAATGACGGCAGTCATGAAAATCAAAGATCCAATAATAGACGTTAAATGTCCTTCAGAACCATATTTTGTTTGTGCAACTGCTCTTCTTCTTGATTCTTTGCATAAAATAAAAATGTGGAAGAGAAGGAAAAAAAAAAGCGGCCCACAGATTCTCAATGACAGGATGAGCAAAACTCTAACCTTTAGGCGTGTAAGCTCATCAAGAAAAATACGTATTGATTAAGCACACCGAGGTTCAAGGAAAGTCGGTTTCGAAGCATTGGAAGCTTAAATTTGCGCTGAGAGTGAAACGAACACCGTAGAAAGAGCATCAATACATTCACCGGTTCTTTTTTTTTCAGGAACTCTTTCGATTGTTCGAATATTTGAGTGATCACTTCAATGTCATAGATTAAATTAGTTCAGCCTTAAATCTATTTGGAATGCAAATTGAGCACAATGACGGCAGTCATGAAAATCAAAGATCCAATAATAGACGTTAAATGTCCTTCAGAACGATATTTTGTTTGTGCAACTGCTCTTCTTCTTGATTCTTTGCACAAAATAAAAATGAGGAAGAGAAGGAAAAAAAAAGCGACCCACAGATTCTCAATGACAGGATGAGCAAAACTCTAACCTTTAGGGAATAGTTTGCACATTCTATTCCTTTATTGTAATCTTTTATCTTTTGTTTCTCTTATTGTCTTCTTTAATCTTTTATTGTATGAGACTTTCTTCAAAACTGAAGTCAGTAAGCCAAATGTGGAAGGAAATTACGCAATTCTCTGTTTCACATAGGAGGTCGCATGCGCGGTTACGAACTTAGTGACGGCCAAGAGTCACTGATAAATATGCTTAGCTTCAAGAAGAAGAAGAAGAAGAAGAAGCAAAGAGCAACCACATATACTATTGAAAAGGCCCATGGCGTGAAAAATGATATCGACTTTCCACCCACTTCATGTGGTTGAAAGATAATCGTTGGACAGGGATTGCCGACTGCGCATAAATATCTGCCACGAAATGTAAGTTGTAGTCTAAATAGTGTATCATTTGTCATAGTAGTAGTAAATTTGCTTGTGAAAATTCTTATTTTGCTCTTCTGGAAACCATTCGTTTTTGAAAACCAATGTAGATCGAGTACTGATTGTTGAGGGCTTTTCCAGGGAGTTCTTATCGAGGTGTTCTTATAAAGTTGACTGCTAGTTGGATTAGACTGTTGCAGAAGATATCCCTTCTTATTTAAATTCATTCAATTTTGTAGTGTTGCTCATGTCAAGTACGCTCAGCCGTTTTCACGCAACCGTATCGGTTCCTTTTCAGTACTGGTTGCAGACTGCCTGCAGTCGGAGTGGTTCTCGGTCTATTTGAACGACTTCTTGAACAGTGTTCACTGCTCCAATGATTTCTCAAGCGTTCAAGATATCATACTGAACCTGCCTTCCACCAGATGTCAACGCTAGTCTTCTTCTGATGCGAATTCAAATTCAATAAGTGCTTCTTATATTCCATCTGTCGAGGATTGCGTAGCACATCGTACATCGGAATCCTTATATAGTGCGTAGTGCGGTGGCATTAGGATGCAATGAAGAAAGGATTGCTATGTACAAAATAAAAGAGAGATAAGTGTTAAAATTCTTTTCTGGATTATTAGGTTAACAGAAGCTTAATAAAAGGATTCGGCTAACGTTCCGATGTCTTCGTCTTCCTCAGAGCCGATGATCCGAGTCCACGGTCCGCAGTTGCTCGTCGTCTCGATGTTGTGTCGTCGTCTTCGCATTGAGTGGAATCTTCTTCAACTGTCGAAATCGATTTGATCTCTTTGCTTTTCGATCAGCTAAGATCCAACTAATTTCTCGATATTCTTCTATCCTTCGCGACTTTTTCTCTCCTTTTCAGTTCGTCTCAGGTATTCAGCAACCGTTGAGCTTTTATTACACACACGTTAAGTTCATCTACAACTTCATCTCTAAGCATCCTACTGCTCTCATCTCTATCAACAAGCTTTTCTTCTACTGCTTGCCACCGTAAGTTTGTCGGTAGCTCCCCTAACAGATTACAATGATACTATGAATAGTTTCTCAAATAGCTAAAATCCAACTCTAATTTCTCGATATTCTTCTATCCTTCGCGACTTTTTCTCTCCTTTTCAGTTCGTCTCAGGTATTCAGCAACCGTTGAGCTTTTATTACACACACGTTAAGTTCATCTACAACTTCATCTCTAAGCATCCTACTGCTCTCATCTCTATCAACAAGCTTTTCTTCTACTGCTTGCCACCGTAAGTTTGTCGGTAGCTCCCCTAACAGATTACAATGATACTATGAATAGTTTCTCAAACTTTACCCCGAAGTTCGTAATCGTGGAAAAAAGTTCGTAGATTTGCTTTTCGTTCATTTTTATTTTAATTACCTGGATTGAATATATAGCAGTATAGCAAATAACGGAAAAAGTGAAAATATGGAACGAATACTGTGCTTTATAATGGCTTACAACGCGTTTTTCTCGAAAAACAAAGCCTCAAAGGACAAAACGGGCGATGTTTGTCTTGCGGATCACCATTGCGTCCAGTGACGAGTAATGGATGTTAAGTGAGAAACAGGAGGTCCGCCTACACGGTCTCGGATTTCTTCGCGTAAACCATGAAAGCAATCTTGCACGTCCTTCTTGCTTACCCAGACGAGAAACCTCATTGAGCTCGATGATGATGAGACACACAGAAATTTCTTTATTCATCTTACACATCCCTCCGCCGCTGTAGTAAACATCTTCGAACGTTAACACATAGCACGCACAGGAAATATGATCAAAACCCGGAACCAGAACTTAAATCCGAAAAAAATATTAAGCGGTAAGTGGAAATTGAACTTACACAACATATTATAAATTATAAAGGATAAAGTGTTCGGAGATGATCAAAAACTGTGGGATTCCCCATGTGTCAAACCTCATTGAGCGTCTTAGAGGTAAATGAATGCTCAGCAGACCTATACAAAGAGTTGCACTGACCTACTAATGTACCCAGTCAGCACTCTTATCCTCCGAACCAAGTCTGGCACCAATTCGGTGGCCCTGGAGGGATCAAAGCTTGCTGAGCCCAGGGAAGCGCAAAGAACCAGAGATAGCTTCAGTGTACATTGTAAGCTATCCCTAGCCACTGACGTAAATGCAGTCCTACTATAACGGAACGAATTGGAATTGAGAACACTTGAGAGCACGTAAGATAACAACACGTTTCCCCATTTCATTGAAGGTTCCTCTCGACAGGCTTAACGACGTGATTGTTACTGAAAGACGGTACTTAATTAGTGGATAGGAACCTAGTATTAAAAACTCATTATATCAAGCCCTATCGCTAACATCTTCTATCAAACGATGGAATAACGTGAGGGCTATTTTGCTTTAGGCACAAATTTTTGAGGTTTCTAAACGGGTTCGCTGATTGGGTGAAAGTTTGAGGTGGAAATCCTAAAGGGTTTTTGCTAAATTTCTAACGTGTATTAACCATACTTCACCATTTAAAGTTTGTTTATATAATTAACGTTTCCTACATTTGGTTCTACTTCACGTTTATTCATTGAATCCATAACTGACTCTTTCTCTCTTTCTCTTTCTCTCTCTCTCCCTCTCTCTCTCTCTCTCTCTATCCCCCCTTCCCCCTTTAGGACTACAACAGCGGAAGAAATTCATTAACTTAGCGATGAACAAGGATCTCTCCCACGACTGGATTACCCTGCAGGGATTTCGTTTGACACACTGCAATAGACAACAACACACGTCGATCAATTCAACCTCGTCGAACACTCACCACTATCATTATGATGGTTCAACCACATCTTTTAAGACTGTACGGGACAGAAGGGTAGTAAAGAAACAAAGGAAGCATAGCTACAAACGCTCGATTTAATATCCCCATCAGCTCGATCACTACTCAGAACACTTGTTCGAATACTAGTGTAGGAGGGTTCGAAAAGCAGCTCTTACATATTTGAAACGCGACAGTTCATATAGTTAAAAGCCTTGAGCTGCTCGACTATCCACGAGCACTTCCGAGAGATTTGGCGGAAATGATGACAATGTTCCACTTTGGGTGGCATTTGCCGACAACAACACATCGACAAATGCGAACATCTGTACTTTATGTTTCTATTTAGTACACTTTCGTAGTGACACTATCGTGTGTAGTTATTACTAAATTCGTTTTGCCGAGTTTCTTGTCCATGAGTAAAAGCTTTTCTAACAACCTCGTATGTGCTTAAAAATTTAAAGCTCTATCGGCTATTGCTAAATTGCTGCACTTCTGTATTGCAAAGCTATGAATGAATAAACGATGTCGTTGAGTCAATTTTATCGTACTTTATGAAGACAAGTGCCACCCTCACATATGGTAGCGCTCAGTAACACTCCATATATGAATATTAATGGGTCTACTGAGAGTCAAGAGATTGAGGATGATGACACCTTTGCGTGATGGACAATGGACCAGATTACTTTCCCAGGTTCACGACCCGGCTGCAACCAACGCCACCTTTGTTTCTCCAACCTAGCCAGAAAGCTAGAATATGCTTAGATGGGCTCTTTTCTAAAGGCTCTGTTTCAGTTACGAGATAAAGATCTATCGAAAGGAGATGTCATAAAAATAGGTTGTATGGTTGAAACGGAACTACAGAAGATCGTTTGTCCTTTTCTCATTAAAACACGACGGTGGTCATTTAATGGGCAAATAAGTTGAACTTAAAATCATAGTTCAACCACATCTTTTAAGACTGTACGGGACAGAAGGGTAGTAAGGAAACAAAGGAAGCATAGCTACAAACGCTCGATTTAATATCCCCATCAGCTCGATCACTACTCAGAACACTTGTTCGAATACTAGTGTAGGAGGGTTCGAAAAGCAGCTCTTACATATTTGAAACGCGACAGTTCATATAGTTAAAAGCCTTGAGCTGCTCGACTATCCACGAGCACTTCCGAGAGATTTGGCGGAAATGATGACAATGTTCCACTTTGGGTGGCATTTGCCGACAACAACACATCGACAAATGCGAACATCTGTACTTTATGTTTGTATTTAGTACACTTTCGTAGTGACACTATCGTGTGTAGTTATTACTAAATTCGTTTTGCCGAGTTTCTTGTCCATGAGTAAAAGCTTTTCTAACAACCTCGTATGTGCTTAAAAATTTAAAGCTCTATCGGCTATTGCTAAATTGCTGCACTTCTGTATTGCAAAGCTATGAATGAATAAACGATGTCGTTGAGTCAATTTTATCGTACTTTATGAAGACAAGTGCCACCCTCACATATGGTAGCGCTCAGTAACACTCCATATATGAATATTAATGGGTCTACTGAGAGTCAAGAGATTGAGGATGATGACACCTTTGCGTGATGGACAATGGACCAGATTACTTTCCCAGGTTCACGACCCGGCTGCAACCAACGCCACCTTTGTTTCTCCAACCTAGCCAGAAAGCTAGAATATGCTTAGATGGGCTCTTTTCTAAAGGCTCTGTTTCAGTTACGAGATAAAGATCTATCGAAAGGAGATGTCATAAAAATAGGTTGTATGGTTGAAACGGAACTACAGAAGATCGTTTGTCCTTTTCTCATTAAAACACGACGGTGGTCATTTAATGGGCAAATAAGTTGAACTTAAAATCATTTCATACTAATTTTACTTTCCGTGACAGATTCGGCCCTAAGGTTATTTTCGTAACTCGGAAACTGAAAAATATTCCTTGTTTTTGCAAGCGATTTTATCCATTTTTTATAATTGGCAAGCAAATAACCTATAGTAACACCAACAAGTGCTTCTCTATAACAAGTAATAAGCTACTGCTCTAACAGCACCGATAGTTTTCAAGTTGAACGCGTTTCTGCAATGAATACTGGTCTGAAATTGTTGACCAAAAACATCGCTGAAGTGCAAACCATAAAAGAGAAAGCTCGAGGCCCATTCTCCACCAAACCATCGGTTGTCCCAGCTACCCAGTTTAGGGACCAGTTCAAACTCTCTAGATAATTATGGTCACCTAGACATCTTGACTGGTTTGCTGCCGTATGGACAGGTTCAGATAACAGAGAGACAAAAATATTCTTTTTAGAAGAGTAGGAAATGAGATTACAATTGCTGAAATATTTCAGCTATGCGGATAAGCAAAAAGGATCAACTGGATCAAAATCGACACCACGTTCTATCCGTTACCCTCGCAACAAGAGCACGCCTGATGGATTAAGGATTAAGGACTCGAACAAAATTTCAGCATGCAACTACCAGATATGAACTGAACAAGCCATCAAGGCCTTCGGTTAGAAGAATCAACAAGTTCAAGAATTTGCTATTAAAATTATTGTATAGACCTTTGCTATAGGTCTAAAACTGCGCCGGCAAGCTATATTCCAAGCCTGTGTGAATCACATATGCCTCACAATCGCTCCCGTGTTACTGTATTTCGACACATTTCAAAACCGAATATGCACATACGTAATTATTGTATTATTCCAACTCTTACCTCTGAACATTTAAAAAATAAAGTTAAAGGGCTAAATAGAAGAAAAGTCAACAAGGTGCGTTGTTATTTTCTGAAACTCATATCTCCAAGTGATAAGTCCGTCATAGAGTGTTCCTGGCGATGAATTTCTTATTTGCCAATGTGTTTTTTATCTCGTACAAATTTACACAATAATATTCTTCCTAATAACCAACTATTCGCTTTGTTTCCAGAGTCCGAAAATAACTAACTACAATTACGGAGCACAAGATTTCAACGTGACGAAGAACGAAGTACCAATGAACAAATTCTCCAGAGTCGCTATAGTGGAAATAAAAGCGGAAATCGTGAAATGCATGAACCGCTAAAGAGTATCATAAGGTTACTGTATATATTGAAACCCTCAGATCAGATGCTTACCATCAGAGGATGATGGATGCATTGGAGAAAGACAGCAAATACTGGAAGTAGTAAAATAAATGAATTTCTTACGCACGTTTTGGTGGCGGTTTTTTTTTCCAAGAAAGAAAAACGCTCTAAAGTGATCACAACATGGTTCAAATTGATTTCAATGCACAGCGTGGGGTATGCAGATAGTCAGTTCTGAGTCATCGAATATAGACAAAAACATATGGTTTAAAAGCTTAACATTCACTGCTATGAGGTGAATGTGAATTTAGGAGTGGAATCTCCTGAAAGATTCTTATGGATTGGATATAACGCAGTGGTTAGCGATGTTGTCGACCATGAAGCAAAGGCACCAGTTCGACCCGCTCGTCAATACACTCCTTCAATCCATGTGGGAGTGCACTTGCCAGACTATTCCCAAGATTGCAAGGAGACTCGACTCAACCAGTATTCTACGACATTCATAAAAGGACGATGAAGTCCTCAAGAGGCTGCCGAAATAACACGCGAAATTTTCGTAGAACATTGTGCACGATGAATAGGAGGAAAACGAATCGAATGCGAGAAGTGCTGGGGTCCGCATAGTAGACGTGATAACGAGTCATGTAAAATAAAACAAATAATGCTCAAATTTGCCTAACATGTTGAATCAAAGATTGAAGAAACAGCAAGCTCGAGGAATTATATCGTATTGCTTCAAGGGATACTGCATTACGGTAGAAGCACTTGGAACAAGCAGAAGACGAAAGACAACAAACTGCTTGACTGATTTGAGAAATGCGCCGGAAAATGCCTTTATATGGCAACACATGGTGTAAGGCGCCGCCTTTACACTGAGCTGAAACATTGAAGTGCCCAAGACCGATGATCATCAATAAAAGTCTGGAGGAATCGTTAGCTAGAATAAAGGTTAACCGGATTTATACATCTTCCTAAATCCTAGGGATATCATTGTGCTTAGAGATTAGGTGCCAAAAAACTTGTAGAATGCACTGAAGTTCTTCACGTACACCACTAATAAGTCTAAAATGATCGGTTTTTTCAATCACAACATCTGAGCAAATGTCTCTCAAATGACTAGAGAAATTAAACAACTAGGGCTAACAAACCTGAACTCAGCCTTCCCACGTAGCTTCCTCTCTGACTGCTACTAATTTCAGCACTGGATAACTTCTTTTAAGGCATGAAGTGACTTTAAAGATTTATTGCATCTAGAATTCCACAAGAGTGAAAAAATAAAGCTCTTAATGTTAACCATTCTCTGAGGAATACTCTATGCGCTCGACTTTATTAAGCATCATTAGCGGTGATTGAATGTATATCTGGCCTACATAATGACTCGCGGTGGCCAATCGATCTATCCACTCGATGCTGCTATCCTCTCAGAAAAGTTTGGTACCAATTTGCCGACCAAGAGGGGACGGAAGGTTTGATGAGCCTGAGGTGCTGGGATGATCCCATGTGTTTTGTATTGTGCCTCTAACCACTGCGCCACGCGCGCCCTTGGAATTCCATAGTCCGATGAAACTCAAGCTAAGGGAAAAAAGCAGGTTTTCAATACTGATAGTTTTATAAATGGAAGCTATCCTTAGCTCTAATCGATTAAATATTTAAGTTATATAACCTGGCTTCACACGCTCTGCCGATTCCATCAGTTGTTGACGCATATCTGTCAGTTCCAAAAGGTTTCCACCTTGCTCTTGTGTTCCATCAGCAAATTAAGAATTTTTTAACGAATGTTGTTAGATACCGGCTGCCTAATTTCCTCAATATGATAGCTCTATTTCGATGGTTTCAGGTCTTCTCACTAGGCACTCACGTGGCTTCATGCTTCGCAATGGGGATTCCTCAGGCAAACACATCACCAGATGGCCAGAACTGGAGTGAGAGAAGCCTTGTTGGCAATGTATGTGCTTCAACCAGGGCTCAAACTTTCATCGTATGTCCTTCTAATCACTACACTTCTCACTGCCCTACATCCTATTGCACTAATATAGCTGAAGTAAAGCAATAATGACTAACTAGTCGATTGACAATTTTAAATTATGCCTGTCCAGGCAAGACACAATTTGTCGCAAGGAAATATGATTACCCGATAATGCCAATCAGGTTATCTAAAATGGGAAGTTCAATTTTGCAATGTAACAATTTCAGACTTTGGACAAAGTCGTTCATTTAAGATTTCGGAATCTATTCCACGTTATCGTTTGCTAATTATTTGATTGCATCACTTTCAGAAATATCCTTGTCACCATTTCTGATTCTTTGCCTGAGCTGAAAAATGAACGCAATTCGGCAGTGGTTCCTTGTAAGGCAATTCCCACATTTCAAGGGAGTTTTTCATCAACGAACTAGTTCTTCTTAGCCGGAAAAGTTTGAATCTGAAGAAGGCAGTCTAACGAATACAGACCGTAGAAGGTTAAAGGGTCTTGAAGCTACTGATCAAACGATCTAACAACTAACTGTTATTTTAAAAAATCAACTTTCTATAAACTTCGGCATAAGTAGTTGAAATATTTACTTATGTGATCTTACAAACTAAGGTGCGTATGGCGCAGTGGTCGGAGGCGCCCTGCAACATGCGTGGAATCAATCCCAGCACCCATGGCCCACCAAGCCTTCCATCACTCCGGGGTCGGCTAATTGGTACCGGACTTGTCTGGGAGGATAGCAGCACTGGCTCGATACATCGTTAGGCCACCATGAGTCATTGTAAAGGCCAGATTTGCATTCAATCACCTCTAAAAGATGCTTGATGAAGTCGAATGCATGGTGCATCCATAATGGGATTAATCAACACTATTAGCTTTATCCTTTATCCTTTTATAAACTGAACTTACTGAGCTGATACGAGGTTGGTATGGGTCTTCGTTGTCGTTTTTGTTGCTATTGTCGTTACTGCTGGTGTTGCTGGTCGGTGGCTGACGATTCGGCGATTTCGCCTTCCTCACAGCCGTCCTGCTACAAGTGGGATCAAGAGATGTACCAGAAAAACATTTCCGACTTGTAAGGGGCAGTCCTACTCGTAAAAGCAAAGCTCTGAGGAAGGCGAAATCGGCTGAACGTCTGCCTTCGACCTGGACCTTCTAACAACCTTGCCTTCTATCCTTCTGTATACATATAGGGGCGGATAGCACAGTGTTGGTGATTTCTGTCATCAGGAGAATGGTGATAGTTTGATTCCGCTCCTAGGCAACCGAGGCTCTCATCCCTCTAGGGTCGGGAAATTGGTATTGGACTTATCTGGAAAAAAGACCACTCTCTGCAATCCAATTGGGAACGCTCCACCCCGGCTATCTCAGGGCTCCAGGGAGAATTGCTCGACTAGCATTATACGACATTCAAGACGAAATGAAAATCCTCATGCAGCAACCGAAGCCACACGTAAAAGTTGGAAGATCTTCATCGACAATGGATGCGAGGAAACGAATCGAATGTGAGAAGTGCTGAGATCCGTGCAGTAGACGCGAAGACGGATCAAATAAAACCAAAAACAAATATGTCATAGTAAAACTTTTCACCAGCACCTGCAGTCGGAAGCTGGTTTTTCGCAACTTACTGATAATTTTTTGATAACTAGAAAGCATGAGGACTTTCGGACATAATCTCTTATAGTAGAGAATTTGCTCTATCTATGTGAGACTAAATATGGTACTTTATGCTGCTATTTGATTTTTAAAGTTGTGTAGAACTAAAAGCTCCGGAGGGAATGGGTGCGAAGTTTTAAATTCTAGGATTCCGAACGAAATCCTAGCGGCCATAAACACCACAGAAACATTTGGTGGAATTATTGTTTTCTAGTGAACGACTACCTCTTGTTCGAACGTTTTCATTTTCGAAATGCAAGCTTAAACGACAAAAAGTGGACAAAATGGGTTTGTAGGGTAGGAAATGAGATTTTGCTGTAAAGCTAGAAAGCTTTTATCCTGCAGGCAAGGATTTGCGAATTTTAGCACTTTTTAGTTTGAATCTGAAGAAGGCAGTCTAACGAATACAGACCGTAGAAGGTTAAAGGGTCTTGAAGCTACTGATCAAACGATCTAACAACTAACTGTTATTTTAAAAAATCAACTTTCTATAAACTTCGGCATAAGTAGTTGAAATATTTACTTATGTGATCTTACAAACTAAGGTGCGTATGGCGCAGTGGTCGGAGGCGCCCTGCAACATGCGTGGAATCAATCCCAGCACCCATGGCCCACCAAGCCTTCCATCACTCCGGGGTCGGCTAATTGGTACCGGACTTGTCTGGGAGGATAGCAGCACTGGCTCGATACATCGTTAGGCCACCATGAGTCATTGTAAAGGCCAGATATGCATTCAATCACCTCTAAAAGATGCTTGATGAAGTCGAATGCATGGTGCATCCATAATGGGATTAATCAACACTATTAGCTTTATCCTTTATCCTTTTATAAACTGAACTTACTGAGCTGATACGAGGTTGGTATGGGTCTTCGTTGTCGTTTTTGTTGCTATTGTCGTTACTGCTGGTGTTGCTGGTCGGTGGCTGACGATTCGGCGATTTCGCCTTCCTCACAGCCGTCCTGCTACAAGTGGGATCAAGAGATGTACCAGAAAAACATTTCCGACTTGTAAGGGGCAGTCCTACTCGTAAAAGCAAAGCTCTGAGGAAGGCGAAATCGGCTGAACGTCTGCCTTCGACCTGGACCTTCTAACAACCTTGCCTTCTATCCTTCTGTATACATATAGGGGCGGATAGCACAGTGTTGGTGATTTCTGTCATCAGGAGAATGGTGATAGTTTGATTCCGCTCCTAGGCAACCGAGGCTCTCATCCCTCTAGGGTCGGGAAATTGGTATTGGACTTATCTGGAAAAAAGACCACTCTCTGCAATCCAATTGGGAACGCTCCACCCCGGCTATCTCAGGGCTCCAGGGAGAATTGCTCGACTAGCATTATACGACATTCAAGACGAAATGAAAATCCTCATGCAGCAACCGAAGCCACACGTAAAAGTTGGAAGATCTTCATCGACAATGGATGCGAGGAAACGAATCGAATGTGAGAAGTGCTGAGATCCGTGCAGTAGACGCGAAGACGGATCAAATAAAACCAAAAACAAATATGTCATAGTAAAACTTTTCACCAGCACCTGCAGTCGGAAGCTGGTTTTTCGCAACTTACTGATAATTTTTTGATAACTAGAAAGCATGAGGACTTTCGGACATAATCTCTTATAGTAGAGAATTTGCTCTATCTATGTGAGACTAAATATGGTACTTTATGCTGCTATTTGATTTTTAAAGTTGTGTAGAACTAAAAGCTCCGGAGGGAATGGGTGCGAAGTTTTAAATTCTAGGATTCCGAACGAAATCCTAGCGGCCATAAACACCACAGAAACATTTGGTGGAATTATTGTTTTCTAGTGAACGACTACCTCTTGTTCGAACGTTTTCATTTTCGAAATGCAAGCTTAAACGACAAAAAGTGGACAAAATGGGTTTGTAGGGTAGGAAATGAGATTTTGCTGTAAAGCTAGAAAGCTTTTATCCTGCAGGCAAGGATTTGCGAATTTTAGCACTTTTTATTGCCATTAATATAGTTTACTCTGGAGTGAAACTTGGCGATTTAAAGTTCAAAGTGGACGTTATCTTCGCACAGTTTGAGTGGGAATCAACTCATTCCCAAATTAAGGTTAATATCGCCGATTTGCCTAACGTGATCCAGCAAAGACTGAAACGTCTACGTAATGAATTACTCCGCGAATTGCTGAATTATCGATTTGTTACTTCCGTATTTGCAATAAGAACTTCGAGAGTCCTTCTCTCACAGATACAATTGAATTGTCTCCTCATCCAGCGAATATGGTAGAGAAATGATCATTGGTTCTTAGTCGAAGAGAGCCAATATTGCTACCGGGAAAATTGGAGCTTGATGAAATAAAGCTTCAAATCTAGGCCTATGGGGATGAAAGGAAGCCTAAAAAGTAAACCCACACCAGGTACTGCCAGCAAAACACTAAGCAAAACAGCATATTCTGCTTAAAGTAAGTGAAATCCTCTTTATAAATGCAGAGTCCGGAATCGATCCCATAAAAATGAACGGGTTTTTGGTAGAAGGGAAGCAGAGCAGTACGCTATGGCTGGAATTGTGGTACTACTACGATTTAAAACGACTTTGAAATTTCGAATTTGAAAAATGCTTTTATCGACTGACTTTGAATCTGCGCTCGTGTAGGCGTCCATGCAGGTTCTCTTTGATTTTTGGACTCAGTGTTCTTCATCCGCATGAAACGAAGAACCTTTATAGCTCTATTTATTCCAACCCCTTGTATATGGTAGCTCGAAAGAGATTGACGAAGATGTTACGTGGCCTCGAAGCTCCGAAACTGTTGGTAATTAGTTTTTTATTCACTGCCTACTACAATTTTCCAAAGGAGTGTATTATGTGAAATACAAACACAGTAATGCTGTGATATTTGCAATGCTCCGGATCGGAGGTGTCTGGGTGGGGATCGAACACGCTATTGACCGCTGTTGTGCAAATATCTCAACACCATTGTAGTTGCATTTCACATAATCACTGCCTTGAAAAATTGTAGTAGGCCGTAAACAAAAAGTTAACATTGAGGTTTCGATTACAGCCTCAGCTTAAGTGGGTTCAATATCGATATTGATGATGGCACTGGCGGATAGAAAACTAGCTGACAGAGAGGAAAAACCCCGCACGATCTGGTGGTGGAGGCATTAGCCCCCGGAAAGGCTAATGGCGTGCTCGATTCCCACCGTACTCCACCGTAGACACCTGCACTCCGTAGCTTTGCAAATATCTCATCACCATTGCGGTTGTATTTCACTGTTAGTAGCATTCCGAATTTTTGTGTGAGAGAAGTTATTGTCAATTCTTTAGCGATATGACTGAGACGTTGAAGATTTCTGACGACTCCTTCTTTCCGAATTTCATCTATTTGTGAGAATGGCGACTATAGGTCCATTTTGTATTCACCACAACAAGCCATCAATCTTGCATTTTCAACAGCTGGGAGAAACGGGAGATGTACGTTCAATGTACATCACAGAAAGACGGAAAACAACGACGACGTACATTTTCAGAAAAGGATAAGACAGAGAAAAATAAGGGCTGGTTGGCTCAAATTTGCAAGCAATCATGTCCACTTGCCAAAGAGACCTATAGAATGGTGCTGCTGTTTGTAAACTCTGTTCACAGTTTGTCTAAGGTACCGTACTTCACTTCGTTCCCAAACTGTAATAAGTTGAAGGAAAGAATAGTTTAACAGGGTTGACCAAGCTTAAAGTCATTGAATATGACCACATATCTATTCTGTGATGCAATTCCTCTTCATGAGTAGTATAACTTTTATTATCCCCATAATATCTTACTTCTGTCTATTGTTGTTTTGGACTGGATTTCACTGCCATTTCGTTACAAGTTCGCAGAACCTCTCCCTCGTGTTCTCGTGGATGCTATCAATTACCCAACCATGAAATAATTAAAGCTGATTGTGTTCTGCAACGGTGACCAGAGACCCTACAATTGAGTTCGCTTCCAGAAATCTCTCAACATATCGATTTGATCTCTTTGGAATGACATTTTTGGAGAATTGGACCTAGTAGTGAATGTGATCGCGCCTACTGGCTGGCCCTCATCCATCATTGAATGAGAGGGGGTCAATAGCGCGGCATGGACGAAATTGATTCAATTAGACAATTGGAGAGCAGCCGTGGCTGAAATGCCCTTTATTGTGTCATCCAAGCTCACTCCAGAAACACTAGAATGGCGTCGCCGTCCTCAAAGTATCCAAGAGCTTTTAGTTGATGTCCTACTTTTCAGCACTACGCAGAAATGAACTCTCGTCGTTCTACCCGCCTCTCTTGATTTAGCAGCATCGCTACTGAATACTCATTTTAATCTTTGTTTCAAATTTCTAGGTTCTCTATTACTCGCCCGATCTCTGCAAGGTTGTATTTTGATTATTTCTTGGCGCGTGTAAACCGCATGTCGTGAATCTATCAGAGATCCTATTCTGACCCTACGATTCATCTCATTGTTAAGCTCAGAGTCAGTCTGACTCCATGATTGCATTGCTATCTTTTTAATTACACTTAATTATTTCTTATATGTCCCTTTTTGGTTGACAAGACCGTCCGTTTTTCTGGTAGCTGTTTATATCTTAGTTACAATGCTAAAACAAAAAAGAGGACGAGAAAGTGAGGAACAAACCACAGAACCCCTATACGGCTCAGTTAGTCGGTCGACGAATTATCCCGCATTCTATGACGTTTCAGAACTAATCATGAAGATATGTCCTGCCTAGTACTGCAGACCGACAAATTTCAGACAAGACAGACAGACCGTCACTGACTAAAAAGTAGAACTTAAAATAGCGATAGTATTCATAGAAAGTTATGGAGGCATTATTTAGGGCGCTACAGCAAAATCTAGTCTATAATGTCAACTGTTATTTTCCACCTATTATTATTTTTCACGGGTATGCTGAGAAATTTGCAAAACGTGGACCCCAGGACGGATCAAACAGCGATTAGCCTTTCCCTGGGCTCACGTGCTATGGAAAGCACCACTGGGTAAAATCAGCCTCGTAGTGGTTGTATTTCACATTTGTGCTGTAAGTCTTTTGTTCTGAACTCGCCAAATATTTTGGTGAACCCGAAAAAGTAGTCGAATTTTTCGCAAAAACCAGTATCTTCCGTGAAGTGCCAAGCATATAAAAGTCAGTTCTGGTCACTCACTGATTGTAGTTTCCCATCGACACACATAAAGAGTTCGAAGCGTTTTAAAACCATGGAAGAAGGCATTCAAGTAACCAGAGGATGCGTGGAAAACCAAAAAAAAAACATCGAAAACATTGGTAAAATACCTAGAAAAACTGAATCATCGATCGGAAAGCGCAGGTATAGGAGTGGTGGGAGATGAGGGGGAAATGTCGGATCTGCATGAGTTGGTATCAACTCATAGCACGAAGAAGTAGACGTCGAATAGATGGGGAAATCACGCGTATATCTAGGCTTTCGACTGTAAATTTTAAGGTAAGCGTGAGAAGCAGAGAGTTGTGATGTGCTACTAAATCTTCTGAAGGCGAATGCGTTCATATTACCGAAGTGCTACCGAACAGCACCCTGTGTATGTCTGACATTACCATCCAATACGTACCGAACAGAAATCTTACACTAGAACTGTCTCGCAAGCATTCACCGAGCCACACAGCGCCATCGGGAGCTCCTCGGCCTTGAGCTGGGCACAGTGCGGTTCAGTGCTGACCCAGCACGCGTCCAGCGCTATCGATCGATCGCCGTACGGCGTCGCTGGGCGCGCGTTGCCTTCTAGTCCGCTTGTGACGTCATCGCTGCCTTTGGCGCTTCGAGGGCTATTCTTGACTCTCCGAGAGAATAATGTGTGGCTTGATCAACTGCTACCGATGCTATTTCATCGTTTTGACCTTTTCCATTCCATCAAGCAGATTTCTGGATAAATTTTCATGTTTTCGTAGATTAACATGCTTCCCTTTAGACCATATCGGTTTAAACATCAGGCTTTCTTTTGAGAATATTAAGCACTGCAAAGGATATTTCCTAGTGTTTCGAAACCGACTTTCCTTGAACCTCGGTGTGCTTAATCAACCTTCAGAGTTAGGGTAAGTTCACTTGCTTCTATCGTTTTCTTTCTCTATTCCTGTTTTCTTGCATCTTTTTCTCCATTATTAATTTCTGTCTTCAAGTAATATTTGTCTTTTGCCATCTCCAATTGAGATCATCCAAATCCATCGTCTTTTTTTTCCAGCGGGATAACATTTTTCTTTCAAGTCCGAACAATTTTAAGACTAATGACCTTGTATTCCTTGAGCTTTTCCTAAATTAGTTCAATGTAGAGTTAACCTTAGTGGAGTTTACTACCTTAATACCTTAGTAGTGACATGAATTTTCTTCGGTAAACTGGGACTTAGGGACTTAGACTCGGGCAATGATAAGATTCCCAACTTTTAGGCCACAATATGGTAAAGCTAGTGGTAGGTATTTTTCGAACTAATCGTCATTTAACCTCAGGATTAATAATAGTTCACATTAAGCGTAAGGATGCTGAGATGTTTGCAAAACTCCGGACGGCAAGTTTCTCTGGTGGGGAACGAATGCGCGAGTCTACATCAATACCTTCTTGGATTGTTAAGCTGTGCTTTGTATAGTAGTAATACAGTAATACATACTCGAATAATTGGGTGGCCCATTCTCACTGGCTGTGCGGGCCCCAACATTATATACATTTCTTCGGAGTTTTGCTGGTTTAGCAGCTGTGTTTTCCTGGAGTTCGAGGTCATCCTAGCCAAAGCGTACCCCAGGTCATCACCACCGGGGGCAGTCTCCACTGTTGTGAATCAGAGGGAGATTTGTCACCATGCAACTAGTTTGATACCAGGACGTTGGTGGATCCCGGAATTGGTTTACTCTTAGCTAGGTTTCCTGATGGAAACGCCGGGCTCTTTCTCGCCTTGTGAGACCCTGCCAGGGAGGTGAATCCTGCTGTACATCGCAGCCCGGCACCCAGGACCACCATCCAGCCACGATGAGGCGGTAAATCGTTGGTGGATAGTAGTAGTAAAAGATGTATGCAACATAGTACAGTAATATTATAGTAAATATCGAATTGTGTTGTATTACCGTAGTTGAGTATAGATTATTACTATTGAGGGTAAATGACGGTGGGTTTGAAAACTTTAGTCTACCTCGCTAGACGAATGAACCTTTTTTATCAACTTCATGTTAGCTTAATCATTGGATTTCATGTGTCCTTTCCAAAAAGATATAGTTTTGCTTAGCTTTTAGTGATGATTGTTTCCCTTTTTCCCTCTTTCATGGACCCTGGTATCCCGGCAAAGAATCCGTTGAATAGGCAGGATTTCGTCCAGTATAAGACAGTTATCTCCTGGAATTACATGGGTTATGTTAACTGCTATCTCGATTATCTTGAACATTCCATAAAATGGGACTCTGTTCTCAATTTTGGGGAACTTCTATGTCAAATCTTAAGTTAAGGTAATCTATTAGAGGGGTTAAATCTACCGTTGCGGCGTTAGATCACAGTCTTGCCTATAAGCTGACCAACTCTACAAGTAGTTAGTTTACTTGTCGAAGATTTATCACCATCGCTAATGGGCACAAGCAAAGACGAGCAACTATTCCGATCGAGTCTTCTCAACTACTTGGTATTCATTATCAACTTCATGTTAGCTTAATCATTGGATTTCATGTGTCCTTTCCAAAAAGATATAGTTTTGCTTAGCTTTTAGTGATGATTGTTTCCCTTTTTCCCTCTTTCATGGACCCTGGTATCCCGGCAAAGAATCCGTTGAATAGGCAGGATTTCGTCCAGTATAAGACAGTTATCTCCTGGAATTACATGGGTTATGTTAACTGCTATCTCGATTATCTTGAACATTCCATAAAATGGGACTCTGTTCTCAATTTTTGTTCAAAGTCTAAAGAGGAAGATTCTCCACTGAGATCTTGTGCATAAGTACAAAGTTAAATGGTCTTTGATCGATTAGTACCTTTATTGTTACCTCAGTATCCATGTATACATGTGCAGAACAAATCCATTATTCAGGCTATCATTTGTTCTCAAAGGGCAACCTACGACCGCTGTTATAAGAAAATCTCAACAACAAAGCGAGTAGAGAGGTTGTGTTCTTCTATTCGGACATGTGTTTTGTCTTTACTTTGCTTTATTTCGCTTATATTCATGCATGTTTTTTTTCCTCTTACGTTTTCTTCTTTCTTCAGGTCCATAGCTGATGACAGCTCCCATTTCCGAAATGTGAATATTTCGATGTCCGTGTTGGGAAAGTGCAGCAACCTTATTGTTACTTATGCTGAAATCTTCCAGTGATAGACGAAGCATAAGAAGGCCTCACTTGTTTGAAAAAACAGGGAACTTAATAAGTGATTAAGAGTCTAATGAAGTGCTGTAGTATGTTTGGCTTAACTTTTGAGGCTTTAACGGCCATTAAGCTTTTTATTTCTGTTCGCACCACTACTAAACCTAGTCATGTTCACTGAGGTGCTCATGCAGAACAGTGGTCGGAGACGCCGTGCAATACACGTGGGATTGATCCCGATGCTCTAAGGCCACCAAGCTTTCGATCTTTCCGGGGTCGGCGAGTTGGTACCAGATTTGTTTAGGAGCATAGCAGCACTAGTCGATACATCGGTAGGCCACCGGAAATCATTGTAAAGGCCAGATATGAATTCATTCATCTCCAACGATGCTTAGTGGAGCCGAATGTGCATTGCGTATCCCTCAGGGATTGATCAACACCGAGAGATTTATCTTTTATCGTTTTTTATCCTTGTTGATGAAGTTCATATGAAACTCATCACTAAAGTGAGCTCTGAGTACTGAGTAGCTTCCTTGCACTTACGCGTCCTTTAATAAGCATTAGAAGCTCTGAGTTAGTCGCCTTTTGCTGTTGGTTTCAAACTTGATGGTCTTCTGTGTCATTTAAAATTCCGTAAAATTCCGTAAAACTCGTTGATGTGCTGGTTTCGCTTTTACTGTTTCTTTTCCATCTAGTTTTTTTTTTATTTCATTACGTTGTTTTTGTTCAACTCATTTTATTTGGTTTCTAACACTATTTGATTTTTCGATGTTGGCAGATGTGATTGTCATCGCTTTCGTGTCATTCAATGTTTTTTCACCCTTAATGAACTTCTTCTGTGTCATTTAAAATTCCGTAAAACTCGTTGATGTGCTGGTTTCGCTTTTACTGTTTCTTTTCCATCTAGTTTTTTTTTTATTTCATTACGTTGTTTTTGTTCAACTCATTTTATTTGGTTTCTAACACTATTTGATTTTTCGATGTTGGCAGATGTGATTGTCATCGCTTTCGTGTCATTCAATGTTTTTTCACCCTTAATGAACTACTGGCTCCGAAGCGACAAGCTCTCCACTCAATATTGCACCTGACTCTTTCACTATTGATCCTGCAAACATACTGCTCCGGACGGAGTAACTCAATCCGAGGCACTTTCGCTTACTATTTCTCTTCTACTGCTTTTCACAGTTTGTTCGCAGTTCTCCATTGATTAGTTCATTTTCTTGTCATGTTTGTTCGTTTTCCAGTACCGCCTATTTATTTATTTATTTATTTTTCTTTTTGTTCTTCAGAATGTCTTCCCAAAAACACTTGGAAGACATAGACTCATCCTCCGGTGTCGAGTCAAATGTCATTGTTGAAAAGGCTCGTGATATAAATCTCGATGATACGGTGAATAGTGAAGCATTGGCCGATGTTCTTAGAGAAGGTGTGTTTTCAACATAATTTTGATAAAACGTTCCACCTTTATTTTTATTTGTTGTCTACTACAAAAGGTTAACATTATGATTTCAACTACCTGGGTTCAGTGCCGATTTGTGCTCCACAGATCAATCTCGTTGATAGGTGATTGCTGATGGCACTGCTAGATAGAAAACTAGCTGAGAGACAGGCGAAGCGAAAGACCTGCATGGTGTGGTGGTGAACGCGTTAGCTCCTGGAAAGGGTAATATTATCGCGTTTGGTTCCCACCGCAGACACCTGCGATCTGGGGTTTTCCAAATATCTCATCATCAACGAACGAATTTTATTATTATTATTATTATTATTATTATTATTATAACTAAAAAAATTAGGCAGTAAATAAAATGGTTAAGATTATATCTCAGCATCATTATTGATTTAACTACTTTTTTGACTGGTTTTGCTTTCTAATCTAACAGGGTGTCGTGATGGTGAAAAAGTATTGAAAGGCTAAGGTAATGTGATTTTTTAGACCTTAGACGGACCCATAAGGTTAGTGAGTTATGCTGTAGGGTCAGCTTCTAAAAGTCGAAGGATAAAACGATAGGTACGAATAAAGTTGTTTAATATGGAGAAGAAATTTTGGTCGAGGAACATTCCGTTGAAGTTATAGAATTATTTGGCGAACAGTTTATACGTTTTAGCTTTGTAGCTTCTAAGAAAGTGAAAATCCATAAAAGATAAAATATGTTAACTGTTTTAAAGTAAGCTTTGTAATGAGAAGGGACAACTCTTACAAGTCCATGAAGAGCGTAAGCTAGTGATGGTCGAAAAAAGATGATCAAAAACGGTTTTTTCAGGAACAAATGGCCTATCATCCATGGTTGATGCTGAAGTTTCAATGGTTTCTGAAGTACAACCGAACACCATCGCAAACCAACCGTTCCCAGCAACGAGCACTAAGGTACGAGTCAACGCTTCCTTTCAATGTGTGCTGATTTGTCAGCTTCGTGTTTATATCTCTATGTTTTCATATCATTAAGAAGATATCTTGGAAAATGAAAATTGAGTTATCAAAAACTGAGTGGTTCAAAATCATTTACAAGTGAGCACATACATTTTTCTAATGATTTTTAGGTGTACTACCACATCGATGATGAACCAACGCCTTATCTGACTGAAGTACATGTTCCCCCTGACCTGATTACCTTGGGAGATGTAAAACGGGTACTCATGCGTTCGAATTTCAAATATTATTGCAAAGCCCTTGATCAGGATACAGGATGGTGAGTAGTTACCAATACATTTCTTTCGTTAAATTCATAGTGCAGCTTTCCTCTTGAATTTTCCCTGGGAACCTTTAACTTTAATTCATTCGTCGTCGAGAAAAATTCAAAGGTTCAGGAACATTCCATACTCTTCATCGGTACAGTTAGCCATGGATAGTACAGAATGTGGGCAGAAAGCATTAATGAAGAGGGCAGGACGTGAAGAAAGTTATATGCTGTCTATAATTTGCTTCATTTTCTTGATGTATTGTAGCATTCGGAAACGCTCTCCAATGCACATGGAATGATCCCCGCGATTGAGGCTAACGAAGCCCTGCATCCTTCCGCAAAGGGGTCGGCAAATTGGTACCAGACTTGTCTGGGAGGATAACAACACTGATCAGGATACAGGATGGTGAGTAGTTACCAATACATTTCTTTCGTTAAATTCATAGTGCAGCTTTCCTCTTGAATTTTTCCTGGGAACCTTTAATTTTAATTCATTCGTCGTCGAGAAAAATTCAAAGGTTCAGGAACATTCCATACTCTTCATCGGTACAGTTAGCCATGGATAGTACAGAATGTGGGCAGAAAGCATTAATGAAGAGGGCAGGACGTGAAGAAAGTTATATGCTGTCTATAATTTGCTTCATTTTCTTGATGTATTGTAGCATTTCCATCCTGGGGCGCGTGTAGCGCAGTGGTTGGAAACGCTCCCCAATACACATGGAATGATTCCCGCGATTGAGGCTAACGAAGCCCTGCATCCTTCCGGGGTTGGCAAATTGGTACCAGACTTTCTGGGAGGATAACAACACTTACTCGATACATCGATAGACCATCGCGAGTCATTTGTGTATGTCATAAATGCATTCAGTCACCTCCAACAATCCTTGAAGTTGGATGCGTGACGCATCCCTCAGGTATTGGTCAACCTCGAGAGCTTTATCCTTCATCCTTTTAGAATATTATTTATTATCAGTGTTCATGTTATTTCCTAGCACATATTACTTTTAAGAAGCGATGTTTTGAGTTGTATATTTTAATTGTTAATTGACTCCCAAGAAAAGTCTTTGGTTGCTACTGTGAAGTAGTTATTTTCAAGTGGTGTGTTCTAACTGATCCCTTAGGCACCTTATTGGTCAAACTAAATGCTAAGAAACAAAATTGCGACGTCACCTCAAATTCATTGGTTGCACCCGTGTCTCATCTATGAAATTCATTGAAGCATTCGGCAGTTTGAGATCTGAGTGACGAAAGTTAGGGAGTGATAATTCTTTTTACTTCTGTTCAGCAAACACGAGGTGTTATTTTATTTCTTTATTTACGTACAAGCTGACGTTTCGGCGGATTTCGCCTTCTTCAGAGCCTGGAAAGGCGAGGTTAATAGAAAGTCGGACGTGGGAGTTAGGGAGTGATAGTTTTATGTTTTAGTGACTGAGTTTGTTTCTTACTTACCTTTAAGGTGTGAGGGTTGAGTGTGGCATTATCAACAGGTGTGGCATTGTCGGATCACTGCGTTACCTACTTCTAACTGCATTATTGTGACTAGTTCATACGTAGGAAGACTAGAGAATGGTTTCTCAATTTTGTTATATTCCAACTGTTCTGATACGCACCAATGTCAACATCTTAAATTCTTTTACTTTCAGTGAAGTAAAAGCGGAAATTCGGGATGACATGGAACGGTTACATCGTTCATCGAATGGTCGTTTTGAGTTGTTTCTTCTTACTACTGAAGGATCAACGCATTCCGATGGAGGATCATCAGGTCTTCCAAAGAATGCACGGCATCACATGGTGTTTATTACATGGCTTTCTACTCTTTTACAATATTCATCATAGTGCTAATTACTTTGGAGAGAGGTTCATTGTTGTATAGGTGCCGGGACCAGCTCCAACAAGCATGTATCATCTCAGTCAAAACGCCTATCGTCACGCAGCACATCAATATGATAATAGTTGTAAGTTTTTTTCTTTTTGAATATGACTGGCTAATTTTTTTTTACTAAAGCAAGTGATAGTTTTATGTTTTAGTGACTGAGTTTGCTTCTTACTTACCTTTAAGGTGTGAGGGTTGAGTGTGGCATTATCAACAGGTGTGGCATTGTCGGATCACTGCGTTACCTACTTCTAACTGCATTATTGTGACTAGTTCATACGTAGGAAGACTAGAGAATGGTTTCTCAATTTTGTTATATTCCAACTGTTCTGATACGCACCAATGTCAACATCTTAAATTCTTTTACTTTCAGTGAAGTAAAAGCGGAAATTCGGGATGACATGGAACGGTTACATCGTTCATCGAATGGTCGTTTTGAGTTGTTTCTTCTTACTACTGAAGGATCAACGCATTCCGATGGAGGATCATCAGGTCTTCCAAAGAATGCACGGCATCACATGGTGTTTATTACATGGCTTTCTACTCTTTTACAATATTCATCATAGTGCTAATTACTTTGGAGAGAGGTTCATTGTTGTATAGGTGCCGGGACCAGCTCCAACAAGCATGTATCATCTCAGTCAAAACGCCTATCGTCACGCAGCACATCAGTATGATAATAGTTGTAAGTTTTTTTTCTTTTTGAATATGACTGGCTAATTTTTTTTTACTAAAGCATATGACGGGTGATTAAACCGTCTATCTGATTATTGGATGCTTGGGTATGATGGTGCCATTCATCACCTCTGAATGCATGCAGTTAAGTCGATGAATAGCTGCTTATTTACCCTCATGGAACTGCTTTTAAATGCTGGGATCACGAAGAAAAACTTAGGTGGAAGGACGCAAATATATGCTATATGTGGTGCTAAACGTTACCGAGTTCCCAATATTGCTCAGGTTTGGCTTGCTGTTTGTAGTAAATGTAAATGGATTCCAAAAGGCCCTTATCAGAAGCTTCACAATGCTGTAAAAAATGTGAAATTTTTCTTCACTTATTAATAAAAATTGATATGATATGAATTGATATTGGTAAAAATCCTTTTAGCCACGGTTTTCTTTGCGAAGTTTTGTCCATTGAAGTCTTCACCATTCTGTGACAGTTACCGATTTGTAGGAAGTTGTGAGTCAGTGTAATGTGGCAGCGAATAATTTCGTCCAGTGAGAAGCATAGCAGCAGTGACTGTGCTATTGTTGCACTCGTAAATTACATGAATCTATAACTTTTTTTTGAAAGTGAAGTCTACTTTGTCCATCGGCCTTATGCAAAAGTTTATTCCAAACTAATGATGGGGTTAAATTGGGGAAAAAAGTTGTAAGAAGTAAAAAAAATGCAATCTTTCCTTAATAAGCTTACACGAGGTTGATAAATAATTTTTATTCGGGTAACGTGTCGACGTCTTCGTCTTCATCGGAGCCGATTGTCCGAGTCGATAGTCCATAGTCAAATAAGAAAATTTACTTCGTTCTTTAGAGGAAAGGGCTCTACAGATCACATATAGCAATCGAATTAGTTTACACATAACACGGAAGGAATATGATATCATTACTGTTTCGACGGTTGAAATGGATCCGTAGTTTTTTTTTTCTTTTCACATATCAATCCACTCTACCGTTTTAGTGCTAAGTACGGATTCTGAATCGATGGTATCAACCGCCGTTCCACAATATATGAAGGCAGCTATGAACATGAAGCATGTTCAACCGCAGTACATCGCAGGTCAGTAGGTTTAGCTTTAGTTGTTCTATTTTTGTTCCAGTTGTGATTATTTAGCTCAGGATAAGATCATGGTCACAACGAAATTCTGTTCTGTGTTCAAATGCATTTTTTTCTTCTGCACATTGTATTGGTAAACGAAAGGTTTAAACATTGGCGGTTTTTTCAAAACCCCTCGAAATTGTGTGAATCGAACACAGGTTTGCGCGCCTGTTGTGATAATCTCGACTAATTTATTGTTTCACTGAGTACTTCAAGTTTGCGTGCATATCATTCACTGTTCTGCAATTGTTTTTTTTTGTCATCATATGGCCGTTTTATTTTCATTTTACCACTTTGCGATTGGAGTCGCTGGTGCAACAAAACTCACATTGTTTTGGTCGGATGTCCAAGCGCTGTTAGCACAGTGTATCGTTTGTCTATTGTTATAGCAGGAATTATTGGTTCCATTAATATCATTCTTCATTACTACAGTATTTACTGTCACTTCTTTCAATTGAACACTATGATTCCGCAAGGGTTAATTACTTTCTCCTTTTTCATCTTGTGAAATCTCAGTCTTTTTTTTTTCAAGAATCCGAGTACTTGAGAAAAATTCGGTCTTGAAGTGTAGTCTAGAGTTTCCAACTTTTTCGTACGCTCGATGTTCAAGAAGAGTAGCGGTTTAGAGTTATTTGTGCATAGTACGTCACAGCTTTGCGTACGTAACTTAGATATCTTCACGGTCGGAGAATTGTACGAAAATTGTCTTAGAGGACAGAAACGTAGACTTGTTGTATCAGAAAGCCACCGCGGGTTACTGTACAGGCCAAAAATCCATTCGTTCGATCACCTCGAAGCTGGGGAAGGTCGAATGCGTGGTGGATCTCTCAGGGATTGATCAATGTCGGAGGCTTTTGCATTTACCATTTGTGCTTTATTTCACTGTGAAATTCGAATACCAAGTTTAGTCTTAGCATATCCTTCAGTATTTTCTGCCACGTATCTAGCTTTTTGTGGATAGTTTGTCGAATAGTGTACATCGAATTATTCACAGTACCCCTATTGTTTACTGAGAAGTTCACCCTCCTTCCTCTCGATTGAGAGCACTTTTTGAGTTATAAAGGGTTGTTAATGATCAGCGTGTCACAGTGATAGTATGAGGGAGGAATATCAAGATCGTCGTCCTCTCTCAGTGTTTGTTTATCGCATTTCCTGTCAATCCATTGATATTCTGCGATATTTAGTTGCAATCTGACGTTTTTATTTTTTTAAATTTTTTTGTATGGCATATTTCTCACCACCTTGTGCTTTAAATCAAATGGTTTTTCGTCATAATTTATCTTAATTTATACATTATTATTTTGTAAACTGTCATAAGTCAGACTGCTGCTCAAAGGAGCTGTAAGCAAATTGTGTACTTCTCTTACAGCTTCCTCCCAAATTGTTATTTGATTTGAACAGTTGATTCACTTTAGATTGCTTTCGTTCATTGTCTTTCGTCATTAAAGAATGGTTTTTTTTTTGCCTTAAGTTACAATAGCCACCAATACTCGTCCTCCTTGGAAAATATTGGGGAACGTTCAGCTGGCACCTTTGTTTCTTTTGTTGTTGAACGTTCCAATAATTTCCCGACGAGGTTCACTGGAGAACGTCGTTACTCACAATGTTATATCTCTTACCTGGCAAATGTGAATGGTGGAGTTGAATTCCAGAAAAGGGAAAGAGAGCAGTTTGTCTCATGTCTCGGAGAGCCCTTTTAGTTATACCAGGGGTCAGTGGTATAATTGACGGACTGGAAAGATCTTTAAGAAAGAATGCAAGACGTTTGAGAACCACTGAAATTCTGAGCAATATATTTAAACATGGTAACTAGACAACCACTGGCTCGATACATCGGCAGGCCACCGCCAGTTATTGTAAAAGGCCAGATATGCATTCAATCACCTCCAACGATACTTCGAAGTCGAATGCATGGCGCATCCCTCAGGGATTGATTAACGCCGACAGCTTTATCCTTTATCCTTTTAATGTTTAATGGCAGGGTATTATGTGACATAGTTGCTGAGATGAAACTCCGGACCACTGGTGTGTATGGTGGAAACCAAAAACGCGATTACATTTTCAGTGGCTAACACGTTTACCAACGCCGAGAGCTTTAGGGCTTTAGAGCTTTAATGAGAAAAATAAATCCGAAGCTTCCTTTTCTAAATTAGCTGATGTAATGAATAGCACTGTACGGCAGGAGCAAAAGCTAGGATAATTCCAGAGTAAAATGGATAAGATTAGAGCTGAGGAAGCTGCAATAAGTCATCCTATCAAAAGTCGAAGATCTGAGGGGTGTATTGTGGTGGGAGCTAATCATGTTAATTATGAGCAATGTGATTCGACCACCCATAAGTCAAGGTGTTTTTCCTCGCACATGGAATTATTGCGTCCACGCTCCGCCTTGAGTGATATTTCACGAAGCAAGCAGCAACTAAAAGACGTGGTGGACATTTCTCTCCGTTCACGTGAAGATCGTCGAGGAGATTGTCTCGCGTCGTCGCTAGTTATACAAAGGAAGGTTTCACCGGCTCACGTCACAGTCAGCCCCACGCCTGATAAAATCAACTTTCCTCATGAAAGACGATTTGATGACTTTGTCAACGGTCGATCGTTGATGAGGATTCAAAGGTTAGTGCCCTCGAGGTCATTAAGCAGGGCTCTGACTGCAATAGAAAGCAAGATGTTACCACCTCTTTATGAAGGTATTAACTTTACTGAGGAGCAGGAACAACAGAAACAAAAAAAGAGGACGAGGAAGTACCTAGGCAGTCATACGACAAGCTCCCATCAAGGGAAGAGTGGCACCGCTCCTGATGCCTCTCCTCGGCGTCATCTCATTGGATTTTTACATCGTACCAGCCACTTATCACTCACAAGTGAATTAAGCGGAAACGCTTCGTTCTACCTTATCGGCAAGTGTGCCTTTAGGATCCTTGAAGTCCATTTTGTTCCCGTAAAATCTGATATTGCTTTTAGGCCATCGTGGGCGTCGGTTTGAAGACTCCACTATAGGATCTGAGAGTGATGCTCGTATGTTCTCCGATGAGGACGATAGGTAAATTACTCCCATCCTTCTTTTTTGTTTTTTATAGCTATTAATACCAACTTCCAATGGAGTTTGTCAATATGCTCTATCTAAGGAAACAGTAGCTATCATACCAATGGTTGAATTGGTAAAAGTGAAACTAATATTTTAGATTCATATTATGCTATTCCATTGAGTCGTTGGAACACGTCGTACATAAGTAGTTGCCTGTTTACTGCAAGATTTTTGTTTTGAATTTCACCTGAATAATGAAATGCTTTATTATTTTTCTACCTTTTCCTCTCCCTCTCTCTCTCTCTCTCTCTCTCTCTCTCCTTCTCTCTTCCTATTTATCTATCTATCTCTCTTTTGCTTGCGTTGTGAAAACAGCCGTAGGTATTTAGTAATGCATTTTGATCCCTTTGCATTAGTCTATGACGGATGATGGTAGCCACTACGAGGGATTAGTTACGTTCGCAGACTCACATCAGCAGTTTATGTGGTTGCTTCTTATCCAGTCAGCGTTTTCATCACTTGAACTACTTTACGTCCACCCTGGACTAAGATGAGTGGTTACTCCTCTGAGGACGGTGACTTCGATACGTGTGACGGGAAAGAGTATTATTCGACCACATCCAATTCTGAATATTATTATGCTATAAAGAAGTCGAAGTACGATGATAAGTTTACATTCTTTTCCATTTGAACAGCTCAATAATTTGCCACAATGTTCCATGTCCATAAAGTTGTAAGGGTTGTTTTCGACGAAAGTTTATGCATGTACGTGTTCGTAGTTAGAATACCCAGAAACTGGCCTTGATGTGTTATCTTCTTAACGACGAGGACGAGTGCTGCAGTTGGTTTTACGACTGACAGCTGTTGGTTTATGAAGACACTATTTCATTTTTACATATGACATCTCATTAGGTTTCTCTCCAGTGGTTCGTTGTTGAAAAAACTGCGGCGTTAATATTGCTGAAGCGTTCCAGGTATATTTAGGGGGTCAACGACTACGGATATCACCTCCGTTTCACGACAGCATGAGAATATGTATCGCAAACAACGACGACGTCGGCAGTATCGAAGACCTTCGAGAGCCTCTTCGTTTTCAAGTATAACTGGTATACAACCCTGCAATTTTCTACTGTTCTTTGTTTATTGCTCCTACCTATCTTCATTGCATTCATAAATTAAGAGTCGTCAATGAGCTTAGACGTGGATACAGTTATACTCAACATGGATACTGTTAATTTTCTTGGTATATCCATTGTGGGGCAAAGTTCTGCTCGTGGAGACAATGGAATTTACGTAGCTAATATTATGAAAGGTAACATTTTATCATTTGTTTTTTTTTGCCACATTGTCGGGAGGATTGGTTTATCTTGTTTGCTCATCGGCGACTTTTATTTATCCCTGCTCCGAAGCAGAAAGACTTCTATAAAGGACAATTAAGCTTCAGCTTCAATAACATTTGCAGAGCATTTCCTTCATATTTAAGTGCCTTTTCCCCATTTTTTAAAGGTGGTGCTGTTGCTTTGGATGGCCGTATCAGTGCTGGTGACATGATATTGCAAGTGAATGATATTTCCTTTGACAATTTCACAAACGACCAGGCGGTCGATGTTCTTAGGTGGGTTACAAAAGTTAATTTGTTCACATAGAATTGCCATCGTTTTCCTACATTTTTAATGTTATCTATGATGTGCGCTGTGTAAAATTAGGAAGTTTTAGAGATGCCGTGGCTCGAAAAGGACCTATTAAGCTGACGGTTGCTAAGTGTTTCGATAGCGGTCCTAAAAGTTGCTTTACTATTCCACGAAATCACAGAGATGAACCGGTTCGACCAATAGACACTCAGGCTTGGATCCAACACACGAATGCCATGCGTGGCATGCCAAGCATTCTTGAAGGTGTGTGCGTAGTGTTTGCGAAAAGTCTTAGAGTTTTACTTTTCTATGACTCTGTAAACATTGTTGTTTAGGCTCTGAAGGTGCCCCAACTCCTATTCCTGGTGATTGGCCTCATGGTCGGCCACCTAGTAGCTCTACCGTAACATCAACTGGATCAAATGGTCAAAATACCATTGTTACTGGACAACATATTCGCCTAGACATCCATACCGACAAAAAGAAGGTCTATTTTAGTTTACTTCGTGACTTTTTGTATTTTAGGCCTTCGTTTTCGTTTTTTTTTAGTTTTCATTTCGGTTTCGAACCTTTTGTCATCATACTAACGATTCGTTGCCTTAATAGGTGTTCGAGGCTTTGATCCTCTTTAAGGTTTCTTACTCATTCTTTTTTTAAAGGCCATGGAATAAATATCTAGAACAAACGTTTTTTCTAAGTTTAACATACGGTATTGTTAAGACTAACACTCAACGTGCTTGTTGCTTAATGTGTGTATATTTTTTCGATTCCGACTTTTTTTTTTTTTTCCTTGTGTCTAACTCATTACATTATTTTAGGTCGTAGAGGTGATGGCAATGCCGAATTCAGGGCTTGACATCAAAAATAGGACGTGGCTGAAGATTCCGATACCCATGTCTTTTTTAGGTATTTGAAACTATGTGTTGGATTTTTTAGCTTGTTTTCGCCATTTTATATATTGCTTCTAGGCAAGGATCTGCTTGACTGGCTTCTGACGCATGTCGATGGCCTTCTGGAAAGGAAGGATGCTCGGAAATATGCAGCAGACCTGTTAAAGCGCAAGCTCATTGCTCATGTCGTTAATAAGATCACTTTCACAGAACAGTGTTACTACGTGCTTGGAGAGGAATGCGCCGGTGCGGTTCGCTGTCTGTAATTGATATTATTCTTGGTTCATGTCAAGGTTTTCCCCAGTTTTTCTTAAAATAGAATACAAACTATCTTTGAAAGCCATAATTTTAGCATTAAGTATTAGGTATATAGCATTTCTTGAAGTGCTCTAGCTCTAATAACTTAATGAATAAGATCAAATGAGCTAGTGATGAGGTGACGATGAATTGCCAACTTATTGTAGGCTAAATGAGTCATACTTCACTCATGCATGACAGAAAATAGCCTCAGCATTACGCGCCAAGAAACAAGCATCTTATTTCACAATGAAACTTAATAACACATATCTAATAAAGTGCATTAGTTTTGCCGCATACATGGCAGAAAATATTTTTATTTTCTTCAGTTTTAAACAGAGACAACTGAACTCACAGTTAATTTTACTAGTTGAGGTAAAAATCGTAAGATCACTGATCTTTTGAAACTACATAAAAGGTTTTTTATTCGGCTAAGTTCGGTTTGGGGCTTTCTGAAATGAACAGATTTTTTCCTAAGACTCTTGTACCTTGACCATTGACGCAGTATTTTGAAATATATAGTTGGATGCCGCATTTGCGCCATGATTTTTGTAATAAATACTTTTGTTTTGAAGTTTCGAAGATTTCGACTTCAAGTTGAAAAAACCAATTTATGAGATACATATATATTTTTTCATAAAGAAGAACCCTAACGTACTAGAGAGTGGTCAGTAATTGATGAGCATTGGCATTACAGATTTTGCGCGTTTCCGAGTTCATCCAGAAGATCTTGTCGCTCATCAGCAGCAACGATTACAGTGGTCAGCGGTGGCAGGGAGCGCGAAGGCGCCAGCTTCGATGGTAAGCGACGGGCATGGACGGATGTACGTCATGGATATTTGATCTTCCTGTTGTCTCTCGTCCAAAGAAAACAACCCTCAATGTCCTAGTCCTCGTCCTGGTTGCGTCTTGTTTCGTTTTTTATGTGGTAGTCGTCACTCACCTAATAACAGCCATCTAGTCAATTAAATGCATGCTCATCCTCACCACTCCGGCGTCTATCTGGCCGTCTCTCATTTTATTTGCGTTGTATGCACTTGTTGGCCAATAACCATCGCCTCTTTATGAGTGTATGCTTATGGTGGATGATACTGTTGCAGTCTTAACCACATTTTTTATTTATGAGGGATTGAGCCTTGAACATCATTCGAAGAGGCATTACATTCATTTCGTAAGACGATGGCTATTCGGAGCTCATTAACTATGAGTCGTTACGGCTGTGATTTCTATGATCTGTGTAAAGTTCGTCTCCGTCAAGATCATTTGTTTTTCGTTTCCTTTTTCTAAAGTTTTACAAAGTGGACATTCTTCGACTGTAAGATCGTCAGCTTCGTTTGTTTCAGTTGGTGTTTTTTACTGAAGAGCAAAAACTTAGGAACCAATGAGATCCTGTGTACAAAGTCGATAGTGTTTCTATAATTATTCGATTATTTTTTTTAAATTGTCAGTTTACGTTGCTTAGGATGCCATGTCAAGGAAAAAGATAAAACCTTATCAAAATTGTTAAGTTGTTCTACCAAGTAATGTAATGAGTCTAATTTTATTTAAAAAAAAAACGTCTTTCTCATGCTAACGCTAATGAATCATTTAAGCGGTACGGTTAAGGTGGACCATTTCTCTAGAAGTTTTTTCTTCTATTTCTTCTACACATCACCTCTGATGCAACTTTTACCATGTTAACCCTTCATTTGCTGCCTACTGTAATTTTTCGTGGCAGGGTATGATGTGAAATGCAACCATAACGATGCTGAGGTATTCTCTAAATTTAGACCCCGGACCACATCAAGCCATGATTACCCTTTCCGGGGGCTTGCGTATTGCACATTGCACCACTGAAGACTTTGCGTTTCTCTCAGCTGGTTTTCTAGTAATACTTAAACCATCTGTTAGCCTTCTACGCTTGGGCAGCGTTGTGGCCTACGACATCACGAAGCTAATTAGCTACTTTCATTTTCATTCTTTCGAAGGCACATTCATTCTCCTTTTTTACTATGGGTGTTTGCCTCAATTCTTAACATTTTCTATATTCAGATATAAGAACGTTTTGCGGTATTTCTCATACGAGCTATATTTCATTTTTTAAACTTACTTTTCCTTTCTATTTAAGTATCATTATATTTGTTTACTGTTCTGCTCAATGTCTGCTTTGCGTTATTTTTGTCATCTACTTTTTGAAAACGTAATATATTGAAGTGGCATGTTGCAAGAAAGTTTTTCCGAAATATGTATTCATTCTTTGATGAGCTTACACGAGGTTGATAACAATATTTATTATCGGCTAACGTTTCGACGTCTTCGTCTTCATCAGAGCCGATGATCCGAGTCGATGGTCCACGCTTGTTATTCGTCTCGATGTGGCGTCTTCGCTTTCGTGTCGGATCAGGTCTTCCTCAGCGGTCCATTTCCTCGAATGAGGCACACTCATTCAGTGATGCCCTTTTATACACGATGCTGATGATGGATATAATGATAATGTCCTTGAATAACAACTTGTTTTTATGCCAAAGAGGTCGAAAGGTTAGCCGATAATAAATATTGTTATCAACCCCTTGTAAGCTCATCACAGAACGAATACATATTGATTAAGCACACCGAGGTTCAAGGAAAGTCGGTTTCGAAGTATTTTCCGAAATATTTCGCTTTTCCGAAATATTCTTACTTGAATATTTGGATGGCCCGCCTTCACTGGTTGTGCGGGCACTAACATAATTTCCATCGCTTCGGAGATTTGCTGGTTTAGCCATTGTGATTTCCTAGAATGCCGAGGTCAGCATAGCCGAAGTCTCCCCATATCTGCCATTTACAAAATGAAAATGCTTCAATATTAACTATGACATCATTATGTTAGTGTAAAGTTTTGACGAAATATAATAGTTTCAAATTGGTCTCGTTCTATCTTTAACTTTTAAGCTTTTACGTTTTGGTACGAAAGAAGGAACTGATCTTTCTAGTTTGGCAGACCACCAGGGAAATGATAATGAGAGTATTGCTGCAGCTAGTTTTGTGAGGGAGCAATTGTATCTCGTCAGTACGTCTTTTCTTTTTACGGCATTGAATCAGTTCTCAAATTTAAAGAAAGCTGAGCTTCTTCGTTAGTTTTTCGTATTCAAACTGGATCACTTAGGATGCCGTTCTACGAATAATCTATACCTCTAACCTTACTCAGTTTTGGAATTCACTATATCGAAGTATTTCACTGGTACCAAGGATTAGATTAGCCTGTTAGCGGTATTTGAAGCCGTCTAGCAGTTCCTTCATCAACTTTTATGGCGAGGATAATGGACAGTTTCTTCACTTATCATATCATAATTTGTGCAAGCTTCAGATACAAGTGATCTCAAGTTGAAGTTGACTTTGACTTGTGTCGATGTCTTTAATCCGTTTTCACCCTTTCATAGTTATTAGGACTAAATGTCTGCTCTAACGCATAATATTCTGCACTTTTCCCATATTGCTTCCCGTCATAATGTAAGGATATTTTAGGTAAGCGGATACGCCTCAATGCCAGTTTCGCCTTTCCCTCATTTTACTGTGCCAGGTGGTTCGTCGGCTCACCGTGGAGCAGGCCCCGATGTGAGGTCACAAGCCAGCGGTGGATCTGGAGATGGCAGTGGATCCGGCAGCGACCATAAGAGGTTTCTTAAAATTCCATTTCAAGCAAGTGTGCCGTGATTTAGCACTTAATCATCATATTTACTATAGTCTTGTAGTCTGGGGCAGAAGCGGGTTTGCTTTCTTTTATTCTAACCAACTCCTTGCTGGTGAATCTATCTAGATAGTATAAACGCAACACGAATTTTCAACACGAACTGTGACACGTTTTTGCTGAGAGTGAATTAACGTTCGCTTCCCTAGTAATTTTCACTTAAATAAAGCCCTACTGGCAGATAATTAGTAAATGATTAGTGCGAATGCCCATTTTATGGGTGCATATAGTGCACTCGTCGGAGGCGTTCTGCAATACACTTGAGATCAATCCCGGTGCCCTAAGCTAACCAAGCCGTCTATCCCTCCGGGGTTGGCAAATTGGTGCCAGACTTGTCTGGGAGGATAGCAACACTGGTTGGATACATCGGTAGACCACTGCGAGTCACTGTAGAGGCCAGATATGCGTTCATCAGTCACCTCCAACGATGCATGATGAAGTCGAATGTATGGCGTACCCCTCAAGGATTGATCAACGCAGAGAGCTTTATCCTTTGTTTCTGCCTTTATGATTCAATTATTCGGGTAGTTGACTACAATACGACTAGTTAACTGTTACAACCCGAATCGGACGTTTACGATTAAAAAGATGTGGATCAATACCGGATTTGATAATCTTCGTCGTGTACGCGCCAACATCAAACTGACGAAGAAGAAATTGAAGCGTTTAACATGAAATTGGAGAAGTTCTACAGAGGAGACCATACATTCTTTAAGGCCATCATTGGAGATTTCAATGCCAAGATTGGACCAAGAAGTACGTCTGAAGAACGTCACATTGGGACCCTCGGATTAGAACGGAACGAACAGGATGAGCGGCTCTCTGAGTTTATCTTGGTGACCAAGACCATCCATGGTAGCTCGCAATCCCAGAAGCCTCACCCTCAACGCTGGCCGTGGGGGCCTCCCAGTGGAGATTAAATAAAGGATAAAGCTCTCGGCGTTGACTAATGGAGAGTACTATAACGAAATAGACCACGTCATAGTGAATAGAAAGTTTTGCCTAAACGATGTCGCTGTTGCACCAAAATTCTACACGGGATCAGACCAGCATCACCTTCGTGGAAGATTCTATTTCCCGCGGAAAGGAGAAGAAGCCGCTAAATTCAAAAACTGAAGTCCCAGAATCACCACAAACTGGAACTTATTCAACTCATTACTCGGCAGTTGAGAAGATGCCGTTGTCGATAACATCGAAAAGGGATAATCGGCTCATTCAACATCTTCACGTTAGCACTATGAAAGCTGAGAGTTCGAAGGTCGCCAAGAGACGTCTGTCTCCAGAAACTCTCGAGCTAATACGCCAGCGTGGAATCGCACGAGCTGCAGGCAACCGCGATCTAACGTCCAAGCTTGCGAAACAATGCAGACAGGCAATAAAAAAGATCTTAAAAAGAGAAGAGCAGCAGTTATGGTCGAAGCTGCAGAGGCTGGGAAAAGCATTCGCAAAGCCCGCCGAAGCTTAGCCAATTACAAGACCAAGATGATTGCACTCCGACGCCCAGACGGAACAATAACAGCGTCCAGAAAGGCAACGGAGGAAATCATTCACGAATACTACTCAGATCTCTTCGATAGCCACGTCCACCTCCCGTCTTATGAAATAAAAGAGGATGGATATGCTGTTCCACCGGTTCTCCCTTCCGAAATCCGACATGCGATTGCGTAGGTGAAAAATCGAACAGCACCAGGTCCGGACAGGATAAGATCAGAACATCTGAAGAACCTTCCGCCAGTCCTCATAAACACACTGGCTCGCTCTTAACACATTATCTGTCTGAATGCAAAGTCCCTACTCAGTGGAAGACCAGCAAGACCGTCTTATTTTTCAAGAAGGGTGACCTCCATGATATCGGCAACTATCGCCCAATCTGCTTGCTGTCTGTCGTCTAAAAACTTTTCTCTCGAGTCATAATAAACAGGATTGACAGAACACTGTACGAAGGACAGCCATGTGAGCAAGCAGGGTTTCGAAAGGGGTTTAGTGCGATGGACCACATTAACACGTTAACAAGGCTCATTGAAGTTTCGCGAGAGTACAAAAGACCGCTTTGTCTCACTTTCATCGATTTACGGAAGGCCTTTGATTCAATTGAAATAGAAGCAGTCATGGAAGCCCTTGACAGTCAGGGATTCCCTACTCTGTACATAAAGATTCTTCGTGAACTGTACAAAAATTTCTCAACCAAAATTTCACCATTCTACAACGATATTAACGTTGGCGTCAAAAGAGGAGTTAGGCAAGGCGATACAATCTCACCAAAATTATTTACCGCCGCCCACCAGTACGTCATGCGATCATTGGAATGGGATAATATGGGAGTGAAAATCGACGGTCGGCAGATACATCACCTTCGCTTTGCTGATGACATCGTCCTTATAACACCAAACATTTGCCAAGGGGAACTTATGCTTGCCGACTTTGATAAAACCCGTGGAAAGAATGGTCTTCGACTAAATCTCACGAAAACGATGTTTGTGAAGAACGGATTGGTTTCGTTTGCCTCATTCTCACTCAACGGAACGAATATCTCCGAATGCTCCAGTTGTGTCTATCTAGGTCGGGAAATGAATATGATGAACGACTGAGCTCCAGAGCTGTGCAGAAGGGAGCGAACGGCTTGCGGAGCTTTCGAGAGCATCGTGGATGTAGTGAAGAGAAAAAAGAACACCCGACTCCGTGCCCACCATTTCGACTGAACGGTTCTTCCTTCCCTTACGTATCCGTCATAAACCCGGTTGCTGCATAAGCAGGTTGAAATATCACACAGCGTTATCGAACGCGCTTTCGAAAGGACGATGCTAGGAGTATCCCGTTTCACACAAGTAAGAGATGGGATCCGAAGCTCCGACGTGCGTCAACGATCAAAAATCAAAGATACCATTCTATACGCCAAACAGTCGAAGATATGGTGGGCCGGATACGTAATGCCTATGAATGATAACCGACGGATAAGAGCTGTTAGTGACTAGATTCCTCGGGATGTCAAATGTACTGCAGGAAGACCACTGACCCGATGGTCAGAGTTTTTCACGAAGAGCCTAAAAGAAAATATGATTCTTGACGAGTCTCTAGAGCGAGCAGAACCCACTGGGCTACTCTTGCACGCGACAGTAAAAATTTGAGGATTCACTGGCTCCCGCTCTAGTCACTTGATTAACGGGACTACAAGTGATACAGTTGATGATTCAATCAAATTATTCTTTATAGTTATTTTTATAGGCATCGTGCTGTGGTGATTCCAGCTGCACCATCCACGTCAGCGATTCCGCAGCGGTTGGACGAGCTGCCCTCTGATCTTGCTGCTAGTCGACAGTCGTTTCGCATGGCAATGAACCATCCATACGAGTTTTTTGTCGATAATCTCTAGTTAGAAGTTAAGTTAGTTAGGAGAAAGCAGACTTGCTTTTTCGGGATTGAGTATTACCGTATTGTTGTCGTGCGAATAGTGACCCAACACATTTTGTTTATGCACCTTACCGTCATCACTTCATTGTTTGTGTACTGAGCATTAAGGTTCTCACGGAGGCCTGTCGCAAATTTAAATGCGTTCTAAACTCATAGGTCAGAACTCTTTACTTTCACCGAGTATAAAAACTATAACGTCGCACAAAACAACGGTACGTTATTGAGCGTTTGTAGTTGATCTCATTAATGGAGCTACTTTTTTTCAAAAATATGCTACGGCGGAGGTGCAAACGGTGAGTAGTGATGTAGATTTTCTTACTTTATTAGGGCTGACATTGTTGAAGTTCTGAAGAGAGGAAGGGGTCTTGCACCTTCCGTAACAGGACAGGACAGGATAGGTGCCTTTGAGCTGCTTGGTATTTCTGGCACGTCTTTTATGTTCCATAGGAGCTCATCGTTGTTCATTTAACTAGATATGTTAGATAAGGAGGAATTTGTACATTTCTTAGCGGATTTCTTATTGTAGACGGTACTCTGCTTCTCCACTGATCGTGTTCATTCTCGTTTTTATGTTATTTTCGTTCTTTGATTTATTAATGTTACTATGTTGTTGGTTATCATTCATGATTGCTTCTTGATTTCGTTTGAAAGGCGGGAATTCTACAATTGTTCTTTGCAAGTGGTTCCGCGTCAACGCTCAAAATTTTTAAAGTGTGGGTGCTACATGAATGAAAATTAAGCATAATAAATGTTATTGTAGGTGCTATGTACTCGCCGTTTATGGTACCAACTAGTAATTGGTTTAAAAATAAACAGACACAGTACTTTGTACTGCTTTACCCTGTCTTTCATGACGTGCAGTTCAAACGGCGTGGTATCTCTGATGTAAACTCTGCATGATTGCCGTGGAACACTAAATCTTTTCTTCAAACATTTGCTTGAAAATTCAATATAGAACTCCTCGTGTCATTCCGAGAGAGTGGATCCAATGCGGGGGATTTAATGACCGACTGTTGGATCCACAACCAACGTTGCTGGCCGTTCAGTGTAAAAGAGCGCTTGCAGTAATTGGCTGATTATTTGTGCTTTGAGAAGTAGATTTGTAGTGATTTACTGCTAGAATCTCCCAGCATCCTGCTATTAGTTTTGTTCTGCTGCTGCAGATGATTTAAGAGTGGGTTGCAAATTCTAGGGCTAGAAGAAAGAACTCTGGAACTGTAATCAAGCGATCTAATCGATTCAACTACAAATCCAAGCGAGAACGCAGGACCTGACACTATATTCGGAACTATTGGGACAATCCTTATGCTTTGCTTAATGGTCCAGGAACGTACAGTCTGTTCATCTTAAACATTTAGTCACAATCGATGCCATAATATTCATATACTTCACTACATATACCGCTACAGTTGGATAATTGGATGGCCCGTCTTCACTGGTTGTGTGAGCCTTAGTATAATTCAATTTTTCCGGAGTTTTGCTGGTTTAGCCATTGTGGTTCCCTGGAGCCCCGAAGTCAACCTATCCAAAGTCTGTCCAGGTAGCCACCACTATAGGCACTCGCCGCCCTTGTTTACTAGAGGGGGACTTCTCACCATGTGAGTAGCTTGATACCAAAACGGTGGTGGATTCTAGTACTGGTTTACTCCTAGCTTCGCTTCCTGATGAAAATGCCGGACTCTTTCTCAGGTTGGGAGCCCTGATGGTGAGGAAGGAATCTACCCGCTGTACATCGTAGCCCGACACCCAGGAACACCTCCCAGCCACGATGTACTAAACCGTTGGAGGGATACTATAACTACAATCTATATTTCATCACTTTAAACTCTGGTTCTCTTGATCTTTCATTAAATCAAACTTCTATCTGGAGTTCAACAGAGTCGCGACGAAGTTGGGTTTTCGATAACATATGGCAATTTCTCCATTTTTCCATTCCTCCCAACGGTTTACCGCCTGATCTCGTGGCTGGGAGTTGTTCCTGGAGGTAGGGCTACGATGTCCGGGGGAGATCCCCACCCCGATACCGCGGCAGGGTCTCCCAAGCTTAGAAGAAGGGGTCCTCCGTTTTCATCAGGGACGCAGTTAAGGATTAACCTTTGGCAGGATTCACAACCGTCTTGGTATAAAACTAGTCGCATGGTGGCAAATCTCTCTATAAACTGCCTGTTGTGGTTAACTATGGCAGACTTTGCCTAGGCTGGCCTCAATACTCCAGTGAACCACAATAACTAAGCTATCAGCACTCCGAAAAATGGAGAATATGCTGGGACCCACACAACAAGTGAAGACGGACCATTCATGTATCCAAGTAAGTAATTTCTCCATTAGTGCAGCAGTGGAGGAGTTGAAGGCCTTAAAAATTTCTGGAAGACATTGACATATTTCGATGAGTGGATGCGTTTTTTAAATAAAACATCCTTTCGTTTTTAAATTTTTTCGAAATTAGAATTTGCGGAAAAAAATGGAGGCAAAGCTACAATTTGTCAATGTCAGTGACAAAACCTAGCTTTCTCGCTTTTCCACTGCTTTCTCATTCGAAATATGAGCCCCGACACATAAAAATGAAAACAAGCACATTTCGAAGGCTTGACAGAATCAAGATTTCGTCACGGTAGGACAAGAGAACTCGCATCTTGCAAAGAAATTCCTATATATCCAAGTGGCTTTGAATAGGAGTGGATAACACAGTGGCAGTAATACCTTTCAAAACGCTAAAGGTCTTCGTTCGACCCTGCGCCAGCCCAGTCAAGCCTTCCATACTTTTGGGTCGAGGAATTGGCAGTGTATTTATCTAAGAAAAGTTTCCTCGCACCCACAAATAGTGGCCACTGCCTACGATGAAGTCCTAGATATGTCGTTATACAGCCACCCAGGATTTCAAGGAGGATTGACTCCAAGGCTATTCAACGGCATTCACAGGACCAACAGTCCTCACTAGGCAATCAAACCAACACGTCAATCTAAGACCCGTTATGATGGGTGAGAGGAACCGACCGAATCAAAAGAAGGACGCGCTGAGACTCCCATAATGTGGCGTCAGTTCATGTGAAATAAAATTAAATAAAAGCTGGTTTTCAACGCATTCAACAATATATTACTAGTTAAGTACACGCCTGAGATATTTTGCTTTGAAATCAAGAACAGTCATCACATCTCACATGTATTGTAATCGATGCGCACTATCGCGTTATCCATCTCGATGACCTTTTCGATAAAAAGTCTTCATCGTACATTGGACAGAAACACTATTTAATACATCGATATGCAAAAAATAAATGATAAAAGTGACGAAATGAAATGATCGCTTCTTTAGAATATTGGTACGACAATGACCAGAAGCAATGAGAACGACAACGACGTCGTCACGACGTCGGAGTTGCACATGTGCTTGTCACTGCATGTTCGACAGTCAGCAGTACCGAAGAGGCCCTGGCATATCTGCAGGGCCTGATAGCAGCTCTCGTTCGGCAGGCCGACCGCCGATGTCAGCAAGGACACTCCGCATCCGCGGGCGACGAACTCTCCTGCAACCGAGATCACTATCCGCTCTCATTAAAACGCCTTTAAATCGTAAAGAATTCATTTATGTTTAGTTCTGTTCAAGAAGCATTGGAATGTGTAGCTTTTATTTACTGTCTATTCATTCTTTATAGCAGGGAACGATGTGAAATACAACCGTAAGAGTGCTAAGATGTGAACAAAACCCGGTATTTCAGCCGGTCCTCGAATCCACGATTACCGTTTTCGAAGACTCGTGTTTCAAAACCAACCAATGTCTTTGATTTGTTTTTTTCAGTCATGTTTGTTTCGTTTTGCAAAACAATATTTATTTGGTAGTTAATTTTAGTTATTTCAAATACAGCCTTTCTAGTTTGTAGTTTTTTTTTGTGATTTTCGAAAGTTTTAAGAAGATATGACTATTTTTGGATTGTGAAAGAGAAATTTTTCTATGCTGGAAAGCGTTAGGGCTCATAGATTCGTCGTTTGGGTCAAGTGAATGGAAAAATTCATACCATTATCGCGATCTATTCTGCCTGAATTCTGTTTCTTCTCAACGGAATGACGTTAAATAAGAGTTACTTTCTTGGAAAACCAATATGCTTATGTTTATTTTGTTTATTAGTTAGATCAAGAGGGTTAGATGTTCGATTAAAGACGGGAGTGAATCGGAAGGAATAACAACAAGAAGAGTTACTCTACAGTTTGACTATCTAGGTGGAATGACACAACTGGTCCTAAAATAGTAGCGGTAAATTAACATAATAAATAACATAATAATTAACATTTAGGGTCAAAGGCTGGTGTTCCACAACCTACATATCACTTTTCGGTAACTGTAGTACATGAGGTGTTAAAAATATGATCAGGTTTGCTTCATCTAAAGGATATACGTGGCTCTTTAAAACTGTCATTTTGCTTTTAAAGTTATTTAGGGTTATAATTTGGAAAGGAATGGAATTGGAATTTTAATACTTGACATTTGGAACAGGATTCTGGTTACCATGAACTGCAAGAACGCTGGTTGACAACATCGTCATGTCCTAGTGGACGAAATAACGTTTGTTCAACTGCGTTCATTCTCGATGTACGAGCCTCAACGAGAAAAAGCTACAAAAGCACAATTTCTGGGTTCCGTAGAATCAGGGCTTCATCTTGGTAGAGCGATAGATCTACTTGTTACTGGCGAAAAAACAAGAGATTTCAATATTTTCTATTTTAGTAAAGTTCACAGAGCTCGGATAGGAACGAGAGCAGACACTAAGCTGAGATACTGGCTTAAAACAGAAAGTAGCCGTTATTTTCGTATTGTGTGAGTGGAAGTCGACTCATGCTGAATCTTCAGAATTAACTTACCCTTTGACTCGTGGCAAGTAAATTTGAAGCATTCCATTGTTCCTTCAGGGCACTGTTTTGGTGAATAGATTTTCTTCTCACCTTCATGACACCATAGATGTCCTAAATCGTTCATAGTCGAATGGAACAGGTTAAACTTTTACAAGTCAAGTTATTGACTGCAGACTTCCCGTACTGAGAATCTCCACAAGTCAGTTCATTCGCAATCAAAAGCAAGAGCACAGTGATTAAAGTGAACATGATGGTTGTTGTCCGATAGATCGTCGGGACAACGGAGGCGATTCTCTTGAGCAGTGTGGAACAGTCGAGGAAATGAACCGGAGATGTTAGCAAACAGACAGTTTAAATATGAGGGTGTTAACAAAGCGGGTAACTTGCGCCACGCTCAGACATCTCAGAGAGCATTTTTTGCGTACGTACCTGTTCAACACGTTAAATGATTTCATTGAAAAGAAATTAAACCAGTGAACGATATCTGAGAATTCAGATTTATTTGAGAATATGGGCTCACGTGCATACCTCCCACTGGGTGCTCTTCGAGGACCGATGTCACATCGCAACGCTTCTGTTGGTAATGATGATTCCAACAATGTGCTTGGAACTTGGACTCCCTTTTATATTAAGCACAATACACAATAACATCTCATTTTACTCGGTTTAGTATTTGATAAATGCCCTTCTCTCCAACTCCACGAATCTTCGTGCCTCAACTTATGGAACTCTGGTCGCCGTGAATGCAGAAGGAAAGATCACTCAACGTTATCTAACTCGCAGTAGAAAAGGTGATGCTAGGAGTACTCCGTATCACAGAAGTGAGGGAAAGGATCCGAAGCTGCGACCTACGTCAATGATCAAAGATCGAAGATGTCGCTCTATACGCCAAAGATAAGGTAGGTGAGCAGTAATCCCTATTAACGACAACCGAAGGGCAAAGGCCGTTAGCGACTGGGCTCCTCGGGATGTCAAACGTACAATAGGGGACCACCAATCCGATTGTCAGAGTTCTTCACGAAAACCTCAGAAGAAAGATATGATGCTCAACGAGTTCCTAGATCAAGTACGACCAACTGGGCTACTCTTGTACGCGATAGGGAGAAATATAAGACTTGTTGGCCCAATTCGAGTTACTCGACGTTATCCGGATGACAGGTGATATATATGTCATATATACAATATGCAATCATTCCTTTTTCTCTTGTTTACACTTCATACCTAATCATTTTTTCTTTTCCATTGTGATTTTCAGAAAAATAGTGGGTTTCGATTTCATGTAAAGAAACATGTTACATTTGTGCTTAGAAAGGCGCTGAAAGCTCCCACCATTTTGCTAATAGATTTGATTCTACGAAAGACCGCTATTAGTTTCGTTTTGGGTTTCGCTCCAAGTGATCTTTCATTGAATAAAACGACATTTCTTATAAGTTGCACTTGTTACTGCTCTCCTCGTTCTGTTAATACAATGGAAAGCTTCTCGTTGTTCTCGAACAGAATTGGAAATGAAAAATCCTCCCTCCTCTATCTTGTCGATTTGCTCCTTGGAGTGGCTCTATTTTTCACATTAAGTAAACCAATCAGACTTTCTGTCGCTTTAACACTATAAGCATCCCTTCAGTTCACTGAATAAGAGTCCATAAGTTGGATTTACACTGTGTCTTCAATGTAATACATACTGGAATACGTTCATTATTACGATTAAAGCAGAAAGGAGAAAGCGTTCGAGCATACACTTGACTTAGTCAGGCACCATATTGGTCAAATTTGGGCCACAAAATGGCTTTCAGTGGTGCAAAAGCAAGCGTTTTTATCCTTACATACAACTCTGATGTCTATTTATTTATCCACGGGAAGTTATGGGAGCCGACTCAAGGCAAGGGATTAAAGGTGATAGGCATTTTGTATTGTAGTGTACCTCTAACCACTACGCTACACTCCTCCCTGACGATATGATGCGAGAGATAAAAATTTTCCTTTAGAGTTTGACCACATGTATATATATATATATATAAATATATATATTGACCACTGAAAAGATTAAATATTGCGAGATCCAATCAGAGAACACATTGTTCTCCATCATACATCTACCTAAAAGTCGCTTAGTAACAGTGGAGTAGGATAAGTACTCTTTTGCAATACTAAGTCTCTATGTCTTGGTGAGCCAATAGCAAGCTGTAAAAAATACAATAAAAAAAAACTTTGCTTTGATTGCTTTGGCAAAATCATATAGAGCTTCTTAATAATGTGCTAATGTTTTTTTTTTTTTAAATGGAAATCTAGTCAATCACTGACCAATTAAGAAAAACATTGTATCAGAAAGATAGTATCGATTGAACACAAATAGGAGAACTTAGTGCTCAACGCTGAGAGTAGAGATTCAAGTACAAATCTGATCGTGTGGATTTGACGAATGATGATCAGCAATGTAGGCAGAAGAATATGATTGACTATGTCTTCGTTTGCCCTACTTTGTTCAAAACACATGAAAGAAACATACATGTCCCGAAGGTACAGATGGTGCACTGCGTTTTGTTTTGGTTTTAAGCTACAGTGTTCCATAAGAAGCAGAGAAGAACCGTCGTGAGAAGCCGTTCAACTAATCATCTACTAATGTTTTCCTCAAATGCGAAAGCGATATATTTCGTCAATGTTCCTTTGTTGCCATTTTTCGTCCTAACCAAGGCAGTTGTTTCCCCATTGTCGTATGGCCTTTTAGCAAATTTTTGCATGGTGTTTTGTCACAAACGGTTTTTCACGTTATGCGACTCGGAGTTTTTTCACATTGAAATTAAGACCTAACAAATTAAGGAAGGGAAGGAAGGGTAAAGGATAATAAAGGATAAAGCTCTTGGCATTGATCAATCCCTGAGAGATGCACCACGCATTCGACTTCATCAAGTATCGTTGGCGGAGATTGAAGGCATATCTGGCCTTTACAATGACTCGCGGTGGCCGACCGATGTCCCGAGCCAGTGCCGCTCTCCTCCCAGACAAGTCTGGTACCAATTTGCCAAGCCCAAAGGGATGGAAGGCTTGGTGAGCCATGGGCTCGGGAATCGATTCCACGTATGTGTTGTAGGGGTGGCTCCGGCCAATGCCCCACACGCGCCCTATGAAGGAAGGATGTTAGACAGAGACAGTAGTTTTTCACCGAGTGGGTAATCAGCTTTTGGTAAAAATTACGCGAGTGGACACGAGTAATCGAATTTCAGTCCTTTTTTTTACATATTAGCTATTATGCTGTCGTTGAAAATTAGATGAAATTTAAGCTAAAAACAGTCAAAAAAGAGGGATCAACAATGTCGAATGAAATGTAATTGCGAGCTTTACAAAGTGAATTTAATCCTTTGTATTGGATAGCTTCTCACAATTTTAGATTTTTAGATGAGGAATTAGTGAGGTTGCAAGAACAGTCTTGCCATGTGGTCTATCCAGCTGCTTCGTTTCTTTCCTTTAATTTTTCTTGGGACGTGAGTAAGGCAGTAAGGCGGCGTTGCTCTGCTAATATGGATACGTCGACGATATCCTTAGCAATTATCAAATCTACCTATTGTCCTCTAGCATCCACAAGCTCTTCACTCGATTCACCCTTGGTAGGAATGATAAAACACTGGGAGAAGGGCGGCCGTACGAGAGTGTTATTTACAAATGAATTCGATGGATCACATTCGCATGGTAACGAAACCAGTTGAAGTATCGGGAAAGTAGGCGAAGCCACACTGCTTCGCTTTCATCAACCTAAATAAAGACTTCCACTTGGCTGAGGCAGAAGAAGTAGCGCTTGAGAACCAGTGTGTTAAACCTCGTATGGGGCTATTTTTCATAACCTATAAAACAATTTAATCACCAGAATCTCAAACAGTTCTAAAGCGACATCAGGAGCATAAACACTGAGTGGAATTTGACAAAATTTCACATTTCGCCCAACTTACTCTGGAGCACGTCATGTGAAGGATGGGATGGAATAATATGCATGATTGGCAGTTAGACCATCTCGCTTTGTTGATGATGTGGTTTTTATGAAATCAACCTATTATCACAAAGAACGAAAGTTTGCCTGTCTCAATAACCGATGTGGGAGGTTCGCTGACTGCTGAAATTGGCGAATACAGCAGAAAAAAATCTGTTCATCGCCCCACTTGTAAGTACGAAGAAATTCGTCGAGGAATTCGGCTATGTTTACCTGGGTCAACGTTACCAATACCCTTTGAATTCCAGGACTTGACAAAGGAAGAGCATGTTTAGCAGTAAGTTATGAACAACAAAAAAAACAACTCTCAGGCACTCTACGGTTTTTTGAGGATCTAAAGAATACTGCGACATTAAATGCATATGAAAAGCAGCGGACGTATGAGGGTTAATGCTAACAGTTTAATTTTTTTATATAAGTGAGTAGTGAACTCTGGAATTGCTATTTCCGGTGATTATTGAAGGTTAAGGACACGCTGTCGCGAATAAGAAGTTTTTTAAAATCAGGTAAGTCAAAATACAGAATTTCTTAACCCTGAGATAACGCTCGCGCTATTTATAGAGCGCTGACTACTTGCGACGGTGCCTAATTTTGGGGAGGCTGAATAATTAGCTCATCTTGTCCGCGGTTCGAACACGTAATAGTCATTGCAGTGGCTTTTGGGCAGTATTCGAGCATTTTTCATTAGCTGGAAAATTTGTGTCTTTTGAAAAAGGTTAGTGGATTGGTTGTATGGAGTAATAAGAGAAGAGTCAACACATCACCATTACAAAGATCCTTATGGAAAAGATGTTGCTTTCAGTGCTTTACAAAGAGTAGAACCCATTTACCTTTTTATATTTTTATTTCCTTTGATCCGCCATCACCTCTACTGTACGGATCCCAACACTTCCCATATCCAATTCATTTCCTCGCATCCATTGTCTACAATAGTCCTCCAAGTTTTCTTACGTGTGGCTTCGGTTGCTGTTGGAGGATCTTCATTTCATCTTGAATATCGAAGAAGCAATACTGGTCGAGCAATTCTCTCTGGTATCCTGAGATAGCCGCGCTGCAGCGTTCCCAGTTGGATTGCAGAGAGTGATTTTTCCCCAGACAAGTTCTCGGTACCAATTTCCCGACCACGGAGAAACGAGAGGTTTGGCTGGTCCAGAGCGGAATCGAACTAGCACCATGACAGCGATGACCGACATCGCTCCCATTGTGCTACCCGCTTTCTTATACTAAGACATGTATTGCATATACGTATGTATATATACTGCACTACCCTGGCAAATGTATATGGTGTTTTTCTCGTGTTTGTTGAAGATACTGGAAGATCATTTAGACAACAGATGCGTTTAATTAACCCATGGCGTCCGCTGTAGACACTGTGGTGTCTATTTTCAATTCAGTACGTTCCAGCTTTTTTTAAACCGTGCTATGTATATTCTTTTAATGGTTAATCGAAAACACATTAAAGTGGGAGATGTGGGAAAGAAAGAGCCATCCCCTCCACGAGAAACGCTAAACGCCTCATGCTCGTTGTAGGTTAAATCACCGTCCTACTGAACGGTAGGACCAAGGCATTTTTTATTTTTTTTTATCTCATCTTATAGGACCTGTCGTAGCATCTACTGTGTGGATCCTAGCAGCTCTCATAAGGTTTCGTTTTCTCGCATCCATCATCCACTATGATATGTCAACTTTTACGTGTGGCTCCGGCTTGCTTCTCGAGGATTTTTCATTCGCCTTGAGTGTCGTAGAATGCTGGTCGAGTGGATCCTCGCTGGTGTCCTGGTGAGCTGTGCAAAACGTTCCCAATGGAATCGCAGAAAGTGATTGTTAAGTCCGGTATCAATTTCCCGACCGCAGAGGTATGAGAGCCTTGGTGAGCCCGAAGCGGAATCGAAGCAGAATCGTGTTCGTGATGGACGGCATCACTTCCACTGTGCTATTCTCCCCATTCGCATTTACCAAAGTACACAGTTTTTATTGCAACGGAGAAGCGATGGCAAGAAGCTGTTGTCGCCACAAAATATTTCACCACATGATAGTTCTGTTTCGCGTAGTGCCGAGGTCAACGGACAGCTTCACACAGTTCATCTACATTAACCACGCTTTATTACAAAGAGTAAACTCGAGTGATTTTTGAATAACCAATGTTTCTCCTACTAAAAACTTTTTATTTTATTTCTTAACCAAATACACTTTGTTTAAATACATGTTTTAGCGGAATATTCAGGGCTCCACCCTATGGCATTGCTACTCCTTTCTGAAGGCCGAACCCTTACCACTCGTAACTGGTGATCTAATTGTTTCCATATAAGGAAACGCATAAAGACATCTACAGTCGGTTCGGCTAAATCTACTCTAGGAAATGGCCGTGGCTTGGTATCTTGACTTCTTTTCGTGAGATTTGATTTTTCTCTGCGTTGATTCAATTTTCACCGCATTGTCCACGTGTTTCCTTCTTCGCCACCTTTTTTGGCCTTAAATACTACTATCGACCAACATCTGTCACTTTCGAAGCAGCTGATTGAGTTTGTTTTTTCTTCACTTTTTCCAGCGAGAAATTTTCAGTCACTGAAATTCTCCCCAACTTCCTGCTCGTTGATACAGTCGATAAAAAGGATAAAGGATAAAGCTCTCGGCGTTGATCAATCCCTGAGGGATGCGCCATGCATTCGACTTCATTGAGCATCGTTGGAGGTGATTGAATGCATATCTGGCCTTTACAATGACTCGCGGTGGCCGGCCGATGTATCGAGCCAGTGCTGCTATCCTCCCAGACAAGTCTGGTACCAATGTAACTGGTGACTGGTGATCTAATTGTTTCCATATAAGGAAACGCATAAAGACATCTACAGTCGGTTCGGCTAAATCTACTCTAGGAAATGGCCGTGGCTTGGTATCTTGACTTCTTTTCGTGAGATTTGATTTTTCTCTGCGTTGATTCAATTTTCACCGCATTGTCCACGTGTTTCCTTCTTCGCCACCTTTTTTGGCCTTAAATACTACTATCGACCAACATCTGTCACTTTCGAAGCAGCTGATTGAGTTTGTTTTTTCTTCACTTTTTCCAGCGAGAAATTTTCAGTCACTGAAATTCTCCCCAACTTCCTGCTCGTTGATACAGTCGATACGTCTTCTTATTCGAATTCTAACGATTTAGATTTGTTTTGCATGACATCACAAGCACATGACAAGCACAAGCACAAGCTAGGACGTTCCCATGCCGGCTAGAGCGTTGGCTAGTGTCATTGCCTCGTGGACGACGGTGTCACTAACCACTGTGCCTCTTCCACCCGCAGCTTATTGCGAAGGCTGTATTTGAAAATATTCATATTCACTATAATGCCGTTATTTATGTTGTATTTATTGAATTAAGGAGACGTCAGATGCAACCCTCTCACAGAAGGAATGCATTATTTCCATTTCCTAGTCTTTAAGCCGTGTCCTCTTTTCTCGTAGTCACTCCAACGAACTCCATTGATCGACGTTACTGGTCTTTGCTGACGATTTTGATTCCATCTGATCTTCTGTATAAACATAATGATAGATGAAGTTTATAAAACCTAAACAGTGTGACCCAAGTTGATCAGTACCATCCATTTAACTTGAGGACGCAAAAGTTCACTACCGGTTGAGCGGTACTGCGTTCTCAGTCACTGCTGCTTTCTTAGTTGCGGTCTACGTTTGCGATCTCTAAGAGACACATGCTTTGTTGAATAGACGTCTGAAAGTCGTCGGCAGCCGAGAAGCCGTGTAGGTCCCTCGAGAATGGCCTACTCGATATCGCCTGTTACGGAGCACGCAAGCCAAAAATAACGAAAAAAAATTGAAAACGAAATAATTCTTGCTTTATGTCTTAAATCGTCATTATCTTTGTATGTAAAAGCTCAATTCAATTTTCACATTTTTCTAGCATTTGTTTTTTTTTCTTTCCGATCATCATTTCCTGTCCCTGCGTGTAGAGAGACATCGAGCCCTTTTTCAAGTTTTATTCGTTCTCTTAAATGAAGTAAGGGTAGTTTTACGAGGTCTTACGAGCAATGTTTCGTAGTTTCCTCTTCACTGCAATGTCGCCTGACAAATTGGTTGTTCCCTCGGGGATATTCGCTCTTTTCTGCCTGCCACCGCTGCGTTAAAGAAGTATACTCTTTTACGATTCAGTAGTTAGTATTTATTCACTCAAACGGTTAAGCTGTTGCGAGAATTGTTGGCTTTCTTGGATACGATCATTTATGTCACATTCAGTTTTTTCGGGTTTAAATTTGGCTTTTTGGGTCTTAGGTTTTTTGGGTGCCCTTAAAAGCGCATTTTCTACGCTTTTGCGCTAGTACTAGTACTTTTTGCCTAGTTGCTTATTCTTTATCCCCTCATCGTCCTCTTTTTTGTGCCACTGTTTTCATTCTTCTTCGTGCGTTCTCCACTCCTATCTCTTTACCATTTCTTTCTCTCCTCCTAACTGTAATGCTTTTTAAAGATCTTCTCTGTAAATCTTAAAGCCCCGGATCCCGTCATTTTTGTCCAGATCTCCCCAATGGGAAGTTCATGTTATTGTTATGTTTTTTTCTTCAGTTTTTATTTCTAGCTTTCTCCATTTCATGCTTTCTTCATCAAAAGTATCGAAATTGCAATTGTAAAAATCATCTAGAAAGTTTTCAGAACTGCACTTTAACCACTGTTATGCGTATTATAATAAAGTGGAGCGTGCAGCGCACTGGTGAGATGCGCCCTGCAATACATATGAGCTCGATCCTGTACCTCAGGCTCGCCAAGACTTCCATTTCTTCGGGGTCCACAAATTTGTACCAGAATTTTCTGGGAGGATAGCAGTAGTGACACTGTATAGCGGTAGACCACCGCGAGTAACGTATACGTATACGCCACAAATGCATTCAATCACGTCTAACGATGCTTGAAGAAGTCGTATGTTTTGGCGTATCCCTTAGGCCGAGAGCCTTACCCTTTTCTAGTTTGTTTTCGTATGCTTTTTCAGGTTTTTTAACACTTCTCGGGTACTGGCTGGTGAATTCTTGAACAACCAAGCCGCTACTCGAAATCTTTTCGAGAATAATTCACTTCCAAGACTTCAGAATTTTGCACTTTCAGAATGAGTGAATCTGTCCATGTCGTCAAAAATTTTCAGATTTGAGTAGTAGCGCTCGCTTTCTATTATGAGCTTTGACTTTGCATTTAGGCTGAGTTATAGTCCTTAAATATCACAATCAATCGAAGTTAAAATCGGCTAGGATACTCGCATTCGAAAAAAAAAACTTTTTCAACCAGTATAATTGACTTTTCGAATACCACAATCTACACGAAGGAGCACTGCTGTGAGATTTGAGAACTACATTTTTTCACTAAAATGATTAATTTGTTTTCCTTTTTGCCTCATACACAAGATAGGATGGTCTCTCGTTTGTTGCACTGGTTGCATTGAGCTCACATCCGGCTATCCATCAGATGCTAAGCAAGCCCTCCATCACTGACATGTCGATCCTATGTGGCTTATTTGTCAACAGAAGATTGAACTGTTACTCTCATGGGCCCTCATGAGTCATGGTACAAACTGAAGACGAATCGTGGGATATATTCGAATAAAATTTGTTACTATGATTTAAATGTTTTCACAGACAACTACTTCTTTATTCAAGGTTATTGGAATTACGCTACTTGACTAAAAATCTCTTACACCTTTGCTCCAGTGAAATCGAAAAATGCCTGAAGATCCTTCGGACACTTAGCATTATAAAGAGTAAAAATATTTCAAAGTATTTTGCATATGATGGGATACATCATAGCCCTTATTGTATCTGCAATATCCCTTTTATTGGGAGATACGAATGTCGCACAAATTGAGCTTGACAATGTCAAACTACGAAAGAATTCGACGTTATTCGTAGCGTTTGTTTATAGGAGAGCCTTAGTTAGAAGGCATATGCGTTTTGCTAGTCTGCTTTATCACGATTTCGCCTCGTCGTCAGTCAATCAGACCGATTCAAGGCTTCCGTCCTCGAAATTTAATTTCTTCAACGAACAGCCCTCTCGCCAAATTCTCTCCAATCAGTTCTTTGTCTTTGTTGGACTTTTTCAACGATGTTGTAATTGTGAGCAAAGAATCCACACTTTAGAACCCTTCATTTTAATTACAACAATTCTTTAGACCATTGTGCTACGTAAGGTTAAAATTTGTGGTATGGAAAGAAATTCCATGATTGAAGTGATCTATGAAACGTGAAAAGGTACTCATATTGTAATACCCTGCGCTTTACACCAATTTCGTATCAAGATGAGAGATTTTAACGCTTAGGTTAAAAGGGGGGAATATAGCTTGGGGCAAGGTCCTCGTGGATATCTCTTTCGGAAAGCAGTGAAAGTAAAGGGCTTCGTTCCGCTGACTGCGAAATGGATACCGAAGTGTTCTTTGGAGCAAGTATGGAATATCTGAAACAATTTCATGAAAATTTTATGGCTCTGAAATTTGGATGGACAGCACTGATGATCTGTGATTCTGGTGAACGCATTTTCCATCCGACGGCCTTAATTAATACCTTCACGATCGTGGGATGGCATGAGGTTTTCGACAACTGCCGACAATGTTCTAATGACTAGAGGGGTTTAGGAATTGACAAGCTTATAGAAAAGCCTTTCTTTCTATGAGTGTATTAAATATTTTAACGCAATGACTGCTGCTACATGTGTCATTAATGCATTCAGACGTAATTAGTTCTTCATGATGAACTACCAATGGTCCAGTCGCCTTCATGCTTGCGGTATAGACCACAGAAGCAAAGAAGAGTTGTATAAGCACTTATATGGGTTGTTCAACTTACACGAGGTTGATAAAGATCTTATTCGGCTAACGTTTCGACGCCATCCTCTTCCTCAGAGCCGATGATCCGAGTCGTTGTCCACAGTCGCCCGCACTTTCGATGTAGTGTCCTCATAACGCTCTTCAGTGGAGAACGGGTCGAATGAAGCAATTTTACCCAGTGTTCGTTTTGTTCTAGTGGTTTTATTTATATTGATAAAGGTCGCTTTGTGGCGAGGGAGACAAGTTTGTTTTCAACTGACAGATTGAAGTTACATTTTTGGACAGATACGTATTGGGTGTGCACTTCCACGAATGACCTATGAATCAGTCTCGTTTTTGTCGAAGTGAGGAAGATGAATCACAGTGATAAAAATGAACCACAATGTGATCTGTGTGAGTGGTCGAAATGAGAGAACACCGGCCATTGAATGCAGTCGACAATGACGAGGAAGAGCTGTTTTATTCAGAATATGCACTGTTAGGGTAAACTCCATTCTTGGTGTTTTCGTCAAAATGAGTTTGACAGGGAACAGAACGATTCCTTGGGACCAACAACGACCCGTGTCGGAGTTTCAACGCTCAAAACAACTGCTGTGAACCACCATTTTTCTTCAGCAATCTTCCTCTTCTACGCTTCAACCTCAAGCTGCGACGAAAAATGAGATCGAAGAATTTTCACAGAGCAAGAAATTCATAAGTTTTATACCATTTCTAAAATGCTCGTTTCTCTGCATGGTAATGCAGTGGTTTCATGCGTCCTGAAATACACATGTGGTCCTTGGTTCATTCTATCGCCCTAAATGAGCAAAACCTCCTCCTCTTGTGGGGTCAGGAAGTTCGTACCGGATTTAGCTGAGAGCAAGAAATGTCATTGTACAAGGCAAATAAGGATCCAGCCACCTCTCAATGAATAAAACGTTATGCTCTGCGCTTTATTATTATCCTACACTCAATCGGCACCAAGACTGCCCCAGGTCTGGAAGCCTGAAAAACTTTACGAGGCTGGCCGTGGGTTGAAGCTGAGCAGAGAGCAAATATTGCTGTTTGAGTTCATGATAAGAGGCAGTACTATTTACAATAACAAACCATTTCAGGAGCTACACTCCCGGGTCTTAGCGAGTTTTGAGAATTCCTAGCAAGTTCGGACGTCAGTTCGCGGTTGCCTGCAGCTCTTGCGTTTCTACGCTGACGTATTATTCCTCGTCAATGTTATCGACAACGGCATCTTCCCAACAGCCGACTAACGAGTTGAATAAGTCTCAGTTTGTGGTGGTTCGGGGACTTCGGTTTTTGAATTTAGCGGCTTTTTTTCCTTCCGCGAAAAGTAAAATCTTGAACGAAGGAGACGGTGGTCTGATCCCGTGTAAAATTTTGAGACAACAGCGACATCGGTTAGGCAAAACTTCCTATTTACTATGATGTGGTGTATCTCGTTATGGTACTCTCCATTGGGAGATTCCTACGTCCATCATTAACGGTGAGGCTTCTGGAATTGCGAGTTACCATGGATGGTCTTGGTCGCCATGATAAATTCAGAGAGCCGCTCATCCTGTTCGTTGCATTCTAATCCGAGGGTCCCAATGTGACGTTCCTCAAACGATCTTCTTGTACCGATCTTGGCATTGAAATCTCCAATGATGACATTGAAGAATGTATGGTCTTCTCTGTAGAACTTCTCCAAGTCCATGTAGAACGCTTCGACTTCTTCTTCGTCATAGTTTGATGTTGGCGCGTAGACGACGAAGATTGTCACAGCCGGTACTGATCCACATCTTTTCAATCGCAAACGTCCGATTCGGGTTGTAAGCTGTTCGAATGAATCTATGTTCATGGACAAACTCGTGATGACGAGAACGCCGACATCGCCTACTCCTCTACTGTCTCATGTTTCGAGGAACAGTTCTTCTCCAGTGTCACAGACAGCGTTCAACGGGTGGCGTCGTCTCGTCTCGGCCAAGCCGATGACGTCGTACCTTCAGCCGGTACTGATCCACATCTTTTCAATCGCAAACGTCCGATTCGTTTTGTAAGCTGTTCGAATGAATCTATGTTCATGGACAAACTCGTGATGACGAGAACGCCGACATCGCCTACTCCTCTACTGTCTCATGTTTCGAGGAACAGTTCTTCTTCAGTGTCACAGACAGCGTTGAATGGGTGGCGTCGTCTCGTCTCGGCCAGGCCGATGAAGTCGTACCTTATCATTCTTGCTTGCATGAGCAAGTCCTCTATCGAGAACTCGGATGCAAGTGTACGTGCGTTGTAGGTACAGATCGTCACCATAGTTTCTGATCCAGGCAGGTTCCATTGGCCCTGAGATTTTAGCAGCCTCTCCGTACTCGTCCTATCCAACACTGCGAAATTGGGGCTCTTTCGGGGTCAGGGGAATGAGGCCCGTTATTTTTTACTATGTTTAGCATATTTGATACCCACGTATAGCTTGCTGGGCTCTGAACGTACTCACGGGTAGCTTGCCAGGCTCTCCCAGAGTGGACATGGAGCTTATTTGTTGGAGGCGACCCCTAACCGCCTCCCACATACTTCCCTGTCACTTGATTGCAGGCTTTATCCGAATTGACTCGTAGAATACAATTCGCATAAAGCAAGAACGCACTCACACACGCATGCATGAATACGCCTAGCAAATACAGAAAGTATGTGCCAAATCTGCCCAACAAAAGTAGGGAGTCCATCCCCTGCATCCACCTGCGTCTCAGGAAAGCAAAGGTCGCTTTTGGTCCGCGATTAACACCACATCCGCCACCTGGGGACGTGCCACGTAGCTTCGCGGCTAGCTGGCTCGGGATCCCTCATATGGGAGAGATCCGTGGGACACTTAAGGATAGTAATGAAAAAACGATGCTTAATGAACAAAATGTGGGAAAAATTATTTCGCTGCGCACAAATCGTAAGAAAATCTGGTAAAAGACGATAGAATTTATGAAGCATGAGCCGCGTTCGCGCCTGTCGGAGACGCCACCGATCAGCTAACGAGCTTTAAACTTTTTGACTCAATGGTTCTCTTACCTCACCTGTCTTGTTTCACAGAGGCGGAATGATAGTTGGACCATGTCAGAAATTCACCGCCACCCCATAGCGTTTAAGCGATGTCCCCTTAGAGGCTCGCTCATTCGAATTCTGTTCAACGTTTTGATTTTCCAGTTCATTTGAGGCGTTTTTATTGCCTATATTTCTCCATGGTACGGTAATGTGCGAAAGACAACCACGATGATGCCAGGATATTTCCAAGACTAGGGTCCTAGGCCAGATTCAATCATGCGATTACCGTTTCCGGGAGCTTACATATTATCCGCTGCACCACTGAGATCTCTCGTTTTGCTTTTCTGTAGAGGATCGTGGGTTTGACTCTGGCCTCGGGTCCGAGTTTTGTAAACTTCTCATCGTCATTGTGACTGTTTCTAACTTATTGCTCTGCTATTAGTTTCTTTTTTCCTATGCTTTCTCAACGGAATGTTCGCTTTCAAGGAAGTCATTTCCCTTCTCGACACTACAAATGCCTCCCAAGAGGTATTGCCGGTTTTGCCGTCGCCGTCGTAAGAGGTATTGCCCGTCACAAGAATTCAGAATATTGCAGAAAATGTTGCGAAGATTGCTGCGTGAAAAATTACTCACCGAGAAGTTCTTACATCACTCCGAGTTGAACAGATCGCTAAACATCCCATTTACTGTAGCCATAGGTGAGTTTATTCGCTGTTTTCTAGAAAAGAAGACCAGTAGTTGGATAGGGGAGAAAGAGACAATCACTTAATGATTTGGCAACTAAGAAAAGTGAGGCTGAAGAAGTCAAATAAATAGTATGGAGAATGCCTTGTTAATAAGAGAACAGTGAAGAGAATTTCTTTGTCACAGATTTTCATAACTGCGTGCATTGAAAGCTTTCAACGGAAAAGGAGTGGGAAAGCATAGCTTTCCATTGCTTTTTTAAAGAGATAAATGTAATAAAACGTTAAGGAATTAAAATGCAGATGGTTAAGACCTTCAACATCGATAAATTTACCTCATAGGAGTGCGGTTTCAGCCTCTTGCAGGGTAAGTTATTCCTTTATGATTTTTGATCATCCCTCTGTGGAAGCACTATTTGTCAGTGAGCCATCTGCCACATTACTGTGATGTATCTTGCTATATTGCACAGCTTTTAATCTCTTGTGTGAATAGGATATGGGCAGAGTATTACTACAATTCTGATATTACTATGTAGGAAAATGCAAATCGTGGACGAATAATGCGTGGTGCACTGTTCACTTCTCTAAACCTAACGGCTTTCTCAAAACGATGAAAGATTTCCCTTTCAAACAGAGGGCAGTAACGAAAAACAGAAGCTTTTAAGTTAAACTCGCTAACGAACAGAGAACTTTTCCTGAATTGAAAGTGCGACTTACCTCATGTGGTCTTTAGTATATTGTGATAGCTTGTACTTATACCAACCTCAAGGCAGCGTTTCTCTACCAGTGACGCGCAGAGGTTCTCCTTGTGAAAAAACTGCGTAATAGATATTACTGGATGATCAATACGATCGTTGTTTTCAGTGTGTGCTTCGTCGATACCTCTACTGATTTTCGTGCTGATGCCGTACTCTTTAACCACGCTGGCTGGTCCGTCGACCATCCTCGCCGTGTTGTTGACATTTGTCATTGTTTTGCTGTCATGTAAGAATAGATCGATATTTAACTCAACTTTTCAGAATTGTACGCTTTTTCGTCTTTTAGTACACCATAAAACAGCACTAAAATTGAAAAAAAAACTTCAAAAAATACTGGGAAAGCTACTTCTTGCCTGATTATTCATAAATGATAACCATGTTAAACCTAATGTTATTTAGACGGCCCGCTTTCAGTTGTTGTGGAGACCCCAGCATAATTTCCACTCTTGGAAGTTTGTTGATTTACCCACTGCGGCTCTTTGGGGTATCACCGCCAGCCTAAGCGAAGCTTTCTTCAGCTCTTCACTACCTCGGGTAGTCGTCTTCCTTGTGGATTAGAGGGAGATTTGCCACTATGAGACTAGTTCAATACTAGGACGGTGGTGGATCCTGATATTGGTTTACTTTTAGCCGGGCTTCCTGACGAAAACACCCGGCTCCTTCTCAGGTTGGAAGACCTTGCTGGGGTATGAGCCACCGCTGCCTATCGCAACCCGACACTCAGAAAGCCTCCCTCCCGACGTAGTAAACCGCTAGGAGACTACGTTAACGAAAAAGAAAAAAATCACCAGCGTTAAACCTGGGATCTTAACCTCAAACTCACTGAGCAGTTAAAATCGGGATGGCTTCTTTAAGTCAGTAGATGGTAAGGCGGTTCGATGAGCAAACATTGACTTTTTACGGGTGAACACCGTTGAGTTGTTGGAGTATAAGATGGTGGTGACCTCGCAGTCCAAATGTTTTCAATGAGATCAGCAAACGATCGCCATCTACCGTTACTTGCGTTTGCGTTTGTCTCACTACACTAGTGAAGCAGGAACATTGTTGAAAACTCTTCCCAGATTCCAGTTTTTCACCGATTCTATGAAGTTAGTACAGCTTGCACGATAAGATCATTAGGCTGCTATTCAAACTTACCGAAGGAAATGTATTTCATGTGAAAAAAACGTAGCTGGTGAATTTTGATGATGCGACCTGACTGTGGTCATTATTTCACAACTAAAGTCGGGACGTCTATACGCATGGTCAAGCGTGTCCTTCTATACGTGTAGCTTCGCTGGTTCGATGCTGTACTTGATAAAAAAAGGATAAAGCTCTCGACGCTGATCAGTCTCTAAGGGATGGGCCATGCATTCGACTTCATTCAGCATCGATTGAAGGTGATTGAATGCATATTTCACCTTTGAAATGACTCGCGGTGGTCTTCCAATTCATCGAGTCAGTGCTGCTACCCTCCCAGGCAAGTCTGGTACCAATTTACTGACGCAGAGGGATGGAAGGCTTGCTGGGTCATGGGCGCGGAGATCAATTCCATATGTGTACTGCAGAACTCCTCCTACCACAAAGCCACATGCGCCCTTAATTGGTGCGGTCTGTTAATTGATGTGACGCCGTCTGATAGGCAAACCAAACTCTACATTCCTTCGTGGTCAGCAATTTGTTACCGCGTTTGTCTGGTAAAGTATAGCCACTGACTCGATACACCAGTAGGCCACCGTAGGACATTGTGTAGGGCATATATGGCCACTATCATGCTTGGAATGCAGTCGAATGCATGGCGCATTCCTGAGAAATTGATCAGCGTCGAACGCCTTTGTCCTCAACGAAAGTGCCCAAGGCACGCAGTGCGAACACATGCTTTTCAAATTATGACTCTCGCAGTCCGGCTTCACCATTTTAGTTTCGTTCCTGCCATTTACATTTTTGTAACAAAAATTTAGCAATGGACAGAAATTCCTCAACGATATTATTAGAAATTCTGTACACCATTTGCTTTTAGCGGCTCATCTAACCGAACTTTCATGTGCATTGCCGAAGAGTTGCGTTCTGTACCAATTCACGTTCGTCATGTTGGGTGAGTTGCCAGCTTTCTTCGGCGCCTGGACGACCGTTCTCGATTCCGTCTGCATTTCGACCATCCTTTGCAGTTCTTGGAGTGAGCATATGGTTAGTGGATTTAATGTAAATTAATGCAACACTCAAAAAAACATTTTCGCCCCGGGGATTCTGATTTTCTCACAGTTGGATCCATTTCGAATTAGGGCATTTCTGCATATCTAAAATCGACTCTGTAAAGGTTCGGAAAAACCACAAGTAAATAGCTGTTGAGATGTCGCTGTGGAAGTGCTGAAATAAAATAGCTGGTTTGCTATACGATATGGCCTAATAGTTTAAATTAACAAGCGAATATTCGAGAAGTATTCTGTACCACTTCCAGTTTGTCCAGATCTGATCCTTGATTCAGAACTTGCTCTTCCGTCGCTCGCTACACTACTACATGTCACTACCGATACCGCAACGTGATTCCGGCATGTGGGTCGTGAATGAAACGTACGATTTCACGGCCCTTTGTGCTGTATTTGTCACCGTTATTATTCTCTCGTGCAATCTTAGAGTAAGCCACATGTTTTATGCAATTTTCGTTTCAAAATGGAAATTCTTTACTTGAAGCAGTTATGAGAAAATAGGAAGTTCATTTCCTAAAATCTCAGTCGAACATGTTGGTCAGAGTGCTAATTTCAGGTTGTGGGCACAGTATCGTTATGCCTTGTCATAGTATCGGTGCTGATGACAACCAGTTGTACGATGGTCGGATTCTTCCATGCAGATCCTCAGAACTGGATTAACGCCAGCTTCTTTGGGTTTGGTTTTCGTGGTGTGAGTTTGTATGGAGCTAGTTGGCGACCATTCCGAGATTTTATTGGCAGCTCCTTTTCATGCAGTCGGACTAAGCGTCTAAGTCACCAGATATTTTCTGACTTGATATTTGAATGGGCCATCTTCACTGCACGGGCCGCAGCATATCCCCATTTTCGGAGATTTGCTGGTTAGGCCATTGTGGCTTCCTGGAATCCCGAGGTCAGCCTGGCCAAAGACTGACCCAGGTCTTCACCACCACAGGCAGACGCAGCACTTGTGGATCAGAGAGAGATTTGCCATTATGCGATTTTGATACTAGGACGGTGGTGGATCCTGGTATTGGTTTACTCTTAGCTAGGCTTCCTGATGGAAGCGCTGGACTGCTTCTCAGCTTGGGAGACCCTACCGAGGACCCCTGCTGTACATCGTAGTCCGACACACAGGAGCACCTCCCAGCCACGATGAGGCAGTAAATGGTTAGGAGGCTAAATCATTAGAAGTCATAAAAAGGCACTTCTAGTTGCGATGTAGAAAGCAACTCCACTAGACTACAATTCATACGTCACCATTTCCATGGTTTTGTTGGCGCTTTTACTCTTTCAACATTAGAAAAATCACGAGCATCAAAATGCAAACTTTACACTGAAGCCGTTTTATGCGTGAGTGAAAGAAGAACTTCTGATGTTACCAGTAGAAAAAGGCCGTAGAAATTAAGTTTGGAATCAGCACTTTAGAATAAAACGCCGTATTGCATAATGGGTAAGCACTTCAGAAAACCTGAACTAGAAATATTTGAAGCGATCTGGTCATAACTGACGCAACATCTTCAGTAGTGCTTACACGTTCTTCATTCAGAGTGAATTTATAAACGAGGATCCATCCAGCTCCTCTATCCAACTTTCAATATCTAGGTGTTGCGCGCCATCTGCGCTCTTTCGTGTGCGTACGCAGGCGTTGACGCCACTTCATACCTCTTCGACGAAACAAAAAGCCCACGAAAGAATCTGCCAGTTCTCCTACCTACCTTGGTTGCCTTTCTTTCGATATTCTTCTTTATCATCACTATGATATTCAGGTCAATTTAGTTATCCACTTACTTATTGTATGAATTGCTATAAGAACGCAAATGTTTTTTCGCTTATTTTATACGGTTCGGTATTTTGCATCGTACAGATCTCAGCATTTCCTGCATCCGATTTGTTTCATCAAATCGCGCACCCACGCAAGTTTTTAGATTGATGTGTGAGGTCACCTGCCGCTTGAGGTCCATGATATTCAGGTCAATTTAGTTATCCACTTACTTATTGCATGAATTGCTATAAGAACGCAAATGTTTTTTCGCTTATTTTATACGGTTCGGTATTTTGCATCGTACAGATCTCAGCATTTCCTGCATCCGATTTGTTTCATCAAATCGCGCACCCACGCAAGTTTTTAGATTGATGTGTGAGGTCACCTGCCGCTTGAGGTCTTTTGGTCTTTTTTACGAATTTCGTTAAATGGTTGTTTAGTCGATTATTCTTCCAATCCTGGGATGGTGATACTAGAACGTTTGCAGATTTTCATCACAAGCAACCACGAGATTTTGTGAAGCGGAAGGAGTGAGCTGATCCCTTTCAACTGTGGTGTCGATTTAGTCTACCATAGATTGGTGGAGGAGTGGTTGACTAGGTACTGAGTCGATCCCGGGCATTGGGTACACTGAACGCCATAAAATATTCCAGCTTATTTGATGTGAAGCAAAGAGAGGTCGTGTTTTTTGTTGAATTTAGCCCTTCATGTTAGAACTTCAGTCAGATTTTATGTTTTTACAAACTGTTGGCTGGTGTAGTGAATAGATAGCACGTGAGCACCAGGTGAAGGTGACCGCGAGTTCGCATCTGTGGTTATGAGATTTGCTCGTATCTTCTCAGCATCCTTGTCACTGTATTTCACATCATGCTCTGTAATGAGAAAAGAGTAGAGTAAAAGTTAAGACAATGTGATTTCATCTGTCTTTGATACCGTTGCTTTTGTAAGAACACAGCAATTTATTGATTGATACCGAGGTTAATTGAACGTTTGTCTTCTAAATCTAAACTGTTTCATTAGAAGCAAGGGTGCTCTACCTCTAGAAGGTTTGACACAGTCCCGAGCCCATCAAATCTTTTCGGAGTTGAGAAACAACAATCTTCATCAATCGAACCATCACGGAAACTTGAAGAATACCGTGGATGAAGGATCTAAGGAAATGAATCGAACGAAGGAAATGCTGGAAACGGGCACAACACATCTGAAAGCGGGTCGCGCAAAATAAGTAATTGTAGCATTAACAGACCTAGTAATCACTATTTCAGCCTTTCTACCGATGTCTCGAAGCTTCCACAAAAAATACTGCTCCCCGAGATGCTCTCCGTTCTAAATATTCAGGCAGTCAAGTGGGTCTTTCTTGAAATCTCACCACGTTCTAAGAAAAGACCTGTTTATTCCTCAGATAATAGATTTTGAAAAAAATTTAGTATTACTTTATTTTTATGTTTGATAAATATGGAAACTTGACAGTTGTCTGACGCATTGTTTTACTCGAAAGACTTTACTCGACTATGACAACGACTGGTTCTAGACGTTTCTGGATAGAACTTGTTGCTGATAGGTACAGTAGTTCATGGAGTAGTTCAGTTCATGTATCTATTCGTTTTAATTCAATAATCGGAGTTGGCCAAACACCGGCGCTAATCTGATGTTAAATTGTCATGGGATAGGATTGTAGATGTTTAGATCCCATCACGAAGCTGGCTTCAATCGTATGCGGTTTGTTGCAAAATGAGTGCACGGCTTTGTTTTATTACTATTTTAATATTTGAGAATTTGTTTCGCTTTTTCTTTTGTTCTAATGGCATTTGCTTTTTGTTGACTTAGTCTCTCACTGCACATGAGCTAAGCTTTTGCTTGGAGCAGTTTCAAAGATTCTAGAAAACATCTAAAGCATTTTAGATACATACTGACTATATCGGCTGTATGTGGCCTCTCAGGAGCAGTGCTTTCATCGTTTCTGCCTGGTTCTCGGATGATCGACGCGCTCAGTCGAGGTTTGTAACAGTGTGTTCCGCTCAAATATCGTCGAGACCCATTATGTTGCTTATCTCTCGTTGTGTGTGGTAAGCTTCTATCACCTGTATCACCTGTAGTCCCGTTGATCGTCGAGTGACTCGAGCTGGTGCCAGTAAATCCTCCATTTTTCCCTGTCACGTGCAAGAGTAGCCCAGTGTGTTCTTCTCGCTTTAGGGACTTGTCGAGCATCATATCTTTCTTCTAGGCTTTTCATGAAGAACTCTAACTCTGCAGTACGTTTGACATTCCGAGGAATCCAGTCACTAACAGCTTTTGTCCATCGGTTATCATTCATAGGCATTACGTGTCCGGCCCACCATATCTTCGACTGTTTGGCGTATAGAACAGCATCTTTGATTTTTGATCGTTGACGCAGGTTGAAGCTTCGGATCCCATCTCTTACTTGTGTGAAGCAGGATACTCCTAGCATCGTCCTTTCGACAGCGCGTTCGATAACGCTGAGTGATCTTTCATCATGATTACGCAGCGACCAGGTTTCTGACGCATACGTTAGGGCACAAAGAACCGTTGAGTCGAAAAGGTGGGCACGGAGTCTGGTGTTCTTTGTTCTCTTCACTACATCCTCGGTGCTCTTGAAAGCTTCCCAAGCCGCTCGTTTCCTTCTGCTCAGCTCTGGAGCTAAGTCGTTCATGCCTGTCTGCATTGTTTCGCATGCTCGGACGTTAGTTCGCGGTTGCCTGCAGCTCGTGCGGTTCAACGCTGGCGTATTAGCTCGAGAGTTTCTAGAGACAGAGGTCTCCTGGTGACTTTCGAACTCTCAGCTTCAGTGGGCTAACATGAAGGTGTCCAATGAGCAGATCGTATTCCTCGTCGATGTTGTTGACAGCGGCATCTTCCCAACAGAAGACTAATGACTTGAATAAGTTCCAGCTTGTGGTGGTTCTGGGACTTCGGTTTTTGAATTTAGCGGCTTTTTTCTCCTTTCCGCGAGAAATAAAATCTTGCACGAAAGAGACGGTAGTCTGATCTCGTGTAAAATTTTGGGACAACAGCGACATCGGTTAGGCAAAACTTTCTATTTACTATGATGTGGTCTATTTCGTTGTGGTGCTCTCCATTGTGAGATTCCCATGTCCAGCGTTGGGGGTGAGGCTTCTGGATATGCGAGTTAGCATGGATTGTCTTGGTCGCCATGATAAACTCAGAGAGCCGCTCACCCTGTTCGTTCCATTCTAATCCGTGGGTCCCAGTATGACGTTCCTCAGACGATCTTCTTGTACCGATCTTGGCATTGAAATCTCCAATGATGACATTGAAGAATGTGTGGCCTTCTCTGTAAAACTTCTCCAAGTCCATATAGAACGCTTCGACTTCTTCTTCGTCATAGTTTGATGTTGGTGCGTAGACGACGAAGATTATCGAAGCCGGTATTGATCCACTTCTTTTCAATCGCAAACGTCCGATTCGGGTTGTAAGCTGTTCGAATGAATCGATTTGCATGGACAAACTCGTGTTGACGAGAACACCGACACCGCCTACTCTACTGTCGCATGTTCCGAGAAACAGTTCTTCTCCAGTGTCACAGACGGCGTTGAATGGGTGCCTCGTCTCGTCTCGGCCAAGCCGATGACGTCATACCTTAACATTCTTGCTTGCATGAGCAAGTCTTCTATCGAGGACACGGATGGAAGTGTACGTGCATTGTAGGTACAGATCGTCACCATAGTTCTTCGTGATCCGGGCAGCTTCCATTGGCCCTGAAATTTTAGTAGCCTCTCCGTACTCGTCCTACCCAACGCTGCGAAATTGGGGGCTCTTTCGGGGTCAGGGGAATGAGGCCTTTTTTTATCGTGTTTAGCATTCTTATACCCACGTATAGCTTGCTGGGCTCTGAACGTGGGGGGCTAGTTGTGCTCACGGGTAGCTTGCCAGGCTCTCTCAGAGTGGATATAGAGCTTATTTGTTGAAGGCGACTCCTAACCGCTTCCCATATAATTCCATGTCACTTGGTTGCAGGCTTTTGGCCGAATTGACTCGTAGAATACAATCCGCATAAAGCGAGAACGCACCCACACACGCATGCATGAATACGCCTAGCAAATACAGAAAGTATGTGCCAAATCTGCCCAGCAAAAGTAGGGAGTCCATCCCCTGCATCCATCTGCGTCTCAGGGAAGCAAAGGTCGCTTTTGGTACGCGGTTAACCACTATCCGCCACCTGGGGAGGCGCCACGTAGCTTCGCGACTAGCTGGTTCGTGTTCCCTCATATGCGGGAGATCCGTAGGGCAAGCTTCTATAAGGTCCAAATTCGTCGTTAGCTTGAACCGCATCTTGCAAGCTACACAAAACATCAAAAGTTGTTTTACAAGTATGAAACGGCTAATTCCACTCGAAATCCTTTCATGGATGTCGCAAAAGTTCTGCAGGTATTCACTTTCCGAAGTTTGTTTGTCAATTGGTGCTAGCCGCTTAATAAGGTTTATTATTTTCAAACTGCGTGAGTTGTCGGTTCACCGTAGCTCTTGTGATTCCGCGCTGGCGTTTTAATCCGAATTCTTTGGAAAATGAAGTCTCTGGTCTTCACACTCTTGGCTTTTATGACGGAAACGTGAGCAAGTTGAATGAGCCGATGGTATTGCTCGCTGATGTCATCAAGAACAGCATCTTTCCAACAGTCCGCTAACGAACTGAGTAAATTCCAGCCTATGGTGGTTTGATGATTTCGTCTTTTAAAATTAGTTGCTTTCCTTCGTTTCCGTAAGAAATAGTCTTGCGCGTTGGAGCAGATGGCTAGGTTCCTTGTAGAATTTCGGGCCGACAGCGACATCGGTTAGGCAAAGCCCTCGATTTATTATGATGCGTTCCATTTCTCTGTTACTCTCCGTTGCGAAACTCTTACGACCAGCAGTCCAGCATTGAGCGCAGGGTTTCTGGAATTGTGTGTTACTACGAACGGTCTTGGTCGTCATTATAAACTCGGACACTAACTCTGCTTTTTCCATTTATGCGGACCATAGATCCCAATATTGACGTTCTTCAAACGTTCTTCTGAGATCAATCTTACCGTTGAAGTTTCCACTTGTGACCTTGAAGAATGTGTTGTCTTTACTGCGGAGCTTTTCCAAGTCCATATAGAACGCTTCGGCTTCTTCGTCATAACTTGACATCAGTGAGTAAGCGACTGATATTGTCAAAGCCTGACGCATTTCTGCAAACGTAATCGTCGGATTTGGACTGTTAATTCTTCGAATAAATCGATGCTCATAACCGAACATCTATTGACGGGAAGTCCGACTCCGCCGACTCCTCTACTGTCGCATGTTCCAAAGTACAGTTCTTCTCCGGTGTCACAAGCGAAGTCGAATGTGTGGTGTCTTCTAGTTTAAGCCAGTCTGATGACGACCTGCTTTATCCTTCTTGTCTGCATGGTCAAGTACTTTATCGAGGACTTAGGTGCGAGTAAGCATAGATTGTAAATAGGCATCGTCACTTTAGCGCCTTATGATTTAAGCAGACTAGAATGGTCCTGAGATTTCAGCAGCCTCTCCGTACTCGTCCTACCCAACGCTGCCGCATCAGGGCTCTGTAGACTTCACCGGAATAAGGTCCCCTAATAGCTTGATGAATTCTGATCGTGGGGCTTAGTATACTCGTAGGTAGCTTGCCAGTCTCATCCAAAGTAGAAAGGAAGCTTAACTGTTGGAGGCGACTCCTAACCCCCATCCCATATATTTTCCTGTTACTTGATTGCAGGATTTTAATGGTCGAATTGACTCGTAGAATACAATTCGCTTAATCGAGGACACAACCACGCTTCCATGCATAGATACAATCCTCGCAGACACAGAAAGTATGTGTCAAGTTGAAGCAGAAACTGGAGCTCCATCGCTTGGATCCATCTGCGTCTCAGGAAAGCATGGGGTCGATTTTGATCGGTGAATAACTCCCTGTGCGGCACCTGTGAACGCGTCTCGTTGCATCGCGACTAACCGCCATGATATCTCTCTATAATTGAGATCCGTTGTCCCGTCAAACTTATAAATCTATCAGTATATGCCTGGATTGGGAATCCAGACCAATCATCTCACCATCTTTGCTCGTTATGAAGAATTAAATCAGGCTGGATCAATAAAGTTTGATTTTGATTTTTTAATTTTAGTTTTTGTTTTTGTAAATTTTTGACATGGGACTTTTTGTTGTTGCACACTTAAGGAACCGTTTGAAACGCCCTAATAGACTCTGCAGTAACGCTTCTCACCTTCATTTTTATGACCTTCCCACAGTGCTCATCTACTCGGAAAGCATCGAACGAGTGGTTTTCAATCCAGCTCCGCAAGAACTCACAAAAGCAAGCTCACCCAATTTCAATCGAAAACCTGTAGGTTATAACAACCCTCTGCACAAAGATTGTCAACTGGTCAAAATTTCACGTATTTCATGCTTCGAAACATTACTACGATTTCTTTTTGCGAACTCCTCGATGCTATTCGCTGCAGATCGTCTCCTGCCGTTGCCAGCCGATATGACACGTCGACCAGTGATATCCGTGTTTTTCTTTTCCATAATGGTGTCCTTCGCCCTTCTAATACATCGCGATGTTCTTCTGCAGATCGTATTCTTTACGAGCCCGCTGAAAATGATCATCACGGTATTTTTACTTTATTTCTCATTCATTATGTATAGGACTGTTTCTCAGCCATGATTTGCACTCGATGAGTGAGTGCGTACTTGGCATATATAATGGATCCAGTGACCTATCGGTGTGTGATGTAGTTTCTTCATCCTTCCAGAGATGGCTATTACAAATTTCATTGACCAAAGGGATGGGAGACTTGGTGACCCTGGAGTGCGGGATCGAAACACGTATATTACAGTGTAAATTGCAAGGCAGTTGCAACCACTATGATGCGCTCAAGAGATTGACTAGAACACACGCTGAAATTTCGACAAGGTGCACAAATAAAGCGTTCATTTTTGTGATGTTTAATGTGCTCCGAAAAAAAGTCTACTACCGATCGATCAGAGGGAAAACTTTGATCTGACGAGATATTCAGTTAGGAACAATCACATTCCACCGATAATCGTGCAATCCCATTGTCTTCAGACATCAATTAGATGCGAATCACTTGAGAACTTGCTCGTCCGCATCATTACGTATTCAGATCGTGCTAAATTTAAGAGAAAAAAAAACTCCCTTCTTAAAACAGATGAAAGTCCTCGAGTGAATGGAGACCTGAATGTGGTTTTCGAATTCGTCAAAATCGAAAACGCTATTCATCAACGCCCCTACGGAATGATTAGTTGGCACTTCACTCGACAGGAAGCAGTAGAGCAACAACTATGGCCAGATCGCCCGTGTACTGTTACTAGCGACCTCCGAAAAATTCGATCTATAAATATAGAGAGATTAAATAAAAATGAAGGATAATTTTAATGGATATACGGAACAGAAAGGTGGACAGATGATATGTAATCGAGATTAATTGAGTTCTAATATTCGCAGAATAGAATATTGTACGGATAGTACAACGGCATTGAAGGCGATCATTACGAGTTTAGTACTGGTTCGACCGTGCTCCGGTTTCATCAAGTTTCTCTTTCCTCTGCGGTCGCAATATTGACGGGCTTCTCTGACAAGGGTTAGCTCTCTGCAATACAAGTGAAGGCGATCTTTTGAGGATTCTCCCAAGACCTCAGGGAGAGTCGACTCAGCATTCAACGACATTAGTAAAAAAGCCGACAATCCTCAAGCATCGGTCGAAGTCACACCCAACTAATAGAAGGCCTTTATGGTGGATTACAGGAAACGCATCAAATTCAAAAGGTGCTGGAATCCGGACAGTATGAGTGAAGACGGGCCGTGTAAAATAAAACAGTGCAAAACAATGAGTATTCTTATGGGATAAAGAGATCAGCCAGCCATTGGAGTGATGGTAGTGTCATAGAAAATGGTTCATGCAAAAACTCAAAAAACTTAATTTTACTTTAAGGAATGAAGCCTTAAGTGAAATAGCAATAACAAGAAGAAGGCAGTTGTTCAACAGCTAAGGAGTTATCTCTAAGGACTGCCAGAAGTGGCAAGATATTATCGTAAGAGACAACTGTGTTAAAAAGCTTTTCCCAGCGTTTTTTTTTTCTCCTTGGACAATGCCAATCAAGTGCATGAGATAACTCTGGTTCGGAGCGTTTCACCACCAGTGCATTGATGGTAGTGTCATAGAAAATGGTTCATGCAAAAACTCAAAAACTTAATTTTACTTTAAGGAATGAAGCCTTAAGTGAAATAGCAATAACAAGAAGAAGGCAGTTGTTCAACAGCTAAGGAGTTATCTCTAAGGACTGCCAGAAGTGGCAAGATATTATCGTAAGAGACAACTGTGTTAAAAAGCTTTTCCCAGCGTTTTTTTTTTCTCCTTGGACAATGCCAATCAAGTGCATGAGATAACTCTGGTTCGGAGCGTTTCACCACCAGTGCAAGAATTATTCATAGTGGCACATAGAAAGTTTCGAGAATTTTCCACACGAATAATAAATTCTCCAACGGAAGAATTCGTTTGAGTAGTTTCTTAGGGAATTCATAAATGCACGGAGTAACGCGTGGAGAAATTAACAAAACTATCCCACAGAGGGGGCGCGTGTGGCGCAGTGGTTGGAGGAATGCGCCCATGGCCCACCAAGCCTTCCATCCCTCCGGGGTCGGCAAATTGGTACCAGACTTGTCTTGGAGGATAGCAGCACTGGCTCAATCCATCGGCCGGCCACCGCGAGTCATTGTAAAGGCCAGATATGCATTCAGTCACCTCCAACGATGCTTAATGAATTCGAATGCATGGCGCATCCCTCAGGGATTGATCAACGCCGAGAGCTTTATCCTGAGCTTTATCCCACGGACAAGCTCACGGACATAAAAATCCAGCTACTTGAGAGGAGAAGAGTACCGGGTAGTCAAAACAATGCAACAACAATATGAGCGCCCAAGATCGACTTTCTACTAACCTAGGGATTGGATTATGAATGTGTCGTCTTCTTTTTCAGCAATCGTGCGGTTGTTATTCAGCACATGTTTGCTTCCATACACATAGGACACATACAATACAACGCTAGCTGACGTTTCGGCAGAATCGACTTCTTCAGAGCCGTTTTTAGCACTGAGGAAGAACAGCCGATTAGAGTGGCATATGATTGACTATTGACAAAATATGAGTGTCTTCACAGCAATTCTGACATTATCGTACTTGTTCGAATTTGATCTACTCACAGTGATGATCAATTGTTGTACAGCAGGAAGGTCGAGTGGATCAAATTGCGTTATCGCAGGCAAAAAAAGTGGCTATTTTACAACTTCGGCAGCAGGCTTCTAGGGCTATATTCCGAGCAAGTTTCGTTAACTGGTGTAAAGTCTGACCTTAACGAGAGTAAGGTCATGCTGTCGGTATAGTGGGTGGTGTACAGTATTGATTAATGTGATCCTATCCCATCCAACACTTCTGTTGTGGCCGATGTCGGCTGTGACTACCTGGACTGTGTTGATTAATGCTTGAGCTTTAATATGACAAACAGGATTGAATATTACTCTTGGTGCAACTCTATAAAGTTGTTCTTCAGGGAAAAACCTTCGCCACTAGAATGCGAAATAGTCGGTCAAAAAAGGAGGCTTGATTTTGGCTGGGCTTCAATAAAACAGAGCTACGATCTTGGATTGCCGTCTATTCAGATCTGCGTGTTTCTACACCCGAAAAAATGCGTCGCAACGTTTTTTTTTTTAAGTGGAAAGCTCATCTTTCGAGATAGTAAACCTACGAGATCTACGAATCAAAGTCATCCATGGCAACAGAGAATGCTCAACTCAGAGAATGAGAATCTATGTTTATGTTGAACAGTGTTCCTAAAAGGGTCATTATACACACAGAAGATGAAGTGGTTAGAAATGATTTCCAGTAATGCTCGCGTGGTCGCTAGTTCAATCAGGTTTCGGGCTAATAGAACGTTCCACCTTTTCGATGTCTTCAAATTATTACTAGACTAGTTTCGAAAGCTTTCTCCTGTCTAGATAGGTCGGTTGCTGTCTATGCTGAAGGCCTGGGAACGCCTTATACATCTAACCCAAGCTTCTACAGAAAGTCAACTCGATAAGTCTTTAACGGTACGTATGAAAAAAATACAGTCCTCATTTGGTCGCCGAGAAAGCCCGCATACTTAAAAACCATATCGGATGACAGGGGTGAAACAATGGAGCCGAATGGATAGAGAGCTGGAGGCAAAAGAATATATATGTGATATGAGCCGTATAAATACTTGATACTTGTTATTTGAAAGGATCGTCCTCACTAAATGTGCAGAGCCCAGCATAATCACCGTTTTTAGGAGATTTGCTGGTTAAGGCATTGTGGTTCCCTAGAATCCGGAGGGAAGCCTGGCAAAAGTCTGCCCCAGGTCTTTACCACGACGGACATTGGCAGCCCTTGTGGATCAGAGGAAGATTTACCACCATGTGACTTCGATACCAAGACAGTGGTGGATCCTGGTACTGGTTTACTCCTAGCTCGGCTTCCTGATGGAAACGTCGAACTCCTCAGCTTGGGACACCCTGCCGGGGAGACGAATTCCACCGCTGTACATCGCAGTCCGGCACCCAGGAACGCCTTTCAGCCGCGATGTGGGGTAAATCGTTGGGAGGATATGGGCCGTATAAATAGTAAATAAAAAATTGAACAAAGTGATATTAAGCAAAATAGCTTCGATGCTGAACGTTTGTTGTAGGCCTGGACAAGTATCATATTCGTTGGTGACGGTCTCCAAAAAATTAATGCAATAATTTTCAGGTTTCTCTGGTCTTTTTACAACACTATCGTTCAGAACCAATTGGAATGCCTCATGAGACCAGTCATTACAAGTAGGTTTTGTGAAGAAAGTTATGAAAGATCTATTATTTGGAGTTGTTTAGTAGCACTGCAATTGCAAATTTTGAGACGTTTGGAGTTTGAGGGCTTAAATACCAAAGCTAAATAAATCTACTATCTGAACGAGTCGCTGGATTGTATGCAATGGTATAAAATCCGTATCATTAGTACTAGTTCCGGTGCAGCTGGGAATGTCACTCGCATTTGGATACATTCATTGGAATATTATTTATATTACTCGTATTACTTGTCCTTTTATTGACTGTCGAATCATTCGAGCGAGCACCAGTGAACTCTCAGTTTATCCCTGTAGCAGAGAAGAGTAGCAGAGTGGGTTCTGCTCGCTCTAAAGATCCGTTGAGCACCACGTTTCCCTTCCAGGAACCTTGCAAAGATTCTTAACATCGGATCGATGGTGTGCTTGCTCTGCGCTTGGTATCCTTTGTTACGAAACCAACAAACAACAAGGATTTTCGGTGTTTTCTATTCAAATATTAGTTAGCTTGGTATCTGACAATGAGCTCTAGAAGCTTTACATGATCAAAAGGGTTTTTGTATAATAACTTCAACCAATTGCTAGCACATGGTGTGTAAAAAAATCTAATGAGCACCATTTTCAGATCTATTCGAAAGAAACAAGTGAGTATCACCGAGGATAGCAGCAGTACGATAACGAACACGTTCAGTCAGTACGACACTGATAGTGCCACCACAGTGGATACGTCGGTGTATTTACAGATGGCTATCGCCAAACATGAAACTCTCCGCCACCAACGCCGGCTCGAAAAGGTGATGTCCTCGTGAGCATTGGACAAATCAACTACACCGACCTACGTTCTATTGGCTTTACTATTATTATTATTACTATTATTACTTCAGCTTAACTATTGGCGTTGTCGAAACAGCAACATATCTCTTCGTAGTACCTGGCAAAGAATACAAAACATGGGAATGTTTCGAAATTAATGTTAAAATGATTAGTCATATGAGTATTCTTTTAGGGAACTCTTTTAAAAACACCTTTTCACAGATGATGACGATTCATAAGTTGCTTACGCGTTCGAATATTTTAGATTCCTAACCTCTCGCAGACATATTTATTCAGCAGGCTGATTCTTTTCCGCTATGCTTACTTATCAACTGAAGAAAAAATGAATACAAATGGAATGCATGTTTTAAAAATGATTGAGGCGTTGCTCTAATAATTCTTACTCGATCACTTCCACTTGAACGAAAAATCACACTGATAGCAACACCCTTCCAATTTAGGCGACATGTTTTTAGTTTGCCATGACTTCTGCTTTGTTACGACAAAGCTGAGCCCTGTCGTCATCCGGTATTCACCCCTGCAGATTAAAAAAAACTGCTTCCGATTTGCAAGTGGATATATTCCAAGATGGTAGCGTTTCCTCACACTGGTCCACTCTTTCTTGAATTTTCCTTTATGCGACCGTCTTTCACATCTACACCGCCTATCCGAGCACTTCTCAAATTCAATTCGTTTCCTCGCATCCGTCATCCACGAAGGTCTTCAAACTTTTGCATTTAGCTTCGGCTGCTATAATTTCCAGGGCCGATTTTCTGTTAACCTCGGCATTGATTGATAATTCGATGTCTTCTTCAACAAGTAGATACGATTTTAATTTCATCTTGAGCGTCTTAGAATGTTAGTCGAGTCGATTCTCTCTGGAGTTCTGGGATAGCTGGGTAAGAAGTGTGCCCACTTAGATTGCAGAGACTGGAATTTTCCCAGACAAGTCTGGTACCAATTTTCGGACCACAAACGGATGAAGACTTGGTGATCACGGAGCAGGATTGAAGCAACACCGTGCTCGTGATGATCGACAGCACTACCATTATCCGTCCCCTCTTTGCTGAATTTCCTGATGAAATTAGTGGATAAAGTGTCGGATATTTGTTAATCCTTGACGGATGTGCCATGCGTTCGACTCCACTCTTAGAATCGTTGACGCAAATGAATGCATACCTCTCCTGTATAATGACTACCGGTTGCCTATTGATGTGTCAAGTCATTGTCGCTATACTCCCACCCAAGTATGGTACCAAATTGCCAAATCCGGAAGGATGGAGAGCTTGAAACACTCGGGGTGGGTGCAGGATTGAGCAGACGATCGATCCAGGCTCTATTACGGGACACCTCAATCGTTGCCTACAAGTGCACTGATTTTCGTAGTGGAGGTAATAAACAGATTCTCAGATTGGGCGAAGTAGTGCTGTATGTTCTGCCTCACATTTTCAATACCGAAGAATTCTGTCTAACCACAGTGAAGCTGTAAACTTTCAAATGCACGGCTTTTACCACATTATATGTAATTAAAGAATGATTCGATCCGCTTAGAGCTGGGCTAATTAGAACACTGTGAGTTCTTTTTTGTTCTCTCAAACTTTTCGATCTATATACTGAAAGGTTTATTGAGGAAAGAATACAAGTGTGAGCACGAGTCGAAGCGACTCCTCAAATTTGTAGTCAGTAATTGGTCACAGGACACCATGACGAGGAGAATTATTCCAGTTATCGTATTCTATAATGTCTTCCCTATAGCATAATAGTAGTTTTCTTTTATTCATATGAACTGACTCCAGTATGACCTTAGAACATCATGTTTTTAGAAACTGGACCAATATATCCTGGAAAAAATTCCTGTAATGGCTAAATCCGTTTCACATTACAACACTATGGTGAGGGTACCGTATTTTCCATCCATATCAACTCAAAAAAATCTTTTTTTCGTTTCAGGACCCAGTTACAAATTCCTCCAATATTCATAACTGCATCGCTGACTCCTGTTCTATGCGCGACACAGGAGGTGCTTTAATGATCGTTCACTATTCTAAATAATAAAGTTCATGAAAAAAAAATTAGATACTATGAGCAATTGTGGATAAACAAATAAAAATAAGTTGCCCGAGCCGCCCACTTATTAAGCGTCAGGATTTCCAAAGGCATGCATCAATAGCTAACGAGCTGTACCGGTTGACTACTTCACAGTCATTTGTAAAAAAGAGGACAATGTGGGAAGGTGAGAACTGCTGAAGTTGTTCTCTGAACCAGAGACGTTTGCCGTTTTCCGACTGCTCTTTCAACTTCCTGATTCCAGTTATCAGTGCATAGCAATGGTTCTTATATTCATCGATTATTCCAAACATCATCTGCAGTTTATCGGGTGCTTGTTTCGTTCTATGAAATTCCATAACTAGACACGAAAACCAGTCTCCTACGTCCATCCACAATCTCGGATATACCTCACGTTAGGTTTATTAGTATCAAGTATTCCACGACGACTACGTTCCTTCTGTTCACTCCCTTTACATGAATTTTTTCAATGAGTAATTGGATAAAAAGAGCAAAGCTCTCTACGTTGATCAATCCCTGAGGGACATACCATGCGTTTGACTTCAATAAGCATCACTGGAGGTCACTGAATGCCTATTTGGCCCGTGCAACAACTTTCGGTAGCTTCAGGGTATACCTAGTCAGCGTTTGTCCTTCAAAACGGGTCTTTCATCAATTTGCTGACTTTAGAGGGATAGCAGATTTGGTGAATCTAAGAATGGGTATCCATCCAGCGACTCAGCTTTTGTAATTTGTAGGGCTTTGTCTTTTGCAATGAACAGGTTTACAAATTTGTAGTTTACTATTCGGAGAATAAAGGATGAAGGATAGAGCTCTTTGCGTTGATCAATCCCTGAAGGATGCACCATGCATTCGACTTCATTAAGTATCGTTGGAGGTGATTGAATGCATATCTGTCCTTTTTTACAATGACTCGCGGTGGCCGGCTGGTGTATCGAGCCAGTGCTGCTATCCTCCCAGATGAGACTGGTACCAATTTGCCGACCCCGGAGGGATGGAAGGCTTGGCGGGCCATGGGCGCATTCCACGTGGGCGCACGTTCGCAGTGGCGCCTCCAACCACTGCGCCACACCCGCCCCTATTCGGAGAATACTGGAAGGGAATATCAATAGGAAAGAAACATTAATGGCAGCTTTAACTTCTTATTTACTGCCTATTACATATTTTCACTGCAGAGTAATATGTATGACGCAACCACAGTGGTGCTGAGATATTTGCAAAGCTCCGGACCGCAGGTGTCTGCGGTGGGAAACCAATGTGCTATTGCTCTTTCCGGAGGATAACACCACCGCAACACCATACAGATCCTTCGTTTCGCCTGTTCTCAGCTAGTTCTATCGATCAGTGCCATCAGCTATTACATAATACCATGCCGTAAAAAATTGTAATAGACTGTAAATAAAAGGTTATCATTAGCGATTTCGACCACAGCCTCAGCTTAACTGGGTTCACTGCCGATTTGGGCTCCTCAGATCAAACCCGTTGAAAGGTGATTTCTGATGGAACTGCTCGTTAGAACTAGCTGAGAGACAAGGACCCAAATGGTATCGTGGCGAACGCGTTAGCCACCCAAAATGGTAATAACGGGTCTGCTTGCCACCACAGACACCTGCGTTCCTGAGCTTTGCAAATATCTCAGCACCACTGTGGTTGCATTAAGGCAAGTTGTTGGTGCGTTACAGTTCATTTCAAATCGATTTCCTTCTATCGTCCTCATCGCCGCTTACGATAAATGTCGATTTTAGGTGAAATACAAAACTATGTTCATCTCTATTCGCAAGAGTTGCCTGAATTACCATATGTAGAGACGTTCAACGCTCGCCGTCCTTTGACTCCCACGGATTCTAACAAAGAATTCAAGTACGCCTATCTCGCTTTCACTCAGTCCTCTTCACTTCAACCTTTTTTTCATTCCAGAAAAGCTAAACGGGTGCTGGTACTCTTTCTCATTTTTACTGTACTCTTCTCTCAAATCGCTGTTGTGTTCGGCTTTGAGACTGTAGGTTTTTTTTTAACAATTAACTAGACATTTACTGAGTGAAATTAAACTAATAGTAAAATTTATTGCATGTTCTTAAAGCGGTGTTTTATTCCAAGTGTTCTACTATTATGAAAAGAATTAAAGCTGAAAAGCACTCGTGAAAATGAGGACAAACAAAGGATTCTTCTAGGTGTTCTTCTAGGTGTCATCGTCAGTACTTCTATCACTGTTGTTTTCCGTGATGATTTTTTCTATTATTCTCGGAAACCAGCTAACGACAAATGACTATCTGCCAAGGTGGGTTGTCGATCCTATCGAATCCTAGGATGTAGTTCCATCACCCAATGAATTGCAGGAGACAAGCGAAAGTACCGGGTTTTCCTTACCTATCCTATGTGACGTTGTTTACGCTTATTTTCGCCCTTGCCACTACAAAGCTTTTCGTTTATGGTTTCTACTTCTTGTGGTTGTTCATTGGTAAGTCAGACCCTAAAAAAGATAGTGTCGAAAAGTTCGAGTATTTCAAATGAGATCCCAGGGTAAAACCATTGAAGTTTGTCATGTCCTATGAAATAAAAGGATTTCAGAATAGGTGCCCCAGCAGCAAACCGTGGTATCTTCTCTGATATTCAAGCCCAATAAAGGACAAATATTTCTGGTGGAATATAAACCAAAAATAGTATCAAATATCCAGTTACGGTTTCAATTACTTTTCTATAACGCAGAATTTCAATCATCATGGGTTCATTTAACGCATTTAATTTAAGTTTAACGCAACACCCTCAAGACAGCGATCAAAACCCCGTTTTTCGACCAATGTCTTCCACACGTCTCAACGGTTTATCGCATCATCGTGGTTTGGTGGTGTCCTGGCTGTCGGACTGCGATCTATAGCGAGAGGATTCGTCACCCCGCGGGGTTTCCCAAGCTGAAAAGGAGTCCGGCGCTTCCATCAGGAAGTCTAGCTAAGAGTAAACCAATATCAGGACCTACCACTGTCTTGGTATCAAAGTCACATGATGGCAAATCTCCCTCTGATTCACAAGGGCTGCGACTGGCCGTGGTGGTGAAGACCTGGGGCAGACTTTGGCCAGGTAAGTGTGTCATGTCATGTAACAAGTATCAAGTCTTTCACGTTGAGGTAATTTTAGTGAGGCATCCACATTCTATTATATAGTATTCTCTTTGGTTTTTTGGGGCAGCAGAGTTATCTATAAAATTTCTTCTTCTGCTTCTGTGCAATATGACACTAGTGTTTTAGCGGTAGTAATGAATACTCACATAGTTTGGCTCAACAGATGAAGAAATATCAATCATCTTCAGGATTGCTACTGTACTTCACGTATGGATTCTGGAACAGTAGTGTACGATATAGCAGTCAAGTGCGTAACAGTACTGACGACACCAGCGATGCGTACCGAGCAATCATTGGAGACGACTACACGAGCCAGTTAGAGTGATCATGATAGATTAGACTCCAGCGGTTCTGTGGCTACCGTTACTGCATTGTAGAAAGCGACCATTCCCTGTTTGTTCTGTGCTTTGTCGTGTCCGTAATGTATTCTGTCTTCTCACAATAACAGCATGTTTCACCAACTATGAAGCTCTGCTACAGTTCTTAAACTGTCAGCTTTACAAGGATTCGTTGTCCTGAAGAAGTTTCAAGATCGAAAATTAAAGCGGGCCTTCCCCCAATGTAATGAAGAGGTCTTTTAATAACTCAAAAGACCGACTTTCTATAAACCTCGGCATATGTAGATAATATATTATTTATTTATTTATGATCTTATAAACTGATCTTCTTTACCTGCTGTGAGGTTGGTATAGGTCTTCGTTGTCGTTGTTGTAAGAGGTCTTTTTTTTTGTTGAAAAGGGTACTCATTTATGTTCATGTTAATATAGCTCCTTTATTGATATTCCCTCTCCCAAGTCACTTAGCATAACTGTACCTCAAACAGTGAATAAGGTTAACTTCATAGATTTGCTCTACTACTTGTGCTTCATTAATGCATTCGACACGGTGCGCGTTTATACATTCATAGAACGTACGCTGAATGGCCGGAGTAGGCTATACAGGAATCGTTCTCTTTCTGATGGTTTATTCAAGAGGATTTTTTCCTTTACAACTTCTGAAGTCCAATACACAATGAAAAATCGTCGTTTATGTACAAAACGCCGTGCCTCGCGAGTGTGTAATAAAACTCGGCATTTATATTTCACTCAACGATTTATTTAAACAGGGACAGAACATCCTTATAGGTCGAGAAGATAGAAGGATTAGTTTTCTTCAGAGCACTGTTGGTACAACATTCTTCGTTCAACCGAGAGGTATGAATAGGAAGAAAGATACGAAGAGATTCCTTCATTGGTCCGAAAGGCAACTATGACTAAGACATGATTGCGGTTGTGGACCTACCTGGTGTTCATAAAGATCGTGTGTTCAATTTTTGTTATTTGTGGTGATATAAGGAGTAAAACTTGCCAGTGATGATGGTCACTGTCTAACCCAGTCATCCATTGAAAAAAAAATTGGAACGATATCCCAACAACGTTTCGACGTCTTCGTGTTCAGAACCAATGCTCCGAGTCGATAGTCGGCAGTTGCTCCTCTTCTCGATGTGGCTTCTTCATCTTCGTATCGAGTTGGTCCTTCCACAGTGGATCTGGATCCTCATTCGAGATATCCAGATGTTTCAGACATAGCGAAAAACTCATTTATTTCTCCCTTTGTCATTCACATAAGAAAGGAAAAAAACTCGGCAAGCTCACACCTTCTTCTCAAGGCTGTTCACCGCTGAGCAGTGTAACTCTAGTAATGTCTTTCTGCTGAAAGACGAAATCATATGCCGTAACCGAATGGCGGGAATTTCAATGAGTAGATATGGCTTCGGGGAATGTATAGCGAAGCAGTTAGGGATGCCGTGCAACACACATGGTCCTTTCTTGAATCTTGCGCCCTAGGCACGCCCAGCTTGTCTTCGCTTCAAGGTTAACAAATTAGTATGAAGATCTGTCTGGAATGATGGCAGCAATGAGATGATACATCGGTAGGCCACTGCAAGTGATCACGATACTAAAATATACACTAAATCACTTCAAACGATACTTAAATATGCACTAAATCACCTCAAACGATGCTTAATGAAGTCCAGTGCTTGGCGCATCCCATCTCTGATGGAATTGGTCAACCTCGAGCGCTTTTCCTTTGACTTTCACATAAGTTTCGTTCACATGACAAGAAGAGCTGAATTCGAAAAAATAACGTTGATACTTAACACGATAGAAAGTTTTGCAGGTCATATTGATCCACTTTATCCAAAGATATGATTTTTCAACAGCTGCCCGATCTGAGAACCATAGTCAACGAAGTCGCCGTAAGAGAAAGAGACCTCATCCTCCAAAGATGAGAGCAGAAAGCGTTACTCCTGGGAATTCTACTGAAAACCGTGTGAATTATGCAGCTCAGCCAACCATCTGCACAAGTGTTGTATCGAAGTGTAAATATAAACTGTAAGGTGGTCAAAAGATTGCACAGATCAAAAAGGTGTTAAAATATCAATAGGAGTTGATATCAGTAACCGAAAAAGTGTTGCTCTGGTTACGTAATCCCCACTCACTACAATACTCCAGCCTGACATACTGTAGAAAGGAAACCAAAAAAGCCTTAAATTTACTCAAAATTTTGTGAAAACTACGTAGGGAGGTTTTTTTAGGTGTTAAATTGTTAGAACAACAGAGGATTTATCTTCGAGCACTACATGGTTAAAAGCCGTGCGAAATAGCTCGGTAGAATTTTGTGTTATAGTCACCCAGAAAAAAATCGGCTTTCCCAAACAGTTAGCCATCACGCACATAGATATCTTTTGTGGATCGCATAACTCACTAAAACTGGTATTTCAAATGTGCAAGTAAGCAGCATACGGTAAAGGTTATTGATCAATTGTGCCTTAACTGCGATCAGTTGGCGATCGACAGTAATATTCGAGTTGGTAGTCTTCTTCCGTTTGAGGAGGAATTGTATTCATATCTACTCTCAACGGATTGCCGACAACTTGCTTGGATTCAACAGCTAGTGGCCGATACAATAACAAAAGGTGGTGATCTTCAGAATTCCAGCTGGAAGATGCTTTCCCATTCCAGCAACATGACATATTGAAGAACTTTCCTTCCTGTTTTACATGACCCAACATCACATGTATTACATCTACTGTGCGGATCCTAGAATTTCTTGCATTCGATTCGTTTCCTAGCAACCATCATCAACCGAAGAGTTCGAAATTTCTCTGAATATCGTAGAATGCTGATGGATTCGATCTCTCCAGGAGTTTTGATATAGCCGTGGTAGAGCGATCCCACATGCAATGCAAGGACTAAGCTGATCTCAGAGAACTCCGGTACCAATTTACAGTGCAGAACAGAACCAGCGCTGCTCTTGCGATGAGCGACATCATTACCATTGCGATATCAGCTGTCTCAGGAACGAACGTTAAGGGAAATATATAATTCCATAGAATGCTACGCTCTAGTTGACATCTTAATATTGTGCAATAAAAATACCGGATTTTAACATTGGTGCCACTTCTTCCCTAGCAGTATGGATACAGCTTCATGAAAATACTATCCGTATCCGAAGCTCAGGAAGAGGAAGTGGTTATAACTGGATAGGAAGAGAGCAATTGATAAACAGTTACAAATCACGCCTTGGTTACCTTGACCCACACAGTCCATCTCTTTAGAGTGGACCATTGGGCTAGCGATTGGACCAATTTGGTCTGCGTTTGCTTGGCAACCAATGCGCTGTGTGTCTGTCTTCGTTGTTTTCCCAGACGTCTTTCGTTTTCGTCAGCGAATTTGTCCTCAATACGAATGATAACAGTACTTCTGTCAATGATAGAAGGCACGACGATCGGCCACAGTCTTGGCAATCAGCCGATCGTCGCCACATCACTGATAGTGCCCAACTGCGATCTGCCACCGGTTTTTCACTACATGGCACTTTTGGCTTAGCCTATTGAACTCTGTTGCTGTCCACCATGACTCTGTGTCAACACTAACATTGGTACAAACTATTTTTCTCCATTGTTTTTTATCCGCCTTTCATTGAACTTCGGCCTGTCAACCTAAAGCCTCCCACACGCCAGTCAAATAGAGTACAGTAGGTTTTGACGTATTAATCAATGTCGTGAACACCGTCGAAACGCAGTTCGGCTCTTTTCTCTGTGAACTTGCATTTCATTGTCGTCGATATCCACTCTTATGAAGATCTCGCTCTTCACATGATCGATTTCTCTTTCGGTCTCGATGTGTTCCGTTCATCACTAGGCTTCTCAGAGAATTCATCCATTCCTCTTATCATTCTTCTTCAACTTTTCATCCTCATTTGCCAATAAAGAGATTACGATTTATGTGACTGGTACCGAAATTTGCATCCAATAAGATGAACCTTTTCTTGGCTTCTATAAATCTCATCCCCACAAACACTCTGTCTTCGTTCTTCGCTTCTATAAATCTCATCCCCACAAACACTCTGTCTTCGTTAACCTGGGTTCATTTATTGACAATCCGTCCATTGATGTTTCCACCCCTCTCTTAACGTCCTTGAAGGTGCTTAAAGTGTCGTTGATGAACGCTGTGATACGTTCGTTGTTCAACAAGAAAAAGGGATGATAGGTTCACTGATAACTACATATGTTGTACTTCACTTGATTTCTCTGTTTTTCAATGTCTGTGGCATTCCTCTGCGAGGTCTAGATAAGCAGAAGGGTCGAAATATCGTCTGGGGTTGACCGATAGTCTCCTATTTAATCGATAATGAGATGGCGTGCCGGACTTTCCAGAGAAAAGAAATGAAACAGAACTTGTTTGTAACACAACAATATTCTGTGTAACACTGAAAAACTCAGAGTATCATTAAGGATACGTGTAGCACAGTGGTTAGACGCTCCCAGCGATACACATGAGATCGATCCCACGCCTCAAGCTTACCAAGCCTTCCATTCCTTCGGTGTCGACAAAGTAGTATCAGACTTGTCTGGGACGATAACATCGCTGGCTCGATACTTCGGTAGGCTATCGCTAGTTATTGTAAAGGCCAGATATCCATCCAGTCACCTCTAACGATGCTTAGTGAAATTGAATGCATGGCGCATCTCTCAGGGTTTGATCAACACCGACAACTTTATCTTTTTATCTTTACCAACTTTCATTGACTGTTTTAGTGTTAAGGTCTTGGTGATATTTCCTCATGCAATTTTATGGAAACATTACCGTATTGCTGACACATCACTTATCCATAACCATTCAGCGTGCGGAAATGGAATCCTTGGTAGCAGATCCTGCCAACCTCATGCAGGTGGCCGAAGGAAAGACAAAGATTATCTTTCAGATCAAAGGACACGATGTACGTTATTTTCTACTGCCCCTCTACGAAAACTATAGTTCTTTTCTCCGTAGTAGGTTTCCACTTATCTCGATCTCACTGCTCTTCTCTTCTTCCCAATGATATTTTCATTCTAGTAGTTAATTTCTAAAATATCCGTTCTCAGTGTGCAGCCCTAAGCGAAGTTTTCGACTCCGCAAGAGCTCGTAGTCTTCTAAAAGTTTTATATGAAAACAAATTGTTGATTTCTACAAATACGAGTATAAGTTTATGACTTAGCGAGAGTTAGCTGAAAGACAGGCGAAACGAAAGACCTGCATGGTGAGGTGGTGAACACATTAGCTCCCAGAAAGGATAATAACTGGTTCGATTCCCACCGCATAAACCTTCGCTCCGAAGTTGCAAATACATGTATTAACACCAGAAGAAATGGAAACTATCCAAGAGAACTACTTTTTTACTTAATGATTCTTGGACTGCATTTGTTAATCAATATTCTAATATTGAGTAAAGGCAGTTTATAAAGTCCGCTAGCATTCCATGTACTCGTTTATCCCTATTTAGGACTTTGTTCTGATCAGATCTAAGGACCAGATAACGGCATTCAACGCCGCTCGAAAAAATGACCTCAAAGGAAAGGGTAGATTCGCCAATAAAACCACCGCAAACGTATTCAAACTTCTAAACACCATTGGTAAACTAGCATTTTCCTACGTACAGGTCAATAGAATGAAGGCTTGGAATGGTACTGTTGCAGGGCTGGCGACGCACTTCGTCTACGAGGCGGGTGACAACGAGTTCGTCGCGAGGAGATGCGAGATGATTCCTATTGAATGGGTGGCGAGGAGGATCGCAACTGGCTCGTTTCTTAAGAGAAATCCTGGAGTTCAACAGGGCTATCGTTTTAAGCAACTAAAGATGGAGACCTTCTTCAAGGTTTGTGATAAGTACTTCCATACTATACTCCTGTGTACTACAATGGCATCTCTCTTATTTTCATGACGACGCCAACGATGATCCACAGTACTCCGACGAACAAATCGAATGTGCTAACTTTGAATTTAACGGGCTTAAAATAGGAAAAGCTGAGGTGTGCCATAATATTTTACATACAAGCACGAAAGTTTACTAGTTTTCCAGCGAACTACTCAAGTTCACAATTCTGCTAGACTTCGGTTTTGTTTCCATCTTTGTCAGTGCTTACTGCTGTTGTCAGTTTTCCTGTAGAAATTTGACGATCACCATTTACATTCACGAATGCCTCTGAATGCCTGTCTACGATTATTCACTATAATGGTTAACATGGGTCGTGTAGCGTAGTGGTTAGAAGTGCTCTGCAATACAAGTGTGGTCGTTGGTTTGGCCGCGTGCCTCGAGCTCACCAAGTCTTCCATCCCTCTGGGTTGACAAGTTGATACGAGACTTGCTTAAGAGGACGAAAACGCTGGCTAAATGTAGTGTTAAGCCACCCATCATCTAAGAGCTTCATGCTTTTGGCTTGTCTATAATAGTTATTTCCTCCACTGCGATGTACAGCAGCGAGATTCTTTTCCCCACCAGGGTCTCTCAAGCTAAGAAAGTGTTCGGCTTTTCTATCAGGAAGTCAAGCAAAGAGTGAATCAATACCAGGATCCACAAACGTCCTTGTATCAAACTTGTCGCATGGTGGCAAATCCTCCTCTGATGCACAAGAGTGGCGACTGCCAGTGGCTGTGACGACCTGGGGTAGACTTTGGCTAGGCTGACCTCGAGACTCCAGGGAACCACAACAACGACCAACCCAGCAGAACTCCGAAAAGATGGAAATTTTGCTGGGTACATATAACCAGTGAAGACGGACCATCCAAATAAGGGAGTAAGTATAATAGCTATTTAGCGATATGTGTTTATACAATTAGAGCAAGTTACTTAATGTGAACTCATATCTTTCTAAACGAAATTGCTATTTTAGATCAATCAGATGAAAAATATGACGTCTGTGATATTCAAAGTGCTGGAGAAGTGCTGGAACAAGCATAATTGTGTTCTTATCGACATGAAGGTCTGATGTTTGAATGACGTCACAAACGATATTCTACCGCGTAACATTTTTTCTTGTCATTCAGAATTTGCATGGAATGTGATATCATAGCAAACAATACTTCATTGTAGTGAATACACACATTCGGCAGGTTGAGTTCGGTGTCAGCTCTGATGGACAAATACTACTTGCCGATGTCATCGACAACGACTCGTGGAGAGTTTGGCCCCACGGTGATCGTCGACTTCAACTAGACAAGCAATTCTACAGGTGAGCTATGATGTCGAATTTCTAAACATAATGATGTAGAGCTTCTTTATCTTCTTGCCAATTTAGCCCTTGATCAGTAAAAGGATAAGAAAATAAAGCTCTCAGCGGTGTTCAATTCCTGAAAGATGCGCCATACATTCGTCTTCATTAAGCATCGTTAGAGGTGACTGAATGCATGCCTGGCCTTTACGATGACTCATGGAAGGCTACCGATGTATTGAGCCAGTGCTGCTATCTTCCCAAACAAATCTGCTACCATTTTGCCGATCCCGGAAGAAAGGAAGGCTTAGGGGACCTGGGCGAGAGGATTAGTCCCATGTATATTGAAGGGCGCCTCTGATCACTGTGCCAGATACTCCCTTTTTGACCACCATAGATTGAAAACTCAACTTTAGAGGGACAAGAGGCCTGGTGAGCCCACGGCGACGTTGAACCTACACCGTTCTCGTGGTGAACCGCCTCACTACCATTGCTATTGCGCTATCAACCCCTTACCTTATATTTAACCCCTTACCTTATCATGTAATTTTTTTTACCAGTATTTCTTTGGTCATGGGACGCGTATGGCGCAGTAGTTGTAGGCGCAACTGCGACCCACCCGTGGTCGATCCCGCGCCCATGGCCCACCAAGCCTTCCATCCCTTCGGGGTCGGCAAATTGGTACTAGACTCGTCTGGGAGGAGAGCAGCATTGGCTCGTTACATCGGCAGGCCACCGCGAGTCATTGTAAAGGCCAGATATGCATACAATCACCTCCAACGATACTTAATGAAATCAAATGCACGGCGTATCCCTCAGTGATTGATCAACGCCGAGAGCTTTATCCTTTATTAGCTTTTATTTCTTTGGTCAAATTCCAGTTTCTTTTTCAGAGCTGTCCTCAGAAAGCTCCACCGGTTTAATGTAGCTAAGTTACATCGCTCGCTTGCGTTTGTAGGCTACCAAGTGCCAAGAAATCAGAATGCCAAATGATCGTGCAGTCTTCGCTAAAACAAAGTTCGATCCTAAATATACTTAGGAAAATGTTGCTTATTGGGCGTAACTCAAAGTGTTACAAGCAGAAAGAGCCTGAACGCTATTTGCCTAGATGTACCACCATTTCCAAACTTAGCCTTTAATCATGGTTCTATTAGAAAAGCTAACTTGTCTGGCGTTAATAACATATTTTAGGGATATGAAAGAAGTTACTTCGGAAGCCCTTCAAGAGCTTATTTCCAATTATGAAAAGGTATGTGCTTGTTTATGCCTTTATGTTTATCGGCAAAGTTATGGTAACACAACCTTAGACTGTTGCACTACATAGTGGTGCTTGTCTTTCAGCACTAATCTGTGAATTACTTCCTTGAAGTGCTGTATAGCTCAGGTACTTTATAGATATCATATTTGTTAAATAGATAGTGGATCGGAATTAATGATTGTCCATTTTACACTACTATTCAACAAAATCAAACGATTGTTTCCATGTGGAAGTCGAGCTAAGAGTAAACCATTGCCAGTATCGATGCACCACCGTCTTGGTATCAAACTAGTCGCATGATGATAAACCTCCCTCTGATTCACAAGAGCTGTGACTGCCTGTGGTGGTGACCACCTGGGGAAGACAGCAAGACTGACTTCGGACTCCAGAGAACCATAGAAGCTAAACCAGCAAAACTGGAAAAGTGGGAATTTTCCTTGGCTCGCACATCTAGTGAGGATGGGCCATCCAAGCATCCAAGTAAATAAGTACATAACAAAATCACCACAACTTTGATTTTAGTGGCCATTGTGATGAATAGAGTTTGGCACTAATATGCATAGTTTAGAAGCTTCATTACTTGCTTACTTGCTACTTGAATTAGCCGTCTTCACTGGTTGTGCGGGGCCCCAGCATAATCTCCATTTCTCGGAGATTTGTTAATTAAGCCATTATGGTTCCCTGAAGTCCCGAGGTCAGCCTGGCCAAAGTCTGGCCCAGGTCTGCATCACCACAAGCAGTCGCAGCCCTTGTGGATCAGAAATTTGCCACCATGCGACTTTGATACCAAGACAGTGATAGATTCTGGTATTGGTTTACTCTTAGCTAGGCTTCCTGATGAAAACGCCGGACTCCTTCTCAGCTTGGCAGACCTTGCTAGGGGTGAATCCCTCGCTATACATCACAGTCCAACACACAGGAACACTTCCTAGCCACAATGAGGCGGTAATCTGTTGGGAAGGAAGCTTCATTATGAGCAAAGATATGTGTTATTCAGTTGTTAATAGACTACTATATACAACATTCTCTGAACTCATGGAGAATTAACTCATAGAGAATTAACAAATGTGTCTTACGGAACCTTCTAGGCAACCCAAATTTTCAACTTAAAAAAAATATTTCCAGTTTGAATAGACGAAACCAACTTTTGGTATCCAATCTTTATCGCAAAAATCGATGGTTACCAAAAAACACATTTCTAGGTGATGGAATTAACCGCTGGGTTCTGTTCAACCACGCCGCTTTGCCGTGCCGTGATTATCATGGGGTCTCCGTCCGATCGTGATCACTGTGAAAGAATTTCTGCCAGTTGTAAACTACTCGGAATAGCGTCGATTCCACGTATCAGCTCCGCTCACAAGGTTGCTACTTTTCGTCAAGGATAAGCCAAGAAAATCACGAGCGTTTTCAGACGACTCACGAAACTCTGGAAATTTTAAGCGAATATGAGAATGATGAGATCCCAACGGTCATAATTGCCGTCGCTGGACGTTCCAATGGCTTAGGACCAGTGCTTGCCGGTAATTCTACATTACCAGTAAGTTTACCTAATACATGTTACTCTTATGAGGCTCCATTGGCATCTATTAGAAGCGTTTGAGTAGGTGATCAATTGCCCTCCTGTCAATGAGAGTAACATGATGCTTGATATATGGTCATCTGTTCGTATGCCTTCCGGGATCGGTTGCTCCACCGTCTTCGGCGCTGAGGAAGCGGCGCTCTGTGCCGCAAAGGTAGGACTGTATGGTGTTTTAGAACGAAGGAGCTTTTTGACTTTGTTGGAACTCGATCGAATACCTGAATTTTAGTTTCTGGCCTCGCACGACTATATGATCTTCGGGAAAATTCTCTGCCAGCAGTTAAGTAACTTAGTAAAACTCCAGGTGAGTTTTTAACATTTGCTATGTAATTCACATCTATCGGGATTTTGTTTCAGAATGCGGACAAGGCCATTTAGAAACTAATCGGGATATTCTGGTTATCAGTTCATATTGATTTCATTAGGGAGATAAAGATTTATTGATTGAATGGAATAAGACACAATAACTATATGCCTTAAATTCCATAAACGCATCGCCTTATACGTCTTTTGTTACAAAAGGAAAGGATTGAAATGGTCTTCAATACCTCACTGATGTCTACCGAGCGTAAGTGTGTCAAATGTAGACTGCCTTCAAAAATGTTAGCCGGTTTTGAAGAAGTTTGAAGTGACTAGGTTAACAATAAGAAGACACCGTCATTTTTTATTTATTGTTTATTATTTTTTAATGGCTAGGTGTTATGTGATATTTGCAAAACTCCGGACTGCAGGTGCCTGCGGTGCCTGTCGAACACACTATTGCCCTTTCCGGGAGCTAACGCGTTCACTACCACATGCGAGTCCTTCGTTTCACTTTTCTGAGCCGTGTTTTTGACTAAGAAGACAATTTGTTGGATTCGATAACTCGAAATTGTGAAATTAGAGTTACCTAGCAAGAACTCCTAGGAGGATAGAAGATGAGTAGGTTCCGTAACCCAACTTATTCAACTTCTACAGCGTTGCATATGTAGCTTGCGACGGTGCGTTGCCGTGAAAGAGATTTGGACCTTTCATGTTAGCCATGTTTGGATACACACGCTTCTTCAGATGAGTTGTTCTGGCGATTGGACTACTCACAAAAGAACGATATCAAGGCGTTTTAGTTTTATGCTTTACCATTGGAACGTTCAGAGAAAGTATTTAATTATGAAATGGAAACAGTCACACCAACGTAGTCGAGAACAAAGGTGCGCAGAAGAGAATGAATGAATGGTGCCAGAAAGGCTGGAAGTTTACAAGGGTTCCACGAATAGATCGACAAGTGGTTCCTCAGAATTGGAAGGGAAATGATAGCTGATAATCATTCATACTAAGTTGCTGTCTTGTCTCGTGGAGTTTACCCGTTTACCTAACCTTAAACACTGATCGTATAAAGGAGGTTTTCCTCAACGGCATATCAAACAAAATTATGGGGGTCACCTCATTAGCTTCTTTTAGAGACCACTGATAAAATCCCTCGGCGTTTATCAATCCCTGAAGGATGCGCCATGAATTCGACTTGCATCGTTTGGAGGTGACTGACTGAGGTGCATATCTGTCTTTACAATGGTAGCATACCGATGTACCGAGCGAATGCTGCTATCCTCTCAGACAAGTCTAGTACCAATTTGCGGACCCCGGAGTGATGGAAGGCTTGGTGGGCCAGGGGCACGGGGATCGATCCCGTATCTGTTGCAGTGCGCCTCTGACCACGGCGCCACAGAGACCCTAGAACTCATAGTCGAAACGAATGGCAGACAGTTAGCCGTTTCTACTGTTTAGTTTGGGTAATATGTGTATCAGTGTAAATACTTATTGGAATCGCTGGACACAATTAAGTGGCTATGAGAGACTGAAATGGTCATTCAGTTTTGTTCGAGCGAAATCATCATCTCGCAATGAAGCGCGCTTCGAGGAATTTGGTGTTACCTTCGTCTTCGAAAGCTGTATAGCAAACATGTCACTATATACTTTATACAAAAAAATGAATGTGGAAACCTGCCACTGATCAGTTTGCACCAATTATCTCATAGCGCTTTCTTAATCGTTTGACTTTTGTCACTATTTAACTCGTTGTTGGAATCTTAACTTGTCTTGTCTCGTTTATCAATCTTTTCTATAAAAGAACGGTTTTACTACTTTAACTAACTTATTATTTTACGAATCCTTAATCTGTTCCTTGATTTCCTCGACCCGGCGGTGGGTATGCCGCCAACGGTTTACCGCCCCATTGTGGCTGAGAGGTGTTCTTGTGTGTCGTGTTGCGATGTACAGCGGGAGATTCATCTCCTAGCAGAGCCTCACGAGCTGAGAGTAAGTTCAGATTTTCCATCAGAAAGCTCAGCTAAGAGTAAAACAATACCAGGATCCGCCACTGTTCTGGTATCAAACTAGTCGCATGGTGGCAAATCTTCCTCTGACCCATAAGGGCTGCGACTACCTGGAGTGGGGACCACCTAGGGCAGACTTTGGCCTCTCTGATCTTGGAACTCCAGGAAAGCACAATGGCTAAACCTGCAAATCTCTGGAGCTATGGAGATTATGCATGCGGCAGCACAACCAGTGAGGACGGGCCGTCCAAGTAATAGTGGGTATGAGTAAATTCTAAGCAAATAATGAGCTGGTTTTGAGACAAAAACGAAGATGATATTCATCCCATAGAGGTCGACGAAAACATAAACGATATTGCCGTAAGTTCTGAAAAACGTAGAGACAATATCGAGACAGAAACTGCCACCACAACTAGTGTAAGTCGACCAACCTACAGAACCGCACGACCTCGGAGGGTTGTCGACATATTCAAGACTAGTATGCGTAATTCTGCCTGACATGCAGGACTATCAGAATGCTGAAAATCGCTCAGAGATGAGCTATGGTTGAAGTACAAAAGTTCTGTTTTACCTATAATATAGCCTGTGAGAAAGATGGAAATGAACTGTACAATGCGATATGCGTTATGTAAATGAATTCCTCTGTACGGCACAGTTTTTACTTTCATAACTTCCTCATTGAGACTACCAAGATCTAATGGTAGTGTGTAGAAAAGGTCACAATGTGCAAATGAGAAATCTATGAAGATGTCCCGACTCAGTACACATTATCCGTTGACATTGAAGTATAGATAATTATTAGCATACTGCCTGTGGTGGAGACGACCTGGGGCAGACTTTGGCCTTGCTGACTTCGGAACTGACCCGTGGAAGCACAGTGATTAAGGGACCAGGGCACGTGTGGCGCAACGGTTGAAGGCGCCACTGCGATACACACGTGAAATCGATCCCCACGCCCATGGCCCACCAAGCCTTCCATCCCTCCGGGGTCGGCAAATTGGTACCAGACTTGTTTGGGCGTATAGGAGCACTGGCTCGATTCATCGGAAGGCCACCGCGAGTCATTGTAAAGGCCAGATATGCATTCAATCACCTCGAACGATACTTAATGAAATCGAATACATGGTGCATCCCTCGGGGATTGTTCAACGCCGAGAGCTTTATCCTTTATCCTTTTTTATGCTGGGACCCGCTCAACCAGTGAGGATGTGCCATCAGTAATTAGCATAAGAAACACATTACCAAATGTTGGAATAAGCTTAAATCACAGCCAACAGCTACTTTGGAAGGCTATTAAAATCTACACACATACCAATACAGATATTGGAGCACATGTAGGAGTTGTTTGGGACTCTCGTCAGTCCGCCTGTTCCTGTTAGCCTATCTCTCTACACTTACACATTTCCGACTATATTCGTAATCGTGGAGACTCCATCTGACTCTGTTGTTGCAATAAATTCCGAAAGACACATTTACTACAGAAGTGGTACGTAGTGAAGCCCGTTCGTGTTGATTACTACTACAATGGTCATAAGCATGACTGAAATGAGATCTGATCGTAAGTAGCTCCATTCATCATCACGTCATATCCTAACCTTTGTTGCCAAAAGACGTATTTCGAAGCCGCTTACCATTACTGGCTCTATAGGACAAATCTTAGGGCTGGAACAGACGCAGCTTACCGCTGTTAGGCATGTTTTGAGAAGTAACTCACCAGGCTCTTCTCAAGTAACTCTTTAGAATGACCGTTTTTTTTTTCTTCTAGAGCCTAGAAGGCACTATGGTTCCAACGGAAAACACACGTATACAAGTTGTCATCATTATCCAAACCCGTATAACCCTCAAATAAAACGTTGGCCATTACATGGTAGCTTCTAAACAATCTAAACAAAACGCTTAAAAACGTTTAAAAGATGTGTGCATGACTTCGAATACGCTTTGTTAACACCCGAACACGATCCTAAAACTTTATCAAAGTATTTCCATAGAATCTAAAAATATTCGTCCAGTAAATCATAGCGGATACAATAGAGCTTTACGTACTCTCAAAAAAGAAAAATTACAGAAGCCGCATTCGACACAAAAACCTACAACCACCAAAAGAACTGTGCACACGCCACATTTACACTGACACTAAGAAAAAAGACTGGAAAGATGACTGGATGATTTGCATTTATGTAACTGGGAGAAAGCAACACGGTAGTTAGCGGAACCACGATCATGCATGAGAATCAGGCTTCAGTATAGAGTAACTATGTCTACAGCTGTATCTATTTCAAACTACTAAAATGAAAGATGCTCACCCTAGTAACTTGCACAAAGTTTAGTACTGTAGCAATAAAATACTCCCATGCACTCGACGGATCTCCGAATGCTGGTATCCGAAACATTTATAACTTTTATAACATTTCATTTATTTATAACCGTTAGCTCTACCTTCAATTTAAATTAGACTAATACAACTTAAATAAGAGAGCAGAGCCATTAAATAAAAGGAGCAATCGAACGACCATTACAACTGATATTTGACGGGACATAAAAGAAGCTCTAGTATACCAGGGCCTGATAAACTTCACGAAAATTTCAATCAGATTAGATAGAAATCAAAACTAAGTATCATCGATATGAACAGCGCGATAGCATCTGGACAAAAAAGAAAAAGTATCAAAAATCCCAAGTGCTGAAAGAAAACACTAGGAATGTGTATTGTCATTGTAACAAATCTATATGACTGACGAAAGATAAGCAGGAAAACGAACCAGTTGCAGAGGAGACGATTGAATCACAGGATATTCGAGCACTCAATCTTGAGTGTAGTCCTCTTGACACGTACGTCTTTCTTCGAGGAATTTCCTAACAGTGGAGATGGGTTTTCAATTGGATGCTGTGTCGCTGGCAATGACAACGATGTCGTTGATGGATACAGTTGCAAACGAGATCTTAAAATAAGCAGATCACTCAGACCTTACGTTCCCATTTCAGCCCCTCCGCTTATTACTAGTAATGCAAGCAAACAGGTATAACGAGTGTGACGCTTACCGATTCAACTTCATATGGCTAGAGACCAGCTGATCCGTAACCAAAGCAGCCATTAGAGACAATTCACCAGCCAACACCGTGGAACAAATAATCTCCGCCAGGCGATTAGCATGCGCACCAGGAGTTGGAAGGGATGGGCCTGCACAAGACAGCATCTAAAAGAAGAACGCCGTGACATGTAAATCTCACCAACCATTTAACTAGGTTTACCTGCAGACATTCGTTCTGTGGGCGTAGGATCGTTCCACCTCCGACGGTCCCCACTTCAACACACGGCATGGTACAGCTAACATACAAGTCACCTTCCGAAGTTTCTTCCATACGTGTCGAACACATAGATGACGAAATAACTTGAGCAGGATCCTAAACAATTACTCCTTTTATTTTAATTCCTAGAAACTTATTTGATAAAACGCATTCTTGAGACATAAAATAAATTCGTTTAACACCAAATACAAAAGTAAGAACTGGATGACTACGAAACAGTCGGACGAGTTTAAGTGAATTACAAATTTCTGTATAAGAAATGATGTAAGAACTAATAGGAATATGGGATAAAAAGTCCCAAAATTTAAGCCCATTCTAGTAAGTAGTAGAGAACTCCTAGCAAAAAAAGCTCACAAATACAAACCTGTCCAGTTGCTAAGAATATTGCTGTGACTATATTTGCAGCGTGTGCATTATTTCCACCGATACACACTGCTCTAGCGGATCCGAATTGCAACTTGGACTAAATTAAGTGAAAACGTACAGAAACGAAGATTGTGAAACCGAATCTCGAAAGTGAACCAAGAATTTACAAGGCTTGTTTTTTTTTTTACAATTATCGCTGAGATCAATCTCGAGATTCGAGACTTTGAAGCTCGTTGCAACAATCATTTGTTTATACTTGTACAAGATAATTCTCCCTAGCGGTTTACCCCATAGTGGCTGAAGGGTGTTCCTAGGTGTCGGGCTGCGAAGTACAGCGCAGGGATTCATCCCCCTGGCAGGGTCTCCTAAGCTGAGTGAGGAGGAATCCGATGCTTCCATCATGAAACCCAGCTAAGTGTAAACCAACACCAGGATCCACCACTGTTCTGGTATCGAATCAGTCGCATGGTGGCAAATCTCCCTATGATCCATAAGGCCAGCGTCTTCCTGTGGTGGTGGGCAGACTTCGGTCTAGCTAACCTCGGGACTCCAGGAAACTGCAATGGCCAAACCAGAAAGACTACAAAAAAAAATGGAAATTATGATGGAGCCCGCACAACTAGTGGGCAGACTTCGGCCTAGCTAACCTCGGGACTCCAGGAAACTGCAATGGCCAAACCAGGAAGACTACAAAAAAAATGGAAATTATGATGGAGCCCGCACAACTAGTGAAGAGGGGCCATCCAAGTATCCAAGTAAGCAAGAATATATAAGGTAATTACAAATAATCGATACAGCACCTGCGCAGCCTCAGCCATTTTCTTTGGTGTTGTTTTAAGAACTGAAGCAACAACACTTGCTGGCAATATGCAGTCAGCGACAACGGAACGACCACGACCATCGATCCTAAAAGAATGAATGGGGTACCTGTCTAAAATAGGATTTGAAAGTTAACTCAGAATATGAACGTATTGCCAACAATGCTCATTGACTTCCGTGAATGCATATATGAAAAAGAAAACGTTTTTCACCTCAAAACAAGAACACAACGGCTCGAAACGAATTTTACCAAAAGACTAAGTCATTAGAACCCACATGCTTTTCCTAATAAGATGCAAACTCTCCTACTCTGCTCAGATGGAATACTCATTTTGGACAATCGTCTTCTTTTGTTAAAAATCACATTTCGAGCGGCAAAGCGATTGAACAAGTGAGATTAGGTCCAAAAGCACGCCATAAAATCCCCGAAATCATCGCTAATGCCTTTGGCTTCGAAAATTCTATTGATACCAGCTCGATAGAAGCATCCCTTTCATGAGTCTCCCAAACTCTCAACTTCTCAAATGCTTTAGCTTTTGTAAAAGTGCTGATAGGCTACTTGTGAAAATTTTCAATTCACAAACGATCCAATAAATCTCAACTCAAATAAGGCAAACTGAGAACAAACCAATTAATCGCAGCAGCCTTCTTATCTACACAATAGTTACCACTCAAGGCAAGCAGTTGCATCGACGGAAATTTTTGCTTTAAGAGATGCATTGCGAGAGAACTTCCTCTGAAAGCAGGAAGCAAATTGTGGAACACTTAATAGATATAAAACAATACGTTTTCTTCACACCGTAACTCGAATTATTTCCGAATTCTTCTAAGTTCAATTAATAATAGTTTTATTCACATGAGTATATATACATCCCCTACATCACCCGTCTTCCAATTAATAGTCTAGCAACGGACACTAGTGAAATAAATTTCACGTGTTATGGTAGTCCAATGAGTTCTTTTCGGCTTAACAACTTCCTTAGCACCACATATTTCATACAGCATCTTTGTGAAAAATTCGGGTTACCGGGTCGGTGGTCTTCCTGTTGTGTGCATATCACATTGTGGGACTCATCTACCAATGTGTCCTGTCCAGCGGCTGTCATTAACACACGTGTCGCACGCTGCTCTCGATTTTCGGCGTCATGTGGGTGTTTCTGCTTCTTGATTATCGTTATGGCTTGGAACCTCAGATTCCCTCTCCTAACTATGCGATATTTCACAACATTAAGTGGGCTTTGTCCTGTTCATGTACCGCCCAGGTTTCCTAGGTGTAATTTACAGCAAATGGAATCAAGGAGTCGAAAGGACTGCGAAGGAGTCTGGTGTTCTTTGTCTTCTTCACTATGTCGTTGTTGTTCTCCAACCGGCTCATTTTGTCATGCAGTTCTGGAGCTAGATCCTTCATTATGACGTCTGACCAAGATAGAGGCAGCTGTAATAAACTGAGTTCAATCCGTGCTAAAAGTGTAAATAAAATCGGTCAGTATTTTTTCGGAGTTCATGTTTCACGTTATAAGAAGGATACTATTCCCAAAGTTACGATGGGTAGTGTTTGGCCACTGATATCACTTACACATTATCTAATTCCACTTATTGTACGAAGTTCTCGAGGATAGCTGGAAATAATTTCAGCGAAATGATATCGCCAAAAAATGATGGCTGATGATGAGACTCCGCCTAAGAATCTAACAAAGAATCTCTATGCATACATACAGATCTTATCGTCACGACGGTTGTAGCGCAGTGGTTAGAGTGCCCTGGAATACATATGGGTTCGATTCCTGGCACAAAGCTCGCTAAGCCTTCCTTGACTCCGAGGTCGGCAAACTGGCATCAGACCTATTTCGGAAGACAGTGGCACTGGCTTAATACATCAGTAGGCCACCACAGTTCATTGTATAGGCCAGATGTGCATTCAATCATCTCTAGCGGATTTCAATGAAGTCGAATGCATGACGCATCTTTCAGCGATTGATCGACGCGGAGAGTTTTGCCCTTTTTATTGTCAAAGGGATAAATGAAAAAAATGTACGCTTTAGGCACTCACTTAGAAACCATATTCATACCCATAGCATCACCTGTGGAGGCAACGAATCGAACGAACGCTAAGTTACCATCTATTGCCACCTCTATGTTTCGCAACTCAGTGAACCTAGAGAGATGAAAGTAGATTAAATATGGCAAACTTATCTCGAAAATCCTTACCTACTCGTTGATTCAAACTCAGCTTTCACAACGGCGAAATTTTCAGCGATATTGAGCCATTTTTTCAACTCACTGCAATTAGCACTCTAGATTGCTTAACGACAATATAAATACAGGAGTGAAAAGTGCAATACTTACAAGGCATCAGATGCATTGGGAAATTTGACCACAGGCGCGCGTGTCATTTTTTCATCAATGACATGAGCTGATACACCGCCACTACGCTAAAAATGACGAACAGTCCGTGCTAACCTACAGTAAATTGAATGAAACTGCCACATTTCCATAAAAAACACATAACTACAATTGCTTGCTTTGACGCTTGGATGACCCGTCTTCACTGGCTGGTTGTGCGTGCCTCAGCATAACTTCCAATTTCTCGGAGTTTTGCTGCTTTAGATGTTGTGGTTCCCTGAAGTCCTGAGGTCAATCTGGCCAAAGTTTGTCCCAGGTCGTCACACTACAAGCAGTCGCCGCTCTTGTGCGTCAGAGAGGGATTTGCCACCATGCAACTAGTTTGACAGCATGATGGTAGTGGATTCTGGTACTGATTTACTCTTAGCTTGGCTTCTCGATGGAAACGCCGGAATTCTCAGCGTGGGAGATCCTGCTGGAGCGATGAATGCCCCCGCTGCACATCGTAACCATACATCCACGAACACCTCTCAGCCGTAATGAGACAGTAAACCGATGAGAGGATTGTTACAACTGCATTGAACATATAAAATAAAACATACCTTAACGGCATTACATCCTCTGTTAGTACTCGCAACCAACGCTCCCTCCGTAGTAGCCATAGGAATATAAAATTCATGACCGTTAATTGGAATTGGGCCAGCAACACCCGTTGGTATGGGCATGTAACCAATGACATTCTCGCAACAAGAGTTAGTTACCTTAACACAGTTGCCTTTATCTAAGGACTAATGAAAACCTCAGAATAATAAAACTAACATAATTGTAATCATAATTCTGGTACGGCAGATGATTTAGAACACTGGGAGCTACATAAGAACGTCTGACAGAAATCGCCGTCTCTGCATCCAGTCGTGACTCCAGTTCACGGCACTTCACGATACCACGCTTCACTAAGCGAAGTGCATCAAATGCGGAGACTGCCTTTCCTAAAAAAAAGATTTTACTATTGCTCACAGATTAACATATTCTCATCGATAATAAAAGGATAAAGCTCTCGGTGTTGATCAATCCCTGTGGGCTGCGCCTTGTATTCGACTTCATCAAGCATCGTCGGAGGTGATTGAGTACAAATCTAACCCTTACAATGACTCGCGGTGGTCTACCGATGTATCGAGCCAATACTTCTATCCTCCCAGAAAAGTCTGGTACCAATTTGCCGAACCAGGAGGGATGGAGGGCTTGATGGGTCTGAGGTTCAGAGATCGATCTCAGGTGCACTACAGGGCGTCCCACAAGACTACGCTTCATTCAGCAACCATAAATTGACGTAATAAACAAACCGCACCATCATTCCATTCTTGAGAAATCTCATTGAGGGATTTCGATGAATGTTCGGCGGGTTCCGCTTGTACCACGTCATCAGCAACAGTTTGTGTTGAGGCATCGTTGCAATTACTAGCTAAATCTTACAAGTCGCCCATCAAGAAAGAGTGCCATTAAAAAACCAATACTGATAGTATTTTCTTCTTTGGGTATAGAAAAACAGTGACAAAGACAAAAACACAAAAATAACCAAAAGAATGACTTTCTATAAACTTCGACATAACAGATATATTTATCTATATCCTTCTAACGGTTTACAGCCCCATCATGGCTAGGTGTTCCTGGGTGTCGGGCTGTGGTGCAGAGCGTGGGCATTCATCCCCTAACAGGGCCTCTCTAGCTGATAAAGAGTCCAGAGTTTTCATCAGGTAGCTCATTTAAGAGTATACCAATATCAAGATCCATCAGCGTCCTGGTATCAAACTAATTGCTTGGTGGCAAATTTCTCTCTGATCCACAACGGCGATAACTGTCTGTGATGGTAATGACCTGGGGATGACTTTAGCTAGGCTGACCTCGGAACTTCAGGGAACCACGATGGATAAACCAGTAAAACTCCGAGAAATTGGAAAATATGCTGGCGCCCGCACAACCAGTGAAGATGGGCCATCCAAGTATCCAAGCAAATAAGAGTATTTATTTATATGTTCTTATGAACTGATCTTGTTAAGCCGGTGAGAAGCTAGTATAAAATACCAGTGTTGTTGTTTTTGTTGCTGCAACAAGCAACAGCAACAACGGCAACAACAAAAACAAACTTCGGAAGCGAAACAAGATATGTTCAGTCTACAATACAGGAACTAATAGAAACTGAAGCTCTACATAAAAAGAATTTGTAAAGGAATTAAGTGGAAATAACAAAAACCCACCCACCATAAAGACTTTGATCGATATCACCAATACTAAAACGAGGAACGCGTCTGTCCGATCGAACCAATTCTATTTTCATCAGAATCCATCTGAGAATAAAGTTGTGGATCCGAAATATGGCTTTATTGCAAACAATCAATACTTACCGCTCAGCATCATCCTTCCAGGCTACACTAGTAATATCCAGTGAATTTAGAAATAAGCGAATATCACTTTCTTCTACTGCATCCATATCACACGTCATTTTAGTAGGGACCGTTACTGAACATATTCTACCTATGAAAACGAAAACAGTTACGTAATCCGAACGATTATCCTCCCCGTTTAGTTCGAAACAGAATGATGTTAAACGAATGATCAACAGAATAGGAAGAAGTTTTGATGAAGTAGTGCCCAATAGTGTAGGATGTATGAAAAAGTGAAAAAATACACAGATTACGGCAATCGAAAAGGAAGATTACAACTGAAAGAAATAAAATAAAACAAGAAAAGTGGAATTCAGAGTTATATTGATATGATAACACACGCTCTTTATTGTAACCTTCTTGATAGCAAGCAATTAAGTGATGATTGATCACTGCCTGACGTGAGATTTGTGCTAGAGACGCAACTGCACTGTACACACTCTATCGGATAAGACAGTAAGCAAAATTGCATGGTAGATAGGAGAACATGCGATATACTTCTCTTATCGCTTAGGGGTTATATTTCTCCAATGAACGCAGTTTAGCAATCTCGTCCAGGAATACAGGGCGATGCTTTTCAGCGTATCCGTTGTCTGCAGCTGCAACTCATCCTATTGAAATTTTGGAACCTTTAAGTTCGTCATTCGTTTTTTGAAAGTTTTAATTCTAGGTACGCTTAAATTTGAAGGGATGCATACACGATTATTCTCGCTGAGCAAAGTGTTTGCTGTAAATTTCTCGATCTCTGCGCTCCTGAGATACGGTAATAATCGAGGGATTTTCGTCAGTCATCGAGAAACCAACTTCGTTGTGAAAGGCTTGAAACTGCTTATACGTTAACAGTCGATAAGTCTGTGGCCAGTTTTGGACTTACTTCGGTTTATTCACGCCAAAAAGTGCCTACTCTCTAGGAATATGTGGGAGAACTTCCAGCCCTTTATCTAATTGATAGCTTGGATTCTTGGGAAGACCGAATCCACGGGTCCTCGCCAAACATAATGATGCTGAGATATTCGCAAAACACTGGATCGCTAGTATTTGCGGTGGGGACCGAACTCGCTGTTATCCTTTCCGGGTGGCAACGCGTTCTCACCAACACCATATGGCTCCTTCGTTTCGCCTTTCTCTCGGCCTTGTTTTAACCTATAGGTGCTATCAGGAATCACCCGTCAACGGGATTGATTTGGGGAACACAAATCAGCATTGAACCCAGTTAAGCTGAAGCTGTAGTATAAATCACAACTTCGTCACTTTTTATTTGCTGCCTACTCTTTTTTTTAACGGCATAATTTTAATGGCATAACCATTGTAATTTATACCACCTCTTCAAACATTTCATTCATGGCGTTCTTCCGTGACTGCAGTTGGGATGTGGTTTGCTGTTGAGTGCTGACTTTTTTCGGATATTTGTCCTAGTTCGTGAGATCATGTTCATTCCAAGTGCAGTTGAGAAGCTCAGCCACAATACTTGGGATCAAGTTGGAAATTATCATCCCTTGATACGTTTCTGTCCTCATGGTCGAGGCGGATCAACTGGCAATGAAAGGGATGTATTACGGTGATTCAGTTCCTCTAGAATTGGGTTAAATGCTTCATGCAAGACATATTTCAGTTGTTGTCCAACTAGAGATAGTAAGGTACGTTCATTCACAATACTGTGTAAGCTATTCCTTCTTTGATGAGCTTACACGAGGTTGGTGTTTTGACTTCGTCGTTTTCATCAGAGCCGGTGATCCGATTCGATGCCCACAGTTGTCTTTCGATGTGGCGACTTCATTTCCGTAATGAGCCGCATCCACTTCACTGGAGCATCTCTCCAATGAGGTATACTCACTCAGCGATGCTCTTTTATTGAAGATGCTGGCTAGTGATAGTAGTGATTGTCCAGTGATAACAACTTGTTTTCTCCGTACTATTCATTTTACGGAAGCTGGCATCATTCTCAGCTAGCGAACAGTATAACAATATGTATTCTTTCTTTGATGAGCTTACACGAGGTTGATAATAATATTCGAGGAAATGGACCGCTGAAGAAGACCGGACTCGACACGAAGGCGAAGCCGCCACATCGAGACGAATAACAAGCGTGGACCATCGACTCGGATCATCGGCTCTGATGAAGACGAAGACGTCGAAACGTTAGCCGATAATAAATATTATTATCAACCTCGTGTAAGCTCATCAAAGAAAGAATGCATATTGATTAAGCACACCGAGGCTCAAGGAAAGTCGGTTTCGAAGTATAACAGTATTTCAAAACCGACTCTCCTTTAAGCTCGGTATGGCTGATCAAACCTCGTGTGAGCTCATCAGAGAAGGAATACATGCTGACTAGTCAAGGGCGAGGTTAAGGGAAAGTCGGTTTTGAAGTGTTATTTTTGTGATCGTTATACTGTAAGTGTTTCTTACATTCCTAAATTATAAGGCAAAAATTTTGAAAAGAGCATTTTTGTGAGGCCCACGGCACAGGACGCACTCCTTTTCGCAAGGTCATGGAAAGTTGGATACCGTATTCACTCGAAATTGTTCGTGGATACAAGAATCCAGCTGGTGTCTCGATAGCGTACTATTCCTTAAAATTCTGAGGAACGTGATTGTGGAACGAATACTTTCTAACAAAGTGTTTAAAGCGTCGATAAAAACTTATGATAACAGGGGTTGAAAACGTGCGGAAACGAATGCATTGGCGAAACGGGCAGGCCACTCTGTGTCCGCATAAAAGAACACCTAGTCGGCAAACGTAAACCAAATACCCCACTAGGCACTCATAAGACCCAGGGACATAGCGTGGAGGACTTTGAGGTATGTGTCAAGATCCTCGCACGGGAATCGAGAACACAAGCGCGCAAAACACTCGAGGCGTTCTGGATTAATTCTAGAAACCCGAAATTGAATCGCAAGGAAGAATTCCTCATTATCACACGTGACATTGGGGCAGCATGTAAGCCTGTTATTCTGGTGGGAGGGGCACATGACGCCTCCATGTGAATTCTGTGCTGTTGGTCTCCACATAAGACATTAAGTGGAAGGCTCATAGAAAGCGGTGAGTGTGCAAAGACTCTGTGTTCAATGTGATTGAAATGTTGGTCTAACGTTTTCTCTGTTTGGTTATGGAGGTGTTTGGCTGAGCAGATTGCTGTCAACTTGACTTTTCCAGGCTCTGAGAAAGGCGAAGTCCGCCGAAACGTCAGGTTGTGCGTAAATAAAGAATAAAATAACACCTCGTGTTAGCTCAACAAGAATATAAAGAATTATTCGATCAATGCCGAGGTTAATAGAAAGTCAGTCGTGGGAATTATAAGGGTTGAAAATTGTTTCTAAAGTCAAACTCTGTCAAATTCCATTGATAAACGTATACTTTATGATTACTGAGCTATTCTGAAGCAAGCATCTATATTATAGTTACGTATCTGGGATTTCAATTTATTATTCACTGCCTACTCTCTTTAATGGCAGGGTATGTTGCGAAGTATAACTTCAATGATGCTAGTATATCTACTCCGAACCGCAGGTGACTGCTGTGGGAACGAACGCGTTATTACCCTTTTCGGGGGTTAACGCGTTCACCACCACACCATGCAGGTCCTTCGTTTCGTCTGTTTCTCAGCTAGTTGTATCCATCAGTACTATAAGCAATCACTCGTTGGTGGGACTGACCTAGGAGCCTAAATCGTATGTATATGTAATTCATATATACGCATATAGAAATTCTTTCAATGACTTATTACCTTACATTCGGCGAAAGCCGTATCTGAACATTGAGCTTTAGTGTTCAAGGAAAGCAAAAGCATTACTGTTATTTTTTTTCACTGGCAACGACTTTGTGCGGTTGGCACTCTCGCTGTGTATCAACAAACTTGTAGAAAACAGTCTTTTGCGAATTGCTAACTTTCAATGACAGTTTTTCACGAATCGTTCCTAGTTCAGCATTTGTGTTAAGTTGGGTATGTTTCTCGTTAATTGTTATAAAAGAACTGTATTTAGAAAGTTCTGTCCTCTAAAATAAACTGGTAGAAAGAAGATGAATGGGAATCAACTCACAAACCTGTGAGCAATTCACGCTGTCTCGAATATGTTCAAATAAGTGATAGGGCAACCTCCGAGAAGATCTTCTGAAACACATTTAACAAACATTTCAGAAAGAACATACGATGAACTCGTTCCTCATGTTGTATGGGGGGAGTGGCCTGCATAGTGTCCGCCGATGTTGAACACCCTGCGAAGCTAAGTTGTCAACTGGGTTTCGTGACGTTGGTGTGGTTGGCGGCTTTCACTTCGAAGAAGCGAAACAGCAAGATGGTTCGGTCTTCGTGTTTTGCTATACTTTATGGTGCTCTTGCCCGATGCGGAGTTGCAGAGAAAAACATTTGAGGTGCTTTTACTAAATGGAGATGATGAGGGTTTCTGAAAGAGTTGTCTAATTTTAGCAGAGCTTTTCGTAAATGAATACTGCAATATTATAGTCTGAGGTGGATAGAATCTCGTTTCAGTGCAGAGAAATCCCTAGTGGAGCGTTGTGGTAGCAACCCTTTTGTTTCTGAATTGCATTCAGTGCAAAATTTTTTGTTGTGGTTTTTATCGGATAAATTGGGGTAGGCAGTGGAGCGGTAAGTGATGTAGTTCATTAGGAATCAAGGTGCTGGTTCGACTCCCTCCTTAACACCATCCTTCACGCCACGTGAGAAGGCCTTAGCTCTAATTCTGCAAGGAGGATCGACACGACAACCATTCTACGACGCTCATAAAAAAAGATCTGAGATCCTTAAGTAGCAGCCGGAACCACAAGCGAAATGTTCGGAGGATACTGTGAACGATGATTATTGCGTGGAAAACGGATCGAATGCAAGAAGTGCTAGAATCCGCGCAGTACATGTGATGACAGGTTATATAGAATAAAAATATAAAAGTGTTAAGTTCTGTCTCAAGCAGTACCTCAGTGCTGTTGAAGATCTGATCTAAAGTTTTCCATTGAAAAGGCAAGGTTTATTTGGTGCAATCATTTGGCAACGACTTCAAACGCCACGACGGTCGTTGGAGATTGACTGCGCCACTGAGTGAGCTAATACGAGGCTATGAGGCTATAGCACCGACGGTGTCACTTTGACTGTTCCTCTTCTTGATATAATAACTTAGCAACAACACTGGACTACACAACTAACAACTAACGTTGAAGATGCTAAAGAAATTGGAACGGAAAACCTAACCTGCTCTCCGATTGTGTTCGAAATCGACTGCAGCCTTTCCTATGCATCTCTACACCTACTGGCTTAGAAATTATAAACATCTAGTTCGATGCTGGAAATGAGTTTCAGAGGTATTCATCGCTTTTGTAACCACAAAATTTTTTCTTAACACAACAAGGGTACCTATATCTTGTTTGAAAAACTGTGAAAAAAATATTCATATGAGTCTTATTTGGAGTGGAAAAGTTGTTTGGAACGTGTTGCAGCGTTGGGAAGCTGCCTTTCAGTGATGGCCGTGCTTGTCGCACAAGCTTAGCAATTTTACGAATCCATGCCGCATTTATCCCACGATGATGTTTCGATTCTCGTTTTATTTTAACAGTTCCTTCGTCTTTCTAAAGAGTAACAGGGTTGGTTTCGACCAGTTGTTACCAATAGATGTAAGTTTTCCAACTGATTCAGTAATGTTGTAGCAATACTAAGCTTGGAAATAATTTGTAAAAGCCTCTTCTTTGGAAGTGCCTTTTGTTATGAGGTGCTATGCATCGGTGATAACGTACGAGGCCACTCAGTTTTCGGACCTTAGTTGTAAGAATTCCTAGAATGTCCATAAAGTATTACAACTTTTTTTGATCAACGTGGGAAGTTTTTATGTCCTATCATAGCTCTATTGTTAGTCGAGAGGTTTTTTTTTTTATTTTAAAAGCCTTCAACAAGTGGCTACTCGTGCGTTTCGATGGGCTACAACGGACACCTTCACTTTTTCGATCCTCTTCATAGCCCCATGAAAAATTCAGGAACTCTGTGATTCACAAATTGCATTCTGCGTCATTATTATTCTAACTGTCGTAACTACACAGTTATATCTTTTAGGATGCTTACCGTTGAAAGCGTTTTTGAACGGACTTGAGAGCATTGATTTGTTCGATTGCTGAAATCCTTACCGTTAGAACTTGCAAAGACGAGCTCCCCAACATTTTCCTAAATTGATAAATGCAGAGAATAAATTTCCGACACCAAATCTGTGCATATCCAGTGGTTACATGAGGAATAAGGAAAGTTCTGCGTGCAAAAGTAAACCACCGCTAGGAGAACTTCTGCAAACATCATACCGGCCGCGATGTCCCCTCACCTTTGCATGTGTGCTAAATATTTAACATTCAATGTTAACCTTTTATTTGCTGTCTGCTGCAATTTTTTAAGGGCATCAGAGGTGCACTGTGTAATAAGCGAGACCACGGGTAGGGTAATTGTGGTTCGATCTAGCCAGGGGTCCAAGTTTTGCGAATATCTCAGCATTGTAGTGGTTTTGTATTTCACATCATACTCACCATTTAATTATAATGATGCTGAGATATTTGTATAAGCTATACTCTAAGCAAAATTGAACCGCAATCACCTTTCCGGGTGCTCACATGTTACCCACTGCTCCACTGAGCCCTTTGCTCTGCCTTGCTCTCAGCCACTCTTGGCCCTAACAGTGCCGTCAGCTACTACCCGTCATTGGGAATAATCTGGAAAGCAAAAATTGGCATTAAACCCAGTTAAGTTGAGGCTGTAATCGATATCATAGTGTCTTACTTTTATCTAGTCCCATTATTTCTTCACGGGAAGGTATTGCTTGAAGTGAACCACAATGATAGTGCGACATTCGCAAAATTTGGACCCCAATACGTGATTTCCTGGAAAGGACAATCGCTGTTCGATCTACCATGGGGTCAAAGTTTTGCAAATATCTCAGCATCGTTTTGGTTCTATTTTACACAGTACTCTGTCGTCAAAAATTTATGGTCAGTAGATATATATTGTGAACTCAACATTTACTTCGCTCAGTCGGATTTTTTCCTACTTATAGCTTTGTCCTGCATCAGCTAAGTGTTTTGGTGAACTTTTAAATGCACGTCTGACGTCAGAACCCACGCCCTACTTGTTTTTGTTGATAAAAATTCCAGCTGCGGTTTCTGACGTAAATAAACAGCCATGGCGAGCGTGGACTAAACAACCGAAGTCTATTTTCAGTACAATAACGACGAGTAGAGGGAGGAGAGCTCCTTTCTTGCTCTTAATTAACGTTCTGAATTTCCACGTCCGACTTTCTATTAACCTCGACATTGATGGAATAATTCTTTCTACTTCTCTTTAGCAAACACTTTTCATAACCCTAATACTTACCCAGTTGTTAAAGTACATTCCAGCCCAACTAACGAACACCTAAATGTTCCTGGATCGTCTACGTAACGCGCAACCCAACAACGCGTACGTGATGGAGTCCTTCCACGTCACCGCCCTCTATACAGACGTGTCGAATGACTCTGCTATGCAAGCCGTTCGCGAGCTCTTTATACAACATAAAGAAGCAATAAACATGTATGGCTTCTCGATTCAGCAGTTGATGATACTCTTAAAGGATTGCCTAAACTGCTCAATCTTCAGATGGTCCAGGAGGTATTACGCACAAATGAGAGGGTTGGCAGTGGGACAACGACTGGCACCAAGCCTTGCCATTGCATATATGTCTGAGTTGGAAGCACCAGTAATCGACCTTGGGCCGTTACTCTAGTGTAGGTATATAGATGACTGCTTGATCATTTGTTCAACACAAGAAGAAATTACCTCTCCTCTCACCCCTCTCACACGAAAAGGGCGCTTGTGAGAAACATGTTTCGAGCAGCTACCAACGTGTGCACAGGAAGGGAGCAGAGAGAGGAGTCGCGGAACTTGGCGCGGCAAATTGCCATTTTCATTGGCTACGAAACCATAGCTCGGGATAGGTGTAGAGGAAATCACAGGCCCCCACCGATAACTCTAGCAGCAATAAGGTCCCGTTTATCCTACCCTTTATTTCAAATGAAGTAAGTGCAGCTATAAAACGCTGTTTAAGAAGGGTTGGTCTAGAGAACTCGGTAACGATAGTTGAAATGCCACCGAATAATCTAAGACGCCAGCTAATTCGTAACCGCTTATACGACCGTCTATGTGCAACACAAAATTGCATAATTTGCCCCAATGGTAGAGACGGTGACTGCATGAGCTCGGGTACAGTCTATCTGGTCTCTTGTAAAGTGTGCGGAGACGAATACGTTGGCGAAACGGGTAGACCACTCTGCATCCGTATAAAAGAACACCTAGTTGGCAAACGTAAACCAAGTACTCCACTAGGCACGCGTAGGACGCAGAGACATAACGGAGAGGATTTTGAAGTAGAGGTTACGATCCTTGCGCAAGAATCGCGAACACAAGCGCGAAAAACTCTCGAGGCACTCTGGATTAATTCCAAGAATCCGAAAATGAACCGCAGAGAGGGATGCCTCACTATCACGCGTGATATTGGGCAGAATATAAGACTGCTATTCTGATGGGACGGGCACATTCCGTTTCCATGTGAACACTGCGCGGTTGGTCTCCACATAAGACATTAAGTGAAAGGCTCGTAGAAAGCGGTGAGTGTGCAAAGGCTCTGTGTTCAATGTGATTGAAATGTTGGTTAAGAGTTTTCTCTGTTTGGTCATGGAGGTGTCTGGCCTAGTAGATTGCAGTGAACTTGACCTTTCCAGGCTCTGAGGAAGGCGAAATTCGCCGAAACGTCAGCTTGTACGTAAATAAAGAAATAAAATAACACCTCGTGCTTGCTAAACAGAAGTAGAAAGAATTATTCTGAATTCCGTTTTGTAACTATGGAAAATCATCAGACTATATCAGAGATCATCTTCCTAGATGCTACTGGATATTTAAGGACTACCGATGTTATTCGACATCAAATGTATCTACAATTTTGTAATCCTAACTGTCCTCTGTTTTCTTGTTGTTAAGGCAGTTTCTTTCTAAAAAATAATGGTAGAGTATAAATTCAGTATTAACACTCTATTCAGAAAATATATCCGTTGAGTTTCGAGCATAATGAAGAGTGGTACCTTAGGAACGTGTACTTCATCCATGGAAACCAGGGTAAAGGACAAACCTATAAATAAGAGGCAAGCGCTTCCTTGAAAATACGCCGATAGGTACTTCTTTTCATGGCCTTCTTCTTGGATACGAAATCCGGAGACGCTATTCAAAATCTCTAAGATGCTTCTGTGTATTGTTCTACTTTTCATGATAGGTGAGTATCGAAATTGATTGTTCGCTGCACCATAAGTACCAAACTACATATGATATCAAATCGATGTGTATCTTTTTTCAGTGGCAGTCTAAAACGAGGCTGACAAAAAATTCATTCAGCTAACACTTCGGCAGTTCCACTCTCCTCAGACCCGGATTGATCCGAATCGATTGTCCACAGTTGTTCCCTCTTCCAGTGTGCGTCTTCGCAGTCGCATCAAGTCGATGAGTCCTGTGAAGAACCCCCCCCCCGAATAAAGTAACCTCACTCGGGGCAATGAAAAATATATCTTGATTACTCATGCCAAGGTTGAAAGAAAGTCGTTCTTTTCGAGAGTAATGTTTTTGAAAATCATTGTTTATTTCACCTTAGCGTTAGTGGATAGTAATTAGTAATTCAGTTTATTGACGAGTTCACACCAACTTGTTAAGAAAGCTCTTCATTGTGGCTGACGTTTTGGTCTCGCCTTCGAATTCTTCGAAGCCACACTGATTCGAACTGCACCATCACAGGAGTTGCCTTCTGCGATGTGGGCTTTCGTAGCGGCATCGAGTCAAAACCACTAAAATGAAACCCAGTACGAAAAAAATGTTTGAAAGAATAGCTTACTAAGCCAACCTTCACTTAACCACGGCGTAAGTAATCAATAAATTTCTTTGGATTGTTCAGTTTACACGAAGTTGTTATACAACTTTTATTCGGCTAACGTTTCGACGTCCTCGCCTTCCTCAAAGCCGATGATTCGAATCGATGTTCAGAGTCACTCGTCTTTTCCAGGTGGTGTCTTCGTCATCGTATCGAGTGGAATCTTCTTCAGCGGAGCACCCCTCGAATCAGGCAACCCCCATCCGGCAGCTCTTCTGTATAGGACGGTTGTTGACTAATTGTCTACTGGTGATGATTTTTTTCATGCTAACAATTCGTCCTGTAACAGTCGGGCCCTCATCTTTTTTTACAACATCGTGCAAACTGAACAATCCAAACAACTGTTTGAGCTAACTTTGTTTTCTCGATAAGCATAGATGAGGTGGTTGCTACATATCATTAGTTCGCAACAGTTGACGTTTCTGCGGATTTGGCCTTCTTCAAAGCAGGGAATGGTCGGGTTAACCGTAACATTGTCGGGCAAGCATCTCCATAATCTCAGCAGAAAAGTTCGACACCTAATTAGATATAAAGTAACTTCTTCACACACTCACCGCTGAAGTTTTTGAAGTGTTTTTGCTGGCGTGAGCTCATGGAAGCAACAAAGTGTCCAAACAATCCAGCCAGTCATAAGTCTTGCCATAGTTTTCACCAAATACTGAAGAAATGAGAACGAATGGTATAATACTATGTTTAAGGGAGTTCCTAAAATAAACGTTCAGAGCGAGGCTCGTGCTTATACATCTGTTTAACAAACTCGTGACATTATGAATTATATATGAATCGTGCAATATAAAAGTAATTCTCCCTTTCATTTCTGCACCTGTATCACCCGTCGTCTACTTGGTCGTCGAGTGACTCAAGCGGGTGCCAGAAAATCTTCCATTTTTACCTATTGCGTTCAAGAGTAGTCCAGTCGGTTCTACTCGTTTTAGGGACTCGATAAACATATCATTCTACCAAGATTTTCGTGAAAAACTCTGACCATCGTGTCGGTGGTCTTCCTGCAGAACGTTTGACATTCCGAGGAATCCGGTCACTGACGGCTCTCGTCCACCGGTTGTCGTTCATGGTCATTATATCCGCATTATATGTCCGGCTCACTTTATCTTCGAAACAGCGTATAGAACGGCGTTTTTGATTTTGGTTGTTAGCGTAGATCAGTGCCTCGGATCGGAAATCTCGCTCGTGTCACATGGGACACTCCTAGTATCGTCCTTTCGACTGCGCGTTCAATAACACTGAGTGATCTTCCATCCTGCTTATCTTACAACCAGGTTTCTCACGCATGCGTTAAGGCAGGAATTATCCTCACTACATCCTCGACTCTTTTGAAAGCAGTCTGGCTTCAGCGCATTGGTCATGCAACAACATAATGGTAAATAATAGCACTAATGTTGAACAACAGTACTATAAAAGCTGTTTTTTTTCGTTCAGTTGCAGTTTAAATTAACACCTGTGGAACCACAATGATGCTGAGATATCTGCAAAACTTCCGACAGAAGGTGTCTGCGGTGGGGAACGAACGCGATATTACCCCTTCGGGGTTAACGAGTTTACCACCACACCATGTGGGTCCTTCGTTCCGCTTGTCTCTCGGCCAGTTCTGCCGTGAAAAAATTGTAGTAGGAAGTAAATAAAAAGTTAACATTGTGATTTTGACTAGGGTCTCAGCTTATCTGGGTTCATTGGCGATTTGGGTTCCCCAGATCAATCCCGTGGAATGGATGATTGTTGATGGCACTGATCGATAGAACTAGCTAAGCGACAATCGATCTCGATCGATCGATCGAATCGATCATATCTTAGCATCATTATGGTTGTATCACACGTAATACCTTGCCGTGAAAAAATGCACTAGGCAGCAAGTGAAAAATTAACATTGTAACCCCAATGCACTTTTGCGTGACTGCCACACATTTTATTTATTTCACCTATTTTTTTGTCGTGGGCGAGTTGCAGTGAGCCCGACTCGTGCCGCCCACTCTTTCCTCCTCTCCCCAAATTGACTGCGTCTTTTCTTTGCGTTTTTTCTTTACCTGAAAACTCGATTTTTCCACTTATTTTTCTTTCATCTTTTTTGCTTCCTATGCTCTACGTGTTTCTTGTATTCCTCTCTTTACCTTTTCATGTACACTTTATGTTCTCATTTGTGTTGAAAAAAATTCTGTCATCAAGCCTATAAGATATGCAGAGCATTTTCTTTCCTTATTTTGTTGCTTTCTACAAGTTCTCTTTTCTGATGCCACATGATAACCATAGATATCGGAAATGAAAAAGTCAGTTACTGGCCAAAAATGAAAGTTGCTCGCTTGGATTACTTCAGGAGCAGGCGAATTGAACTTCGTTTTCGATGGATTGGCCATCGAGACAGAATCTTACCAACTGAGGACGAAATCAGCTTCGTCATTGAGGTGGCATTGAAGACGACAGGAATTGTCTAATCCATTCAGCCGAGGAGTCTGAGGATAGTGAATCGGTGAATGAGAACGAAGGCGAAGACGATGAGGTGGTCGGTGGCAATGATGAGAGCTGTTGTCTGCTCAGGCACTGCGACGATTTTTGACCACTAGTTTCTGGGTGATAGGAGTGAATCAGCTGCTGAAACTGCTGCATGGATGCAAAGAACTGATGCGTTTTCATGAATTTTTCATTAGTGTTTGGTAACTTTTTTAACAATGAACGACAGGCACGAACAAGTAAGGGAAGAGGTATGGAGCCCATAAGGCGACTTTCTTTACCAGGTTGTTGAAGCCTCATGTAATCATAGGCTAAAAAGAGAGAAGTTATCGGTGGACAAAAGAGCATAAGCAATCAGATAATAAAGAGTGATAAAGCTGTTGGCGTTGATCGTTCCTTGAGGGATGCGCTATTCATTCGACTTCATTAAGCAGGTAATTGAATGCATATCTGGCCTTCGCAATGACTCGCGGTTGCCTACCGATGTATCGAGCTGCTATCCTCCCAGACATGGTCTGGTACTATTTTAACAACTCCCTAGATCGTTCCCAGTTGGATTGCAGAGAGTGGTGTTTTCGGAGACAAATCCGGTACAAATTTGCCGATCCCGGAGGGCCCGGAACGGAATCCAACTTGCACCATATTCATGGCGACGGGCATCACTACCACTGCGCTATCGGCCCCTACATAAGTACAAAGTAACTAAGCAATGCTACAAACAACGTAGCAATAGCAATGCTACATAACTACAACGTTTACGTTTACAATGATAACGTAATTTTATGGGAACATAAGCTCAGAATATGCACTCTTTCACAACACCTACTCTGTACGTAAATAAACGGGCCGCATTGTGTGATCTTGCTGGTACTTCTATATATTACATATATTCTAATAAGCTTCCGCAATGCAGTGCTATCGTGGTGACGAAAGGGTCCTTGTTTAAAAGTGTGGTGGCCAATTACACGTGAGACTCCAGTCATGGAAACAGACTCATAAGAGCACCTTTTTCGTGTCTAGATGTAAAATCGAGGTATTCCCGATCGACACTCGTCATAGCACCTGTATTGGATAACCCATCAATTGAAGAGAGAAATTGTGTGATAAAACGAGTCATTTTGTGGTGAAATAAACAGCCTGGAAGACTACGTATTGAAAATGATATGCGTGATCGCATTATTGCTGAATGAAAAAAGATCAAGGTGGCCGTCCAAAGAGGCCATCCTTAGACTGAATACAACCTTTTATCCTGAAGTAGCCCACAAGACTGAGTAGACTGCTATTATAAAATAACAGCGTTATTTTATATCTTTTCTGAGCCATCTCATTTCAGGACTCAGCGATGCATTACGATGCCGTTACTGCAACGGATGGAATGGTGCATATCCCCTTCGGAATGTTATATTTCCGAACTGCGATAATGAAAATAATCAGTGTCAGGTAAATGAGGGAAAATATTCGAGGTAACGTATTCATGTTCACTGGTACAGACCTTTATCTCAACGGTTTACCGCCTCATCGTGGCTGGAAAGTGTTCCTGGATGTCGGGCTGCGATGTACAGCGAGGGAATCATCCACCCGGTCGGGTCTCCGAAGCTAAAAAGAAGTCCCCCGTTTCCATCAGGAAGCCTGGCTGAGAGTACACCAATACTAGAATCCACCACCGTCCTGGTATAAAACTAGTTGTATGGTGGGAAATCTCCCTCTGATCCACCAGAGCCGCGATGGCCTGTGGTGGTGAAAACCTGGAGCAGACTTTGGCTAGGCTGACCCCCAGGACTTCATTGAAACAAATTAGCTTAACAAGCAAAACTCCGAAAAAATAATGATTGTTGTTTACTGCCTACTCTTTTTAATGGCAGGGTATATTGCGAAATATAACTTTAATGAAGCTGAGATATTTGCAAAACTCTGGACCGCAGGTGTCTATGGTGGGGAACGAACGCGCTATCGTCCTTTCCAGGGAGTAACACGTTCACCACCACACCATGCGGGTCCTTCGTTTCGCCTGTCTCTCAGCTAGGCAAAAGATCGATAGAACTAGGCAAAAGATCGATAGAACTAGCTGAGAGACAGGTGAAACGAAGGACCCGCATAGTAAGGTGGTGAACGCGTTACTCCTCGGAAAGGACAATAGCGCGTTCGTTCTCCACCGTAGACACCTGGGGTCCAGAGTTTTGCAAATATCTCAGCTTCATTAAAGTTATATTTCGCAATAAAGATTGTGTTGGAGCCATCGTAACCAGTGTGGATAGGCAGTCTAACTGTCTAAGAAAATAGATTACAGACCTTAGATTAAACGGTGCTGTTTTAATATCATAGGGGCACATGTGGCACAGTGATGTTAGGCGCCCTGCAACACATACGTGGAATCGATTCCCGAGCCAATGGCCCACCAAAAAACCCTCCATTCCTCAGCAGTCGGCAAATTGATGCCAGGCTTGTCTGGGAGGATAGCAGCACTGGCTCGATACACCGCTAGGACCCTGGTAGTAATTGTAAAGACCATATATGCATTCAGTCACTTTCAAACGATCCTTGATGAAGTCCAGTTTTTGTTTATTTTAGTACCATACTATCATTATGTGACGTCTCTTCTATTTCATATCAATCATCTATCTTCCAATTGCATTCGCAAATCGGAGGGCCAATAATGACGCAATTCATTGACTTTCTCTCTTGAGTTGCCCTACAGAAGTTTCTTAGTTCAGACTCGTAGAAAATTCTCCTTCTTAAGCTCAGCAAGAAATGTACTTCACCTTTTTGATAGACGTCCACTTGTTCTTCCTTCTTATCACAGAGCTCTTGGCGCATGTAGAGCATTGATTTAGGATACATCCTATGCAATGATGATCGTAGGTTAGACCACAATCATCAGGGCAAACCACACCCTCCACGCCTACGTGGTTGGTACCAGACTGCTCTGGTAGGATATAAACACTGACAATGCCGACTTGCCACTCCCAGATCAATCCAGTCCAGTGATTGATGACGGCACTGATTGACAGAACTGAGACAGTTGAAAAGAGGGACCCGCATGATGAGGTGGTTAACAGTTTACTCCCAGAAAGAGTAATAGCGTGCTCGATTCTTACCGCAGATGCCTACGATCCGTGGTTTTGCAATTATCTCAGCATTATTGTAGTTATAAACACTGACTCAATACGTAGACTGACCACCGCAGGTCATCACATAGAAGAAAATAACTTGAGTGACTTCAAAACTTTTAATGAAGTTGGATGGAACATTTCTATGAGATTTATCAACAACATCGAGTGCCCTCTCTTTATCCACATTACAAAACCTAGCAAGTTGCTATCTAGGCACTACTTTTTCTGTTCACCACTTCCTCAACGTCTTTTCTTGCTTTCAAAGCAGTTGTTATCCTAAGTAAAGACGGTATATCAGGAATCACCTGCATCACCTGTAGTCCCGTTGATCGTCGAGTGACTCGAGCGGGGGCCAGTAAACCTTTCATTTTTCCCTGTCGCGTGCAAGAGTAGCCCAGTGGGTTCCGCTCGCTTTAGGGACTCGTCGAGAATCATATCTTTTTTCTAGGCTTTTCGGGAAGAACTCTGACCATCGGGTCGGTGGTCTTCCCGCAGTACGTTTGACATCCCAAGGAATCCAGTCACAAACGGCTCTTGTCCATCGGTTATCATTCATACGCATTACGTGTCCGGTCCACCTTATCTTCGACTGTTTGGCGTATAGAACGGCATCTTCGATTTTCGATCGTTGACGTAGGTCGGAGCTTCGGATCGCATCCATTACTTGTGTGAAACGGGATGCTCCTAGCATCGTCCATTCGACTGCACGTTCGATAACGCTGAGTGATCTTTCATCCTGCTTACGCAGCGACCAGGTTTCTGACGCATATATTAGGGCAGGAAGAACCGCTGAGTCGAAAAGGTAGGCACGGAGTCGGGTGTTCTTTGTTCTCTTCACTACATCCTCGATGCTCTTGAAACCTCCCCAAGCCGCTCGTTTCCTTCTGCTCAGCTCTGGAGCTAAGTCGTTCATCACATTGATTTCCCGACCTAGATATATATAAACTGGAGCATTCGGAGATATTCGTTCCGTTGAGCGTAAAAAAAATCTGTACCAGGTCGTCGTCACCACAGGCAGCCGCTGCCGTTGTGGATCAGAGGAAGATTTGCCATCATGCGACTAGTTTAATTCCAGGACGGTGGTGTATCCTGTTATTAGTTTACTTTTATCTCGGCTTCTTAAGCTTGGAAAGCCCGGTTGTGTGGATGAATCCCACCGCTGTACATCGCCGCTCGACATTCACGAACACCTTCGAGACGCGATGAGACGGTAGACCGTTGTGAGGCCATTCCATTTACTTTTACAAATTGGACAACAGAGAGAGGTTCTGAACAAAAAAAAAATGGTGGTTTTTGTGTTCCTACTTCAAGCGAGTAGTAGGCATACTTAGAGAAACGGTCGATTTATTTCATAGCGGCTCCTAGTCTCCTTCTTTCTTTGTGGAATTTCTGATTCCGTATGAAATTAGATTCGCAAAATTGACGGCTTTAACTAGAAAGCAGTTCTGATCTAGAAAATAGTTTCATTTTAGATGTATGGACATTGATGTATGGCTACAATGTGATTTGAACATTCCCCTCTCTTTATCCACATTACAAAACCTAGCAAGTTGCTATCTAGGCACTACTTTTTCTGTTCACCACTTCCTCAACGTCTTTTCTTGCTTTCAAAGCAGTTGTTATCCTAAGTAAAGACGGTATATCAGGAATCACCTGCATCACCTGTAGTCCCGTTGATCGTCGAGTGACTCGAGCGGGGGCCAGTAAACCTTTCATTTTTCCCTGTCGCGTGCAAGAGTAGCCCAGTGGGTTCCGCTCGCTTTAGGGACTCGTCGAGAATCATATCTTTTTTCTAGGCTTTTCGGGAAGAACTCTTACATCCTGAGGAATCCAGTCACTAACAGCATTTGTCAATCGGTTATCATTCATACGAAATACGTGTCCGCCTCACCTTATCTTCGACGGTTTGGCGTGTAGAACGGCATCTTTGATTTTCGATCGATGACGTAGGTCGGAGCTTCGGATCCCATCCCTTACTTGTGTGAAACGGGATACTCCCAGCATCGTCCTTTCGACTACGCGTTCGATAACGCTGAGTGATCTTTCATCCTGCTTACGTAGCGACCAAGTTTCTGACGCATACGTTAGGGCAGTAAGAACCGTTGAGTCGAAAAGGTGGGCACGGG
>MQTX01000048.1:2629171-2691212 GCA_009735665.1 Angiostrongylus cantonensis
TGCTCTTGAAAGCTCCCCAAGCCGCTCGTTTCCTTCTGCTCAGCTCTGGAGCTAAGTCGTTCATCACATTGATTTCCCGACCTAGATATATATAAACTGGAGCATTCGGAGATATTCGTTCCGTTGAGCGTAAATGGGGCAAACGAAACCAATCCGTTCTTCATGAGCATCGTTTTCTTGAGATTTAGCCAAAGACCAATCCGTCCGCACGCTTTATCAAAGTCCGCAAGCATACGTTCCGCTTCGCTAGCATCTAGTGTTAGAAGGACGACATCATCAGAAAAGCGGAGGTGATGTATCTACCGACCATCGATTTTCACTCCCATATTATCCCATTCCAATGTTCGCATGACGTTCTGGAGGGTGGCTGTGAACATTTTTGGCGAGATTGTATCGCCTTGCCTAACTCCTGTTTTGACGTCAACGTTAATATCGTTGTAGAATGGTGAAATGTTGGTTGTGAAATTTTTGTACAGCTCACGAAGAATCTTTATGTACTGAGTAGGGAATCCTTAACTACCAAGGGCTGCCATGACTACTGGCCTTCCGCTGAGTAGGGACCTTGCATTCAGACAGGTAACGTGTGAAGAGCCAAGCCAGTGTCTTTACGAGGACTGGCAGAAGGTTCTTCAGATGTTCTGATTTTATCCTGTCCGGACCTGGTGCTGTTCGATTTCTCACCGACGAAATGGCATGTCACAATTCGGAAGGGAGAACCGGTGGTACAACATATCCATCTTCTTTTATTTCATATGACGGGAGGTGGACGTGGCTATCGATGAAATCTGAGTAGTATTTGTGGATGATTTTCTTCATTGCCTGTCTGGATGCTGTTATTGTTCCGTCTGGGCGTCGGAATGTAATCATCTTGGTCTTGTAATTGGCGAAGCTTCGGCGGGCTTTGCGAATACTGCTCCCAGCCTCTGCAGCTTCCACCATTACTGCTGCTCTTCTCTCTTTAAGATCTTCTTTTATAGCCTGTCTGCATTGTTTCGCAAGCTCGGACGTTAGTTCGCGGTTGCCTGCAGCTTGTGCGAGTCCACGCTGGCGTATTAGCTCGAGAGTTTCTGGAGACAGACGTCTCTTGGTGACCTTCGAACTCTCAACTTTGATGGCGCTAACGTGAAGATGCTCAGTTAGCCAAACGTATTCCTCGTCGATGTTGTCGACAACGGCACCTTCCCTGCAGCCGACTAATGAGTTGAATAAGTCGCAGTTTCTGGTGGTTCTGGGACTACGATTTTTGAATTTAGCGGCTTTTTCTCCTTTCCGTGAGAAATAAAATCTTGCACGAAGGAGATGGTGGTCTGATCTCGTGTAGAATTTGGGGACAACAACGACATCGGTTAGGCAATACTTTCTATTTACTATGATGTGGTCCATTTCGTTATGGTACTCTTCATTGGGAAATTCCCACGTCCAGCGTTGAAGGTGAGGCTTTTGGAATTGCGAGTTACCATGAATGGTCTCGGTCGCCATGATAAACTCAGAGAGCCGCTCACCCTGTTCGTTCCATTCTAATCCGTGGGTCCCAATGTGACGTTCCTCAGTCGATCTTCTTGGCCCAATCTTGGCATTGAAATCTCCAATGATGACCTTGAAGAATGTATGGTCTTCTCTGTAGAACTTTTCCAAGTCCATGTAGAACGCTTCGACTTCTTCATCGTCATAGTTTGATGTTGGCGCATAAACGACGAAGATTGTCAAAGCCGGTATTGATCCACATTTTTTTAATCGTAAACGTCCGATTCGGGTTGTAAGCTCTTCGAATGAATCGATGTTCATGGACAAACTCGTGTTGACGAGAACACCGACACCGCCTACTCCTTTACTGTCGCATGTTCCGAGGAACAGTTCTTCTCCAGCGTTGTTTTGATACCCACGTATAACATGCTGGGCTCTGAACGTGGGGCTGGGTGTACTCACGGGCAGCTTGCCAGGCTCTCCCAGAGTGGACATGGAGCTTATTTGTTGGAGGCGACTCCTAACCGCCTCTCATATACTTCCTTGTCACTTGATTGCAGGCTTTTGGCCGAATTGACTCGTAGAATACAATCCGCATGAAGCGAGAACGCCCCCACACACATGCATGCTTGAATACGCCTAGCAAATACAGAAAGTATGTGCCAAATCGGCGCAGCAAAAACAGGGAGTCCATCCCCTTGATCCACCTGCGTCTCAGGGTAGCAAGGGTCGCTTTTGGTCCGCGATTAACCCCCCTATCCGCCACCTCCCGTGAACGCGCCACGTAGCCTCGCGACTAACCGACTCGAGATCCCTCATATGAGGGAGATCCATGGATATCAAGAATAAAGTATTTATTATCTCTGTCAAGTTCAGTTATAAACTTCCTTAGTTTGTCGTTAAGATTAGGCGCAACTCGTTCTAGAAATTGTGCGCGTTTAGTGCATTCCGATGAAAAAACGGGAGCGTCGTATACTAAGGATTATTACCTTTGAGTCATTCAGATAGCTTGATTCTATGGTTATTCAGTCCACTTTATTTAATCCATCAAAAGAATGGTGGGTCGCACTTTTTTCCTCAATGTTGTCACTTAAAACTATTGGCCACCTAACTTATCTTACGGATTCTCATGGTTTTTTCAACGGCAGGCTTTTCCCTGTGTAGATTCGTTTAGTATCACACCATGCTTGATGTTTATCAAGCCTTCCACATCTTGGTTCACCCAGTAATTCGGATTGTGGACTTGCTCTCCACAGCAGAATTTTTTTCTCTATTTTCTCTGAGTTCTGGTGTGAAGAATTTCTCCGACTTCACCGTTCTGGTAGAGGGGAACATTAAGGCAGCATCAGTGGACCATGTTTTATACTCAAATAACCTTCTGTCCTTCTGATAATACCAACTTCGTGACTGTAAGTGCGAGAGTTTGAAATATTGTTTTTGCTTCCACATTGACATCAAATTTACCAACAACTACTTTATCGACAAACCTTTACAGATAAATTTGTGCCTGCGCTAAATATTTCCCTTGTTTTACGACCCTAGCGGATGGTTAGACGTAAGCAAAGAAAATGGCTCCATTTTTCACGGGCGTTGGGACTCTAAATGACTTCCTCTATATGGTGATTTCCATGGTGATGTCCATTACAGATCCATCAACCATCAACTACTTTATTGTGGAACATTTCAAGAATATGTTCTTCTCTTAAGACCTCATAAAAGTATGAGTATTATCGCTTTTCTGTCACTGCAGTAAGAAACAGAAAGAGACTAGATTCTGAGATAATTGTACCTTCCAGAGTTCTCTGTCCTCCCAGTCAGAGTCTTTCAGGTAATTGTTATTCCAGATTTGTGTGATGTAAAGGATTCTTAACCCTGTTAACTAATAGATTCTACTTGTAGCATATATACTTCACTGTCATACCGATTACTCTTTAACGAAGTAATCCAGCCAGAACTGTTTTCGATCCGTAGGTAACTCAAGTAAACTGCTATCAAAAGGTTACCTGTAGGTTTTTAAGTGAACACCTAAGAGTTTGCGCCACTTTCACTTGCAGTTTGTCCGTTTCCATTGTTTTCTAGGTTTCAGACGAATTACTTCTGCGTAAAAATCGTCGACCCGATAACTCCAGGCGCTGGGTATTCGACATACAAGGGAGATTGCTGGTGAGTGACCGCGCGTAAAAGTCTTCGTTAGAACTCATGATGAACATCACATAGTTTAGGATGTCGGATCGAATTCAAGTTCCACCAACTAATGAAACTATTATCCAAAATAAATATTGCTATAAGTATGCAGACGATGCGATACCAACAAATCGGTATGTTCGTTTATCGACAGTTTTGAATATTCTCAGCAGTGGATAGTACTCCAAACAGAGGCAAGCCTGATTTTACTGTTTCGAAAACCTGAAAACATGAGCTGACAAGAGCTTCTGCATAGTGGAATAAGGATTTATGGTTACGGTGCCGCAGTAAAGAAAAGTAGACGCTGTATAAAATGTATTTGCTATTCTGTCAATGTCTAGATAGAAGAGGAATATAAGGCATAATGCTTCCTTGTATCTTACCTACTGGTTTCCCTTCCACATTGACAGTGTCGTGCGTTTTAAAACCTACCTTTATGCTTAATATGGTTGAATCGGTCTAGGCTAAATGATTTGTATAAGAAACCATAGCGGAATCAAGGAATTGTAAAGAATAATACAGAAAACCAACCATAGAAGAAAGAATAGAAAAGTAACTAAGAGGAAGGCAAAACGAAGGACCCGCATGGTGTGGTGGTGAACGCGTTAGCCCCTGGAAAGGATAATAGTGGGTTTGATTCTCATCGCAAACATATGCGGTCCGAAGTTTTGCCAATATCTCAGCACCATTGTGGTTTCATTTCACATGACACTCTGCCGAGAAAAATTATAATAGGCAGTAAATTTAGAAAAACGCACAAAAGGTTACTAGATAGCTTTCTATTGCTCCAGATAGGTGAAAGAAACCTTGGAATTAGTGATCCACCCTTACATGAAGCCTCGATTTTCCGAAAGTTACCTTTCCAGTGTGGGTAATACCCCATAGGGCGTATCCCTTTTGCACGCAAATAAGACCCTTCGCCAGATAGACTTCAAGTACAAAGCACCAATAGTGGTCAATAAAAGCAAAACGTTTTTATTGTTAATTTGAGGTAATATTTGTCGCCGGATTTTTTCCGCAGTCAAATTCACTTCCCTGCGTCCTGGTAACTTTGTTTGAACGTATCGCTTGTGTGCTACACGCTGAGCAGACCACACATCGATCCTATTCTCAACAGGGTATGGGACTTTAAAGATATATAACGATGGCTGTACTCATTTTCTAATGATACTTATTTTCTAATGATTTGCACAATATTAATGCGCTAAGGCACTGCTTCGACATCGCTGAGCTGTTTATGGGCGTGCAGTAATAGCTAATGGGAACGTTCATGCACGAGCGAGAAGCCGAATATTTGTCAGTCACTAGAACCATAAAATAACCGAAAATGAGTGGAAAGCGATGTTGGCTTATTAGGAATGTCTAGTGTGAAATATTTGTTAAGACGAATTAGTAGTGAAAATCCAGGCAGAACAACAATCTGGAGGTCAGGATACAAAGTGAGTGGATCATTTTGTTCGTCGACTTCGACATAAGCCTCTTATGTTCTCGATGTCCATAATTTTACACTTATACGTTTCATTGGGCAGTTCTTCGATCACCCTTCAAACGTTAGCGAAACACTGCTGTCTTCTCGCATGCTGCAGGCTGTGCCAGTCATGACAGCCCTTGAACTGATTTTAAAATGGAGCAGATCGCTTACTTAGCGAAAATAGAAATTATGTGAACGAGAGCGATTTTCAGTTAATCCTAAGAAAGGCAAAGCGATCTTGATCAAACTGGCCAACTGGCTAGCAAAAGGTATTTGTGCATTGTTTAACTAAATTTCGTTTTCAAAGCTGGATGTAAGAAACAACATAGGTAGTAGTTGTAAGGGGTAGAGAACTTGGGAATATGTTCAAACCGTATGGCACGTTAACAACGGCACCGGCGCAGTTTATATAATTATCATTTGATTTCTCAAATGCTATTTATTCTGACTTGTTTTGGAGAGCGAGACACGCGATAGCAACAGTTGGTGTGTAATACACACATGGTCGCTGGTTCAACATCATCTCCGGTCAACAAAACTATTCAGTGTCGGCGATTTGCAAAAAACCCAACTGAGAAGAGCTCCTTCTCCAACGATCCACTACATCCAAAATGAACTAGTAGTGGAGAATAAGCTATTATGGCTATCTCGGGATTCTAGGATGAATTAATTCTACTAATATTCAAAAACACTCGTCAAGAAGATTCTCAAGCAGCAACCGAAATCGCGCAGAGAATCTAGGTCTCCTCGTCAGTAACGTTGGCAGGAAACGGCCAAAATGGAAAAGTACTAGGTCTTCACAAATTCTGAATACGAGTCGTGTAAAAAATAGAAAATCTGATTTGAAAAAAAATGCACTACGTTGACGAAGAAATATGACGGCTGTATATGTCCTTCTGTCATTCCTTTCTGGTAAGAATTATCACATACGCACAACTACTCTCGATTCCCACGAAAGCCCAGGGAGAGATTTGAGGAGCCCCAAGAGTTTTTCGAGTTGTGCGATCGTATGAAATATCGAGAAGTACTAAGTAATAGTAAAAAAGATTCGATTCTTAACGTTTCACTACCGTTGCTTCATTACTTCTACTCTATATGTGTGCTTTTAGGTGGAAGTACTGCTTCTGTAATGACACGGATTACTGCAATTCTGTTGAACAACCACACATTCACCCAACTGCCTTCTTTTCCATCATCGCTCTTCGATTTTATGAAATGTTTTAATTTGATCTGACAACGAAGTTCTCGATCGCTGAATAACATTGCGTACTTCCTGGTCTTTATGTCTAATGTGAATGTCTTTAGAGCACATAGCTGCTGTTCACGGCTACATAATAAATGTGTTAGTGTACTAAAAACGAGCAAAAAGAACAATTCCTAGGCATTTTTGCCGAATATGTCAAGAACGTAGTGGTCGATTTCGTCGAGAAGTAGCCCTCGTTTTTGAAGCTCTCGAAACGGACGAAACAGACCTAAAAATGTAGCTACTTGTGAAGAGTTACAAGTTACATGTCGTTTTCTCCAGAATTTTTTTTACCAAAACCTTATTTAATTTCTTAAGTCCTTATAGAAGTTATCTTTATCCCTTGTCCTCATCATTATTTATGATTAGGTTGTTTTATGACCAGAGAATATGATAACTATGCCTTAGGTTTATTTTTCTTCAATTCTAACAACCACGAGTTTTTCTCAATGGCATTCTTTTTGATACTGATGAAGCACTGATAGTCCTTCGTAACACGGAGATTAATGCATTTTCGAACAAGCTGTCGGTTGATGGAGCGGCAGACCGCTGATGTGCTAGGATCGGAGTGGAATGTCTCTTTATATCGGTCCGCTCTTTCGCATTGTTTGCTTCTTTTTGGAAGCTAAAATGGTTCCTTGGAATCGTGAGCTTCCGGTCTGATGTTGTTCCATAAGGATTAGAGCATGCAAGGACACGCCACTTCATGGTTGAATTGAAATCTAATTTCCGAACAGAGCAACAAATTAGATGTCTACGACAGAGAATCAATCCCGGACGCTGATTTCTACTACGAATCTGCTCGTCTTCTTCTTCCGCAGAATCTGAAGTGGTTATGACAATACTTTAAAGAGCATCTGTGAAGCGCTCATATTCTCGAGTACCGTAGTTAACGAAAAATCATTAAGAGCTGTCCTAAGACCAGCACGTCGCCGCATACTCACTAGCACAAACATAATACTTGGTATCATGGAACAAACTTCATAGTAAACGTGGCTAAAAACTTGTATTTCGAAGAGTGTGGTAGTGAGGAAATGTTTCATAATTCTTAATCTAAAATTACATTTCGTCCTTTGTAGTGACATTACGACGGTCAAAAAATCAGTCCATATCAGAATGCCCAGAGAAGATTTAGTGATGTATTCCACTTCACCCAGTTTTCTCGGCCATCTACCTATCTCACGGCATCCACGTAGTAGTACTGATCTATACTATCTATCCTATCGTTGATCAACGAACAGACAATTGTACTGCCTTCACTAGTTAATTTTAGTCATTTTCAGTTAACAAAATATTCTGTCGTAATAACCGACGTACTGTCCAATTCATATGAAATAGAGTTCATCCACTGATATATCTTGTCCACTGGTTCTTATTGCACTCCTTGAAGTTATTTCACCACTGGGTGGCTATTTGTCTAGCGCACTGACTTCGCTGGTCCTCTATCGTCACGGTTTTTTATGTTGAGAATTTCCAGAGACGTCCTGAGTACCGAGTATATAACTGATTAGCTTATCCCATTCCTCTCTTGATAGCACAGTAAAGAGTTCGGAACTGCAGCGTCTATCGTTTTCTGTGTCTTCTTGGGACTCGGTTCCTCCATTATTCTCCATGAGTGATATTATTATCACTTATACACCTGTAACTTCACGCGAAAAGGCCAAACCTGTGGTTACATAGAAGCTACTTTTTTGTTCTCGCGGCTCTTACTCATTCTGGTGGGACGACCATGATGGCACTGTGATGGCGCTAGCACATCATAATAAAGAACTTCACCACATCGAGATTTGTGAAACGGTGCTTGGGATTGAACATGACATGATTAGTTTTGTACTACGAATTAGAACGCTGTTGAAAATCTGGTAAAACATTGCCTGTGTTTATTCGATTGCAGACTAAACCACTCAACCGAAGGATTCAAAGCTCTAAAAGCTTTTTCATGAATAAGGACGCCGGCATATTAGAAAGAGATGGAGGAGACTTTGTTTTTCGAGTGTAGACTTGAGTTCATGGGATTACAGATGGCAAGATGATCACCAATGAGGTCATCAGTTTCTTTTGAGATTCGCTGGATAAGAAATAAAAGATAAAGTCCGTTGATCAATCCCTGAGCGATGCGCCATGCATACGACTTCATCAAGTGTCGTTAAAGGTGACTGAATGCATATCTGGCCTATAGAATCTCCCGGTGGCCAGCCGATGTATCGGGTCAGTTCTCCTTTTCCTCCAGACAAATCTGGTACCAATTTGCCTAGCCCGGAGAGATGTAAAGCTTTGTGGGCCAGGGGAGCGGAAATCGATCCCATGTGTGTAGCAGGGAGCTTCCGACCACTGCGTCGCAAGCGTTCCTAGTGGTGGATTAACTGGTTTATGAAAGCGAAGAAGTCAATCGTTGTTTTAATTGAATTAACAGTATTGAACGGTGCCGTTAGGTGATAATCATACCTGTCAAATGTTCGTTGATTTCCAAAGCCAGAATATCTAAGCGATGCGCCATGCATACGACTTCATCAAGTGTCGTTAATGGTGACTGAATGCATATCTGGCCTATAGAATCTCCCGGTGGCCAGCCGATGTATCGGGTCAGTTCTCCTTTTCCTCCAGACAAATCTGGTACCAATTTGCCTAGCCCGGAGAGATGTAAAGCTTTGTGGGCCAGGGGAGCGGAAATCGATCCCATGTGTGTAGCAGGGAGCTTCCGACCACTGCGTCGCAAGCGTTCCTAGTGGTGGATTAACTGGTTTATGAAAGCGAAGAAGTCAATCGTTGTTTTAATTGAATTAACAGTATTGAACGGTGCCGTTAGGTGATAATCATACCTGTCAAATGTTCGTTGATTTCCAAAGCCAGAATAATTGGTACTGTAAGGTACATTTGAATTGAAAAAAGTACAAGTATCGTCTTCCATGTTCGAGGCAGCCGACGACCACAAATAATTCGCACCAAACGGATGGCGATTCCCCGAACTTGTCTCATCGCCGCATTCTTAATGAGCTATGTGAAAGAAGTGACAAGTCGAAGTGAGCTACAACAACGAGCGACAACAAGCGACAACGGGCGACAGCGAGCGAGAAAGGGCGAGTCGAAGCGAAATCCGATGGTGCAAAAGCGGAAATTCTGTTATTAACACAAGACACAGCAATTAACAGTGACTTTATGCAAATACGGTGAGCATCCTAATCAATGTTGAGTTTGAAAGTGTGACATGGGAAATAGCAGTTCTCCTGTTAGAGATGATAAAATGAAATAATAGATAAAAAGGATAAAGGATAAAGCTCTCGGCGTTGACCAATCCCTAAGGGATGCGCAGTGCATTCGACTTCATTAAGTACCGTTGGAGGTGATTGAATGCATATCTGGCCTTTACAATGACTCGCGGTGGCCTACCGATGTATCGAACCAGTGCTGCTATCCTCTAAAACAAGACTGGTACCAATATGCCGACTCCGGAGGGATGGAAGGCTTAGTGGGCCATGAGCGCGGGGATCGATTCCACGTGTGTGTCGCAGCACCGACTCCAACCACTGCGGCATACGCGCTCCGCGAAATAATAAAAGGAACGTAAACTGGAAAATATAAAAGAAAGTAAGAAGTTAAGGAGATTTTGAGAAAAAAGAGAAATCGAAGAATGAATAAAGTCTAAGAAATAAAAAGGAAGAATGATTTTTTGAATAGTTTCTAGGTGATCTATAATTCGGTTAGAGCAAATACACGTAACAGCAATGGCTCAAGCCACATTATGCCAATTGAACATGTGTAGTGTGGTTAAAAGAATCGAAACTTTAACCAGTACTAAATAAAGTGGATGAAACGAAAATAAAAGCTGAAGCGGAAGAAGTTCCAGCAGAATGGGATTAGCAGGAAGAACTCGTCTAGAGATGTAGTAAACATAACCCGTTTGTTCATTTACATCTTTCTCCACGTTGAAAACAGCAGTGCACCGGAAAGTTTGTGAAGTAGCAGGAGTATTTTTCTAGTCCTGATTTTTTCAGGCCTAACATTTTGAGATTTCTTTCAAATCGGTACGTTTATAAAGTGGAAACAATGGGATAAAGCTATTACATTTAATTGAAAGAACTGTGTCAACTGGATAACTAAAAATCGTGCGGAATCACCTTTAGTCACGTTGACATTTTCACGCAAGCGTTGGAGCTTGGTGGACATCATTACAACTCCAATAAAAAAACCTAGCATGCAGTGAGATTATGTTTATCATAGAGCTATCCCATCCTAACGTTTTGGTAGAGATTGATTAACTCGATGCATCCATATCCTACTGCCATCAGAGGTGACCTTCGACGAGAACAGACGGCAAGCAAGTGAGGCAGGCGATGTGATCAAAAATGAGGAACCCTTCAAAGCAACCATGACTGATTGCAGTGTTTAGAAGTCGTCGTTATGCCGATTATTTTGTGACTTTTAAAAGAAAGCTGAGAAAATAAAGAAAGAGAAAGTGTAAAAATAAAATGTCAAGATATCGTGGTCGCTATGAGAGGCCGAACACGAGATGAGACTGGAAGACCTGCGTTCCTGTTGCCGGATGCCTAACAATAGGGACTTCCAAGATAAGCGTGCTCAAAAGCGATGAGGATGGGTGCTGAAAGAATTATTGGTCGAAAGAACTCATAGGATCATTTGAAACTTTGACTGAGAATTATCGACGTGAGGGGTTTTCCATTGTCGGGCAAAAATCGGTTAGGATTTAAAGAACACGGCAGAAAAATGAAGAATATTGACAAAACCCTGCATGTAGATGCGGGTAGACCTAGTTGTAGATGGGTGATGTTTGGAAGACATACTGTCGTGATGATTAGTATTTGTTTGCAAAAAGAATTTTTAGTAACGTTGCAACATAGAAGAAAATGCCACAGATGACGAGAGAGAGGGAACGATGATCACTCGACTAGCACTCTAAAAACCATTGAGGAAACAGATTCCGTAAATAGAAATGAACTCGCTGTGAAAAATCCTGTCTCTTATCGAATGGTTTTGAGCATCATCAAGACGTACAGCCGTCGCGATCGTGAAAATGTTGGTGTATTGGATTGGTATTGCGCTGTCAACAAAACTCGTGAATTTGGCGAAAACAGCCGCTGTGGTGAAAACAGCGTCACATCAACAATTCTCGTCGGACACTCCACATGTCCGGATTTCTTGCTAACCACTTTTTTTTAAGGAAACTTTTAATATCTAATGTTTTCGAGTATAAACATTTTAGAAGAAGTTAAAAGCCTAAAGATCGTGTTCAATGCGTATACATCAGAACCTGCGCTACGCTCGTTCGAGAGTTGAAGGTCGTTGAGTTGAAGTTCGCTCCGCACCTCTTCTGATTTAATGGATTCTGCTGTAGGTTTGAACCGGTGTCCCGCCAGATGCAAACAGCTACTTGCAGACTTCGTACCGAACGATGCCGTTCGTGTCATCTCGTTCATCGCGACGATTTGACTTAGGGATGTATCAATTGAAAGTGAAGAATCACAAGAACATGGTCGCCGAAAATGGAAAATTGGCTCATGACACAACTTGTTGTTCAATCAATACATCAGTCAATACATACAAACAGCTTGATGCGTTTATCCACAGATCCCATTAAGCACTAAGTCAGAATTCTAGCAATGATTTAAGAAGAGGGAAATGCGTCCTTCACTTTTATGCCGTTTCTCTATTTAGTTGTGACATGTCTTCGTTGAATTCCCTCTTAAAGCTTTTATGATCATATTTTCGCATTTTTACATGATTCGCCTTCAAATCGATTGTACGGATTCTAGCAGTCCTCGAATTTGATTCGTCTATTCATCATTCTACAAAGATTTTCGGTCTTCCTGAACGTCAATTCTGCTGCAGCTTGAAGATTTCCTTCTTCGATGTGAATGTCTCTCAATGTTGGTTGAATAGATTCTCTTCGTCTCTCGGAATAGCCGTGCTGGAGGGTCGTTACGTGTATTAGAAATAATGGAACATTCACAGGAAATTCTGGTACCAATTTGCCGACACAGAAATGATCGGTGGGTTGGTGAACCCGGGCTTGGGATCGAACCGACAACCAGTGTCTATCGCAGGGCACCTCTAACAACCGCGCTATACGCGTCCCACGATTAATTGGGAGAGTGAAGCATAGCGTTGCTATTAGCATAGCATATTGTGTCGTATGTGTATTATTGTATGGAAGTAAACGTACGCTGTTTAACAACGTCGCAATTGCTGAGAATGAAATCGACGCATTTATAATCCAGTGCCGAGGTTAATAGAAAGTCGATCTTGGGAGCTGGTGGATAAATCAACGACAAGAGAGCTGAAGGGCATCGTAAAATTCTATAAGCCGCAATGTACCAGGTTTGTACTGTTGTTCATCGCATGCCCATATGTCGCAAACAAATTAACAGAGTCAATCTAAGCTTATAAAAACGTAAATCGTTCACCAACGACTAAATCAAAAGTAGGAATTTAAATTGTAGACGACCCGACTATTCGCGGAATTTTGCCCAAAAATTAACACAGAGCTCTAAATGCATTGAATTTCACTCATAAGCAGAAAGGACAGAGGCAAAGCCCATCAAGTGTATCATATCCTGTGCATTTCCTTAAAGTGATTGAATTTCTTAAAGAGAGCTTCTTCGCCTTGAAAACTTCGCCTTAATGCTTCGAAATACTGTAGAAGTTTAAATTTCCGCTGTCGTTTGGCAGTGATCCTATGGAGGAATCGAGAACGGCACCAGTAATGGACTAGTTACAGATAAATCGAAAAGTTCCGGAAAGAAGTCGAGATTTAAAAAAAACAACCTACAGTCACAGGACTTCGTACTTGTAGTAGCCTATTGAGCAGGCATCCTTCAGTACATCTAAGATATATTGGAAGAGTGACTGGCAAAGAAATAGAACAGCCTCCAAACAATGACCCTGTAAGAAAATGTGTAGTTGACCTTACTGTAGAAGATCGGTGTAATCTCTTAATCCAGATCCGACAAGTCATGGCACTCTCCATCGAGCAAAATGCTAAGAGCACCAAGCACTACTATTAGGCACTTCTTTCGATAATAAAAAATACTCTTTAGGTGTTCGGTTAGATTGTTCAGTCTATACGGGCTTGTTAAAAAGGATTTATTCTGATAATGCTTCGACGTCTTCGCCTTCTTCAGAGCCGGATTGGTTCCAGTTGATGATTCACGGGGCGTCGTTGTCGTGGCGTAATTGTTCATAGTCTCAGCGGTTAGAATCTAACAAAGTGGAGGACCAATCGTATCAAGAATCGCACTCGACGGTGTCTCCTCACACAGAACGGTTTCTGACTGATTGAGATCTGGTAATGATTTCATTTCATGCCAACAATCCATCCTGTAGTAGTCGGTATTAGAATAGCTAGCACGTAGTGAAATAATACTCTATTAAACCGACTTTCACTTAACCATCTGTTTAGTAGAGTTTACTTCTCATCTCATAACAAGCAGAAGGATTACTTGGCACTTGAAGTGCCTGTCATCACAAAGGATGTTGTAGGAAGCGGATAACAATTTTTGCAACTTCCTTTCCACAGATATTTTATAAGTTCATCAAAGATTTCTCCTAGCGTAGATGTTTTTCAGGTCGTTTCCATGTCGTCACCATTGGCAGCTAGCCGCCCTTGATGGTCGGAGAGAACCTCGTTAGCTTACAGCTAGGTTGCGAAGTACTGCAATTCCCTTACTCTCAGCGAGAATGATGACCTCTAATGTCTTTTCAGCATAAGTGACACAGCTGTCAGGATGAACTCCTTATGTGAATGAATGTCTCATGTCTCGATACGTCGCATGCTCTGTTGCTAGTATTCTGACAAGAAAAAGTATATTCTAGAACATTGATGCATAGTACATGTGCTTTCTTTAGCCCAGTGTGAAACGTTATGTCTTATGGAATCAACATATTATAAACGGTCTTAAATTGAAGATTACAGGAAGAAGAAACGCTGGCTCATGGATTCACGGCACGGCATTAAGCCAATTATTAACCGTACAGCAGTTTCAAACTCGAGCTCAAGGGTCATTTGATAGACTGCACGAGAGATGCATTGAATACAATGCATTTTATGAGAAAATTATGGATGCCTTCTAGTTTGAAAGAATTTATTTCCATCTATGATCAACTTCATTAGTTAGAATAAGATACCTTAAAATTTTCAGATATTCGCCTATAAGATGCAAGTGGTATGAAAATATGATTTCGCGGATTTCATGAAACTTATTTGTGTCAATGCCCGTGCTTTTTTTTTGTAAAAAAAAAAGCAATTGAACGAATGATGTTTCATCCGGTAGAACAAAGCGGCTTCACTAACATGCCGTTTATGTTCTTCTTTCAACTTACTTTCGCCCTTGTCTTGAATGATTTCAAGATTTCGACTTCCTTAACAGTATCTTGAAAGCTTTAATTCTAAGCACATCTGGATCTGAAACCGCACTGCACGAAATATGCGATTAATACGGTAGGGCAAGGCATATTCTTTGAACCCATAATGTCCCGAACTTCTGAAATGTTCTAATAATCAGGAAATTACAACCATGCTGAGCTATTTGCAAACTCCGGACAGCAGGTGTCTATCTGAGGTGACTGGCGAAAAAGGCCCACATGGTGTGGTGGTGAATGCGTTAGCTCCCGGAAAGGGTAATAGCGCGTTCGTTCCGAAGTTTTGCATATATCTCGGCATCATTGGGGTTGTTTGACACGTAACACCCTGCCATGAGAAATCATAATAGGCAGTAAATAAATGAAATGTTAACACTGTGACAAGGAATTTGTCGTCAGTTAAAGAAAAAAAACATGTAAAAAGCAGAGATTGTTCTCATTCGAGCATCACTAAGTGGATAATTTGATGATGGACGGAAAATTCTATGATTCTGCCAGAAAACTATAGGTGATTAAATGCATAACTGGCCTTTACAATGACCCGCGGTGGTCTACCGATATATTAAGCTAGTGCTGCTCTCCTCCTAGACAACTCTGGTACCAGTTTGCCGAGCCCGTAGGGATGGAAGGCTTGGTGGGCCATGAGCGCGGAAATCGATTCCACGTGTGTGCTGCAGGGCGCCTCCGACCACTGCCCCATACGCATCCTAATATTGTATATATTTTACATATATTATTGTGAATGTACGATGAATTTTCTTTGTTGTCAGTGAAATAAAAACATTTCATTGGTTGGGACATCACATAGCCAACAATGCAAACAGTCGACACTTATAAAAGAACTTATTCAATGGATTATTGCGCTTTACGGTGTATCTATTCGAAAGGGAGCCTTCGAAGTAGCGAAGCAGTTTGTGAAGTAGAAGAAAGAAACGCGCAGTGCTTGTGAAACGCTAGACGGATTCAGGCAGATCGGAGGAAGAAGTGCTCAGTTTTCGAGAAAAATTCCACTTAGGCGCCCTGAGTAGGTCAGTTATCCGATTAAGCTATGAAATTCAGGGAAAATCGTAGGATTAAAAGAGAAATCCGTAAAGACATCCGAGTGTCCGCTTTTGAGATACAAACAACTTACAAATGAATTCCTTAATGTAAAGTTAGACTAGTGATTTTTTCGGACCAGAGCTTTAAAAAGGTCAAACGATAAAATGGCCGGATAAAGTGTATAAAAACGACCAGTGATCTTCAATCGCTTCCATATATTTCAGTACGAAGATGAGCTAGGATTTCTCAAGTTACTCTATTTGTGGTTATCATTCATACGCATTACGTGTCCGGTCCGTACCGATGGACAAGAGCTGTTAGTGACTGGATTCCTCGGGATGTCAAACGTACTGCAGAAAGGCCACCGACCCGTTGGTCAGAGTTCTTCACGAAAAGCCTGGAAGAAAGATATGATGCTCGACGAGTCCCTAAAGCGAGCAGAACCCACTGGGCTACTCTTGCATGCGACAGGGAAAAATGGAGGATTTACTGGCACCCGCTCGAGTCACTCGACGACCAACGGGACTACAGGTGATACAGGTGATACTCTATTTGTGGAGGAAATAACCAGCGCTCAACGTATATCCTCTTCACTCCACTCTCACTCTGGGAAGCACAAAATGGCATTGAACCCAGAGTTAAGATGAAGCGGCAAACGAAATCACAATATTTTAGCTTTTATCTCGCTTGTTCCGATTTCTGAGTCCAATTTTGGCGATACTCCAATACAATTTTTGCTTACTGTTTTGACGGTTTCGCGAACGGTTGTTTGCAAATCTGCCTCCGTTAACGTCTTCATGCAAAGATTCGCCAGTGATGTCAAGCGGTACCGGATTCTCCTTATCTTCAATGTGTCTATATGCTCCGAAACTTTTGGAACGAAACTATGATGTTTAATATGATTGTATCTAAAGTAACATACAATGTTGCGCAGCGTTTCTGTGGTTTTGCATCTAGCTTGAGATCCTGACAAGGAAAACCACAGTGAAAATCACAACTTCCTCTACTGCAGGACTAGGTGGACACTCATATTATAGAGAAGGTACAGTGTCATGTTCAATCTCAGTCATGATATATAGCGTCATCCTCTCCTCTCAATCATCCACTTAAAGCAGTGCATAGGCCGATAATTCGGTTATCACCTACTTAAGTCGGACAAGTGATTTCTTCAGCTGGATTATATATATATATACTTGGATACTTGGATATTTGAACGGTCCGTCTTCACGAGTTGTGCGGACCCCAGCACATATGCCATTCGTTCCTTCAACATGTTTTCCATTTTTTTTTTTGAGGTCTTCCTGGTTTAGCTATTGCAGTTTCCTGGAGTCCCGAGTCGTGGATCCTCGTACTGGTTTGCTCTAGGCTGGGGCTTTCTAGTGGAAACGCTAGACTCTTTCTCAGCTAGGGAGATCCTGCTGTGTCAATGAATACCCCCGCTGTATATCGCAGTCCGACACCCAGAAACACCTAGCCACGATGAGATGGTAAACCGTTGGAAGGAAAGCTAATGACGTAAGAAAATAATTGCATATTGACCTACCATTGAAAGAGATAATGAAAGCAACAAACTTCAGTGAAGCACAAGCAGTTTAAAAGAATTTGAGTAGCAAAGAATTGCTACTCAGTAATCAACTTGGGATTCGTTAAAAGTTTTCATAACGGAAATCCTATACAAAGGTGGTAATCACGAAGGAAAAAGCAAACGTAAGAACAGGAGTTCCGCAAAATGTCGTGACAGATTCTTAATGAATTCTGTTATTAGAGACCGTCGAACACAAAGCTGTAATGGGAATATGTGGGAGTGGTGATCAGACAACATTGGAACTGGCGTTTGTTAACGATGAAAGCAACGATGGAGGGAAGAAATGTCTGACTGCAAGCGCACATCCTGAAGCATTGGATTACAGCTGAATCAAATTAGTGCTTTTCATGAAGATTTCATGATTCACGCTTGGTCCTTCATTTAGACCTATAGAGTTTTCATGTCTTATGGACATTCATGTCCAGCGAGGGATCAATATGTACAAATAGACCAAGAAATCAACATAACCAACAAAATGAGTCACGCGATTTAGAAACTACTAGGCAGGAGCGATAATATATTGAATGGGTGCTAGTATGACGCAGATGATTAGAGTCTTTCACACAGTATTTTCTAAAGCGTATGTTCTTGTTAACCCTAGGCGTAAAGAGCAAGTGCCATCAAAAATACAATTAGAAGACCCTTAGTTGATCAGAGCAGAAACTGATACGTGATGGAGAAAACATTGGAGGGACAAGAAGGCAAACCCGATACCGAGGTAAAAAGCTGATATTTCGTCACCTAGAAAAAATAGGAAGGACAAAGCTTAGCACGGTTATTCATTTTCCTAAAATATTCTTTTATCGCCTTAAATTTTTCCTTGAAGAGTATTACGCAAGGTGGAAATTGTTCACGGTATTCGTGCGATTCCACAGCGATGCATCAGCCTGACTGTTTCTGGTGACATGCCTTTTGCTAAAAAAAAAAAAACTTTCTTTGCACTGACGTTTAGACGTTTGAAAGTTGAAAGGTTGACTGTGTTCCTCATCGATGTTTTCAGGGGAAGCCATATCCTCAAAGAATCTCGAATGATTCGTACAAATCCAAATTTACGGTGATTTCGGGATATGCGTTCTTCAATTATGCTGTTTTCCGTCTTCTCTAAAGGAATCCTGAAAGAAGATGACGGTGTTACGATCCCGTGTAAACTTTTGCGACAACAGCTACATCGGTTAGACATCTTGGATCCACAACGATTTGACCCACTTCATTGTGGTACCCTTCATTAAAAGACTCACACATCCTAAAACGAATGGAGCGCTTTTTGAATTACAGATATTAAGTCTTGATCGTCATAACACACACACACACAGACGGCTTTTTTATAGGTTAATACTGAGTCAACAGACGACAGTGATTCTCAGAGAGGGTATTACTCTGGATCTCTAATACTGCAGTATCCTCCACGCGCACTATTTGCGTTGTTATTTGCTCTAATGAATCGACGCTGATGGTCAAAAGCCTAGTTTCCAACTCCATCCATCCCATGTTACTGGATATTCCGGGAAACAGTTCTTCTAGGATATCACAAACAGTGTCTAAGAGACTGTGTCTTCCCGTCTGCATCGTTGTATGCAATATTGTCAGCCTAGATTATCAGAGGTATATTTACACCCAAATGAAGCCCCAAAAAGATACCCAAAAAGCACTTAAGAGCAAATTTTTACCTCGACAAAGTTGTGCTAGCACTCTCTGGTTAATTTCTTCTCCAAGAACAGGAAAAAATTGATATTGTAGCAAAGTGCGTTGTCCTGGAACGACTCTGCGGCATGGGTGTGATAAGTTTGTGCCACCTCAATGATTAACGAAATCACAAGCGGTACATGTGTTTTGTAAAACTGAATAACCCCTCAGATAGCTCGGAGATCTTACACGTAGTGAGCGAGGAACCTATTAATCGGAGGCGAGTTTGAGCCACCTATAGCAAACTTTCCTGTCATTCGGTGGCATCAAACGTAACCGATTGTCGAATACCGTTCGTTTTACATATTACTATGCAGTTTTGTTTTTACTCGTTTTCTCTTTTTGTCTGTCTTTATGTGCAGAATATATAGTTACTAAAATTATAACATTATCATTATAGAGTCGATTATGATGTTCTGTGTACTACTTGTGTATTGTTCCCCCCCCCCCTTCCTCAAAAAAAACGCTTAGTGTATAGACACTATAGTTCGCACATATGAAGTTAAATTTTTCGCTAAAATATTGAGCCTAGGTGCCCAAAAATAGCCTAGAACTATTAGGTAGATCAGATTAAATGCGAAGTCTTGCGACACCGCAAACGCGTTACACTTTCGACATGTGAATGATCGTCACCAGCTTTCCTGTTGCAGGTGGTTGTGGTTCAGGATCAGGATTTCCGCACTGTATGCTGCAGTTTTCCAGAACGCAAAAACTGGCTCGTTTTGTGCGTGTGATTCACATACGTGTCTTTTGTGCGTGTGGTTACAGCTCCTATCTCTAAATAGGATGCCGTGGAAAAACTCAATGTCAGGAAAAGAACTGAAAAAAAAATGAAAAAAGCTGGTTAGCACTGCACACTGCGTGATTCCTTGATGGTCGGCTCACTTCCTGAAAGCATTTCAGTCTTAAGAGGTTTGTCTCCTTATTGGAGGATTTTGATTCACCTAAATGTGCTGGTTATCTCAGCAGCAACTTGTTCCAATTTATGAGCTGCTATCCAGTTTACAGGCTCAATTGCTGTTATATTGGGATTGCAATCCAGTGGTCTTCTATACCAATTACTCGAGACATTGTAAACAAGATCTATTCTGTTAATGAAGAATGATCACTAACTGGGTTAGATGAACGAATGCAAAGCAAAATTTAAGGGGTCAGAGAGCTTTGCTTCAACACCATACTACGAATGCCATATGTGGTGTGTGTATGTATGTATGTGTGTGTGTGTGTGTGTGTGTGTGTGTGTGTGTGTGTGTGTGTGTCTCTGTCTGTGTGTGTGTTTGCGTTACGGGTCTAAAACATCGAATTCGAGGTCTGGTGGCTAGGTTACATCGTTTAAAAAATCAAACGTTAGTTAACTTGCTATATTCAATCTTATTCTATAAGTTTTCCAAACAGTACGGTCCAGTTGGCGATCGGAATGAAAAGAAAAAATATCATTTAATTTCATGTATGGTTAATATTAGAGCAGTAAATCACAGAGAAATTTACTTCATCGTTTCTTCTTCATACTTATGCTTCACATTACAAATTCCTCTCTGTGAGAAAATCACCAAGGAATTATTTTTGCGAACTTTTGATGAAGCGAATGAACAGTAGAACAGTTCCAGTCTCAGACAGTATCACAACCAGCTTCTTTGAAAACGGCGAACAAATCAGACACCTCACAGTTCACACAATGACGGCGTCATGTTGCAAGGAATGCAGACAACCACCTTCTGTATGGTATGGATTCTGCTTACTGAGTAGACCACACGCATGCTCACTTTCGCATGCTTAGATGTAAGCGCCTGTCTAGCGAAGAGTTGACCAATCCAAGGACCCCACATGTTGGTACCTAAACAAAACCACCCACGTCGGTGCAGTTTTTCATTCTCTTACATCTCGCCATCCATATAAACGACATGGTAACACCAGACATGGTGTACTGAACAGATAATAATTGAAGCTGTTGAGACAAAAAGAACAGATGGATTTATGAAAAAATCGTATCACACATTATCAACGTAATCGTAGTTTTCTTGTGTTTAGCAGGAAGACAGAGCTGTGATTAGCACACTCGGCGGAAGGGATTGAGACTAAATAGGGGGCCTACCTACGGCAACTTCTGTAGTTTCCATTTCTGCCATCATAGTAAAAAATTCCTGCTATCGCAGAGGACAAATGGGTGTCCAATGAAGAAGGCGACATTTTCTGTGTACCTATGGCGTTCAATGGATATTAAAACACTGTTGAAACATGTCGCTAACAATAGTAAAATCAAGGCACACTCAAAAAGCGCTCCCACCGATTGGCATATCCCAACCATCAATCCGTACCAGTATAAGTCGTTTTTTAAAACTATAACGTAATAAAAGAACTCCACGCGCAAAAGTAGAGGAATCGAAAACCGCAAAGTATCGTGGCGACTTTTTTTGAAAGATGTGTTCCAAACCGGGCTTTGATTTCCAGGTATTGGGCAAATATCATGTTCCTCCTAATACTTCAAAAGACCGGCTTTCTATAAATTTCGGCATGAATATTTGATATATTTATTTGAATGATCTTATAATGACCTCGTTGAACCGATGCGAGATTTGCATAGGTTTTCGTTGCCTTTGTTTTTGTGGTCGTTGTCGTCGTTGACGATGCTAGTCGATGTCTGACGTATCGGCGATTTCGCCTTCCTCAGAGTTGTGCCGTTATGAGAGCGACTCGTGTTTTTATTGTTCAGTTAAGTTTACAAATAAATCGAAGTACAGGTCAGCCTACTACGGAAGCCAAGCAGTTGATGGCAGTGGAGAGAGAAGTGCCATACAGTTGACCCAGAACTATTTAATAAAGAAAATTGCCTATTTTAGACATGGCAAGGAAACACTCGCTATATATGCAGGCTTTTGAAAGATCCTACTTCTGTGACTACTTTCCTCAATTCTATGCAGTTTTATGTCTTTTTGCCTTCAAGCAACTACGTTTTGATTTAAAGGATAAAGGATAAAGCTCTCGGCGTTGATCAATCCCTGAGGGATGCGCCATGCATTCGACTTCATTAAGCATCGTTGGAGGTGATTGAATGCATATCTGGCCTTTACAATGACTCGCGGTGGCCGGCCGATGTATCGAGCCAGTGCTGCTATCCTCCCAGACAAGTCTGGTACCAATTTGCCGACCCCGGAGGGATGGAAGGCTTGGACGTTTTGATTTACGTTTAATAATCCTCATTCCTCTGCATTTTCTAAGAATTTTCACAAAAACCGTGCTAAAGGAGGGGATGGCCTATTCTTTTCATGCGGAATTCGTGTGTAGAAGCTACAGAGAACTTTAGGATCAAACCGATCTTCATTTAAGCTCAGCATCAACAACCAATGTCTTCTTGGATTATTAAGATGACACGAGGTTGGTAAAGAAGATTTATTCAGTGGAAGTGTCGACGTCTTCGTCTTCCTCATAGCCGGTTTGATCCGAGTCGATGATCCACACTTGATCGTCCATGTGAGGGTTCGCTATTGCACAGAATCGAATCTAATGAAGTGGAGTACTGCTCAAATGAAGTTTCCATACTCGATGATGTCTTCTTAAACAGTATGGGTCTACTGCCCATCCACCTGCTACGGTTCGTGGCAGTTAATAAAACACCGACTGTTACAGGATGCGTTAACGTCAGAAACGAAGATCACATTGAATGGCCCAATAGGTCGACATCCACCCAGTATATAAGCGCACCCACCGTTAGTGGAAGCTTCATTCGAGGGGTGTCCGCTCCACTTGATTCCACTCGATGCAACAACGAACAACCACATCGTGAGTACGATAACCTGTGGATCATCGACGCGGATCAATCTGGTTCTGAAGATGAAGAAAAAGACGTCAGAACGCTAGCCACATAAATCTTTTTTTTTACTTTCTTACACTTTCGGTATGCGATTTTTTCCATGTCTTAGGCTTACGGAAATAAATTTGCAAAAAAAAATTGAGTAGACGTTTTTGAGCGATTGAGCCGAGAGTGAAGCAACGCTTGTTTGCGATTCAAACAGCGTTTCAAACGTTCGGTGACCAGATTTTGCTTGTAAGGTGATTTCCAGAATGCGAACGAATCGGAGCGACTTTTCGCGCGGATATTCGCCGAAAAACGAAAGGTCATTCGCATAATGCCTTTTTCTGGGTTAGCGTTCATCCCGAAATTCTTCTACTTTTCATACATATTTTCTCTCCACTTCACTAACAATCATGATAGATAGCTCATACACCAAAACGACAGAGGGAGGAAGTGCAGATGAAGTGAACCGCGAGGACATATCGTTTTCCATTTTCATTTCCTTCCATTTTTCATTCTCATTACAAGACTTCTTCCACTATCTGCATACGCTGTAATCGTGATAAATATTCGTGGATCAAGCTTACATCTTGCCACAGGTCGTCACTGATGACGAAATCTGCTGAAAGAACAACACGCTGATCGCGTTTTCCCACAATAAGCGGGCGAACTTGCTCCGAAAGACGCTTCGGAATCAAGTTCCTACGTCCCTCCCTAACCACTCCGTGGATAGCCCCGCTTCTGGCCAACCTGATCGCCAATCCTGATCGGACTACGCTCACGCGAACTGTCTAATATTCTACATCCTGGTAGTCTCAAAACATATCACCCTAATAAATTTTCATTTCGTTTGCTGATCTCCTTAGATTTACAAAAGGAAACTATGAAGCTGTTGTAATGATCAGCTTAATATTTTTCGTTCAATTTCCGTGTGACACTATCGTCTATCGCTTGTTACTTTCTAATGATCACTATCACCTATAGTACGAAGATCAGATAGTAGTACGTGAAAATCGCGATTACGATAGATTAATGAGTTTTCCAAACAAAACTTCTAAATGACTTTAAGGATGTTTGCGCTCCTCGTCATGGGACTCTACCCGTTGACATTGGGTCAGTCACCGCTCACCAAAGCGTGGAATGAGGCATTACCCGGTATCCAACCATTTTGGGAAAAATATCAGACCGGGCCGCACGGAGTAGTGATCCGAGGATGGCAATTCAGTAGATGCGCCAGCGAACAGGTGTGTTGGCTTCCTGGTCATACTGGGAACGAATGAGAAAGTTTTTTGTTGTTTTCTTTCCTATTACTGTATACAATTTATAGTTTCTGCAGCTGAAGTGACAGTTGTAGCAATAAAGTAGCTGAGTTATCCACTCGGACGAACCAATCGATTGAGATCGCCCTCTCTACACTGTCACCTCTTCTTTCATTTCGAAATATTAAGTGCTTGTTTTAGTGGACAAACTACGTCGTGAACGTATCGAATATCGTCATCTGGCCTGACTATCCTCGATTCCCGGGTCCTATTTTCTTCAACGTTACGATGGACGTCGCAGAGGAATTGCCCACCGATAAGATCGAGATGGACCTTGAGGTTCGTCGTGTAGCAACTTTTCCATCCAAAGTTCTTTCTTTCAGCATTCGAATAGAATCAGTGGTCTGCTCTAATTCTTCAAAATTTGTAGGTTCGTCATGCAGTAACGAATAAGCAAGGTTCAAAAGGATGGCAAGTGATACCGTGTCAGGGATGGAATATCATTGATGGTTGTGATGGTGTCGGATCATGGTGAGTATCTTCGTCATCTGGCGTGACATTCTCAGCATCAGTATTGCACGTAGTTAAGTAAGTTTTGAAAAGAATCCTGTGTTGAAAATTTTGGAATTCTAGAAACTGATGGATTAGAAAAAGGGCACGAAGGAGTTCGTGGAGAGCATTTTGTCAGCAAGAAAAAAGTGTGTTTTATTGTGGATCATTCCAGACCACACACCCATAACTGTTGAAGCTGACCAGCCTCATTTACATTCAAAATTGCCTCAATATTGTCGGTATGGACAAAGCATTTCCTAGAACTATTATAAGGAAACTTGTCCCGCAGAAAATAGCAGAGTTTAAAGTGATAGTGATTTTATTTCCGAGAACCATAAGTGACGAAATCCTAGACGATTTCAGTCGTTACTGTGACATGTTGGAAAAATGTAACGAAGCAGTGAAAGGAGCACACAAGTTTATCAAGGACGCGAAAGCTCACCAATTCCTACGGGAGAACAAGGTTCGTTCTTATTTTCTCGATGTTTTTAACTCTACAGCGACTTGTTTCTCTTAACAATGATTTCAGTTGTGTCCACCTCCGAAGGGTCACTGGACAATGACGTTTTCGAAGGTGTTCTCCTCGGAAGACCTCCCTAAGTCATTTTTCGGACCTCTGCAATCTGTGAGTATGGTGGTGAACGTCACTTGCTGACGGTAGCCATAATAAAATAAAATACGGGTGCTACAAGTTTGGGAAAAAAACTGGATCTTCAGTCTATCCCTCGTACTCGAGAGACATTTGTCATTCATTATGTTGTACTCGGCCATCATGTTGTGCAGTGGTTAAGGCTGCCATTGCCAAACCTGAAAGCTCCTCGAAGTAGACAAATTGGTACCATACTTCCCTTAGAGAGTGAAAACATTAACTCATTGGATCTATTAGCCACGAAAAAAATGTTGTAAATCAGTAATATGCATTCAGTCAACTCAGCCACGTTGATTATCTCGAGTTAACGATGTATGCCTGGTAAATTGAGCAGCAGTTAACGTTTTGCCCTTTACGCTTTAAGACATGCCATTTCTTGGTCTCTATGTGGAAGAACTCATGTCGCTCGGGGTACGTTTAGCTCCGAGGTTAGAAGTACCCTGAAATACACAGTTGGGCGTTGGTTCCATCCAATAACAGCAAGTTCATCTTCAAACATGATCTTATGTGTACACTGCAACTGCTCAATGAAGCTTGGATTGAATGCAAATTTGGTTCATCTCTTGGATAATTTGAATTCAATCCACAACCGAATTTCGATCTAGAGCGGTTGGAACAAAATAAATTACTTTTCAGAACGAGTACTGGCTAACGTTCTCGTTTACCGACGGAAAGGACCGAAAACTCGGCTGTGCTCGGTATTTCTTTATCTCTTTGATATTTGAATAGTTCGAACGTACACTCGTTTTCACCCATTTATTTCTGAAACCTTCATGTTTAACCTCTTCTACGTTCATCAGTATCTCTTTGAAATACTGTACTTTTTAACTGTGTTTGTGGTGAAAAGCAAATCCTGGTATTGGACCATCCCACAGTCGTTACTGAATGACTGAGTTCACTACCTTACTCCTTTGCCCAGTGGAAAGCATTTTTGTTACAGGTTATGGGTAGACGTGTGCAAATATCATCTACAGGACAAAGCGCAGAAGTGTCTGCGGGATCCGAATGCGTTCAAGAACTTCATCAACGAGATCTCGTCACAGGCTGAACAGATTAGAAATCGGGGATAGAGGAATTCGGTAATCTGTCCGAGCTTCTGTTACTTTACTAGTTCTTTTTCTCAATGAAAAACCACTGTGTTCAGTGGATGGTGCAGTGTTTTTTACGACTCTTTAATGTTTTTCTGACCCTACGCTTCACTTTGACCCCAGTCAGCGTCTTTCACTTCGATTCGCCTAAATTAGCGTGCTCATGTTATTTATTCGTTAATAAAAATATCTTTAATAATGTCATAATATTTTTTAAATCAATGAGCAAAAGGGTTCAAGCACAGACTCGAATTCTTTGAACATAGATTTGAAAGAAGTCTTTAATAATGTCATAATATTTTTTAAATCAATGAGCAAAATGGTTCAAGCACAGACTCGAATTCTTTGAACATAGATTTGAAAGAATAACGCTTCCAGATCCTTCTTTAACCACTGGATAGCTACACAAGCCCGTGGAACTTTATGACCCCATGTAGCCAGTCTACTGTACGTATTTTTTCCTATCTTTTTAGCTTAATCGTTGGTTATTGCTTGGGGTTTTCACGAGTTACGCGAGTTAGTTAACCTGTTCTCGTCAAATCATGTTGGACTCCCAGTGCACGTGGTATGATATGGTTCGTAAAGCTGTCTGCTTCGAACAGGGAAAACAGCTCGAGCAGTGCTGTTGTAGATGAGTCTCCATCACTGACAATCAGAATATTGTCAGCAGCTTTGTTTTTAAAGCTTCGTTTTACTTGAGTATAAACAAGTATCAACGATGGTAGTTGACCCACGATTTTCCGTCCTAAATTTTCATCCTGTAACACTTTATTTTTAGAAAAGAACGAAAAGTGCGGAAAGAGGGGTGAAGGGTTTACAGGAGGGTCCAGCTATACAGTAACGTAAAGCATTTAACACTACAGTGCTCCACCTCAAATACTTTCTAGACAAGAAAGAAAAAATTTTTCTTAAATTGAAAGGTAAGTGGTTATCTCACATTCTTTGAGGACCCATGCACTTACTGTATTTGTTTTTCTTTTTTTTTTGTTTTACACGACTTTTACACGACCCGTCTTCAGGCCTATTGTGCAGATCCAGCACTTCTCATATTGAATTGAATTCTTTTCCTCGCATCCATCATCCACTAAGGTCTCCCAACCATCCAAAATTATGTTTAGCCTTCTCACCATGGAAAATGTAACAGGACAAACTGAAAGGATCATTTAAAAAGTTAATTTTAGAACTACAAAGTTACCTGAGTTGTTTCCTTACAGTTCCTGGAGATAGAACTCTCTTCTACGAGGTAATAACATGAATTTAATGTAAGGAACATTTACTGAAATGCAAAGAGATCGGCTTCATGTTTTCCCACAATCGCTGGCGTTTTCGATTACTCTGTGCTCAAAAGCTGGTTCCATTACATGCTTTTTTTTTTAGCAGAAGCAGGTTCTTCTCACAAAAAAAAACTCGCAAACTACGTATCTGTGACGAATTTACGCCATATCTCTCTGTGCAAATGAACATGGGGACAACTCGAACCCAAACAAGTCCATTTCAACGCAAGTTGTCAAATTGTATCTTGACTTTCAGTTAACGTAAAGTTTTAAACGACTTCAGACCCTTGCATATCATCCCATAGTATAACGATTACCTTCATAACGATTTAATCTGTGAGGAATCATTTATCGTTGCGAAGCGTACCACTTGATCATCATTGAATTGACTAACTTCATCACCATCAACCGAAGTCCTCTCTCTTGAAGCTTCTTGAGAAGGCCGGTTTCCCGTCACTTTTGCTTGCTACTATTTGATCCAATCAACTTATCCTAAGTAAAGAGTTTCATCGCAAATTCTGAGCTCAACAAACCAGACTGATGCACAAATAAGTTTTAACTTTTTAGTTAAAACCCCTTCAAATCTATAAAAGCATTGGTTTATTCTAGGAAAGGAGCTTCGTTCTTGTGAAAACAAATGGATACACAGTCACAGGTGAATAGAAAAACACAACAGAAAAGATGAAAAAGTTCGGCGTTGATCAGTCTCTGAGAGATGTTCCATGCACATCCGACTTCACCGAGCACCGTTAGAAGAAATTGAGTGTCCTACACAATGACCTAGGGCTACCTACTCATGGATGGGTTAACTAAGTGCTGCCGTCCTCTCTGAAAAGTCTGGCAGCGATTTATTTCCGGCCCAGGAGAGTGGAAATCTTCATGAGCTAGGTTGGGGGAGCGCGATGAAACGATTGATCGACCCAGTGTCGACTGCAGAAGTTATCTAACCAATACAGTACACGCTCCACTCTTATTATAAATGGTGGTGAGTAATCACCACTCCATGGTTCTTTTTCAACTCGGCTAAAACTCCACCTCGATAAATCGACAATGAGATTTCTCCCGAGCACGTTAAGAATACCGAGTTGTGGTCAACGAGTCCCTTATCGTGTTATGAAGAAGTTTCGCCACTAAGTGGTGATTTGGGAAGCTATAAAGGATTTTAGGCACACTAATACGTATGAACTTCAATTCATATCTGCTGGGGGCGTTCTATCAGGATATAGCAAATCTGTATGCGCCTACTTTTTAGGATGATTGGCTCCATTTTTAGTGTGATTCAAAACCTAATGGAGAATAGGGCCTCAACAGGAATGAGCACTTCGCTAAGCCCATGGGCTATTTCTCCAACTGCTTCTTTTCCCCAAGAATGTTCAAAAACCCATAAAATAACTAGCTTTTATGCCTTCTACTTTCCTACACTACAGTTCAAAGTGTCTGTAGCGGTAGAGGTGCTATATATTACACACGTGGTGTTTGGTTCAACTCCACGCTCTAAACAAATCAAACTCTTCATTCTTCCAGCTTCGGCAAGTCGAACCAGATTTGTCAGAAAGAATAAAAGAACTAACCTGATCGCTTCCTTGATTGGTACGCTTACACGAGGCTGTTACAAAACTTCACTATCACCGCCATAGGTCTCCTCGGAGGTGTTAGGATTTGAGTCAACTGCCCATAGCACTTATTCTTGTGATGTGGAGCAATTCATTGTCACATTGAGTTGAGCCCGGTGGTGTGGAAGCCAAGGGTGGATGGTCAGTGAAGGCGAAGACGATGAGAAGTACCCACAACTGACAATTTTTTGTAACCTCATGCAAGGTTATGAATCCAACAACATATTGATCATTCATAGCAAGACTAAGTCACAGTAAGCCACCAAAGGCATAACCAACTAGACAGCAAATGCCCCCAATAGCCTCTACTATGGTACGAATGGAGTTTAATGCGCATTATATCTCCAAGAGATTGATCAAAGCTTCGTATCCTTTACTTCTTACGCTTTCTTTTTGCACTAAATCCGGTAACAGTATATATTACTCGGTATTAGCTAGAGGCGTCATAGTAAAGACGGTGTCGGTTCTTTGACATTCGTAGAGCAACTTCTCAGAAATGATTAGTTATGACGTTCATTAATTTATACAGAAATAAAAATACAAGTGTAACAAACAAGAATTTGATGCAGAGGTAAGGAATAACAACATAACATGTACATACATGGCGATGATGATGATGATGATGATGCGAGAACAACGCAAAATCGGATTAATTGAGCAAGTACACAGTGGCCCGATAAGATCTAATCATGAAAAACTATTTATAAGCAATGAGAAGAAAATGGTGAACCCATACGACAATTGACATCACAATTCATTGGCTAAGTTACGCTCCATATGTCATTTTCCGGTACCGCAGTTTGGTGATGATCACCAGAGCTTCTTGTGATACCGTAAAATGTAATCGGAATGAATAGAATCAAACGATACTGATGTGAATAATGTACACTATGAATGAAAGTGAGGAGAACAACAGCGTGACAATAAACGACCTCTCGGCCACGAAAATATGTGAGGGTCCTCTTGTAGAAGTGCGGACGCTATACTGTTTCTACAACTCAAGAAGTTCATAATCGACTATCCGTATTTCTATGCATCAAGAAGCTTATCGTCGACTTCATCATCATCAGATTTGATCAACACTGAAATAGATCAGTCAAGGAACGAAAACTTGCGTTCGATTTTCAAGGGCAGCTGAGATCCTAGAGCGAGTTCTACTACTTTCTAACAATTGCTTCTACAAAATCTACCCTCTTTTACCCAAGTAGCTGACCAGTAAAGTTGTTTATTTTACAGGTGTTTTCATTGATACTCAAAAAATCCGTGACATAATCTATGCAACTAGATTGAGAATAGTTCCCGGGATCGACTTTCTATTTACCCCGGCATTGGAATATGAATACCTTGTTTTCTTGTTCAGCAATCGCGAGGTTTTTATACAGCATACATTTACCTCCATAGAAAATCACACGATACAATACAACAGTAGCTGCCATTTCGGCGGTATCGCCTTCTTCAGAGCCAAGAGTCATCAACCAGATGCGACTATAATCACCTGTTCTAACCTTCCTCATTGGAAGTCATGTAAAAAAGCGGCTTTGAAGAAGGCGAGACTGCCGAAACGGCAGCTACTGTTCTGTTGTATTGTATTGTGTGCTTTTCTATGGAAGTAAATGTATGCTGTATAAAAACCTCGCGATTGCTGAACAAGAAAACAACGTAGATTGGGAATATTCTCCTAACGGTTTATCGCCTCATCGTGGCTGGGAGGTGTTACTGGGTGTTGGGCTGCGATGCACAGCGGGGGAATCCATACCCCTGACAAGGTCTACCAAACTGAGAAGGAGCTCTGCGTTTCCATCAGGAAACCTAACTAAGAGTAAACCAACATCAGGATCCATCACCGGCCTGGTATCAAATTAATAGCATGGTGGCAAATCTCGCTTCGAACCACAAGGGTTGCTATTGCTTGTGGTGCTGCAGACCTGGGGCAGCACAGCGGGGGAATCCATACCCCTGGCAAGGTCTACCAAAATGAGAAGGAGCTCTGCGTTTCCATCAGGAAACCTAACTACGAGTAAACCAACATCAGGATCCATCACCGGCCTGGTATCAAATTAATAGCATGGTGGCAAATCTCGCTTCGAACCACAAGGGTTGCTATTGCTTGTGGTGCTGCAGACCTGGGGCAGACTTTGCCCAGGCTGACATCGAGATTTCGAGAAACCACAATGCTTTAGCCAACAAATGTCTGAAATATGGTGATTATGCTGGGGCCCACACAACCAGTGAGAACGGACCATTAAGTATCGAGCACCAAGTACTGTCCATAAACTGTCCCTAGTTCCTTGTTCGAAAATTTTTAGGCTAGTTTCTTAGTTGGACATGAAGCATGAAACACGATGGAAAAGTAAAAATGAATCCAAAAAACTAAATTCTTCAGTATCACAGCATAAGCACAAACTGACATCTGTTGAAGAACGGAATGGCGATAAGGACTAGAATATTGCCCACGATGTAGACGTAAAACAGTAGATCCAACCAGAAGTCGTTAATGAATCCGATATTAACATTCTGCCAACATCTCTACAAGTAAAATGAATTGAAGACGAGACAAGAAGACACGCTTTGTAGAGAGCTCCATGCAGACCAATTATCAGTGGATGCTATGCACTAAGAAAAAGTTAAGGTTTATGGTGAACGGCATCGCTTCGTTAACGTTAATGTCTTAAAATCATGCATATCGTCTCAGATCTCATTGCTACCAGTCAATTCTGGAAAAGCGTTTTAAAATTCTTTGCACAGAATCAAGTAAGTTGAAATATGCTCAGTTCTAAGGGCAGTACAAGTTTCCGAAAGCTTGAAAGACTTGCTTGTTTGCCAATGAAATCTTAGAACTATGCACTTATAAATCTCTGTGTTATCGAACTCTCAGCATGCACTCTGTCAACGTCTTCCGAGCGTAAACAAAAACAAATGACCAATGCATCCATGCAAAGTTGAACTAATAAGTCGCAAGAAAATGCAAGAAAGAACCTCATCTAAGAGAAAGACTGCCTAGTCCTATAATTTTGACTAGCGATTATTTTTCTAAAGAAACTACAGTCGTTATAAATCTAGGACGAAACAAACGGTATCATTTCTCATGAGATCTAAAAACCACTATGACGAAAATTCCCACCATAACAAAAGTTTCACTAGAGAGATTGAATGCCACTTCACCACACTGCGCTTAGCATCGAATTCAGAACTCTGAATAAAAGGCCAAGTGAGGAAAAGACAAAGCAAAGGCCTTGGTTGGTGTGGAGGAGAGCACGTGAGCATCGTTGAAGTGTAATCGCGGGTTCGAAACCCATTTGAGGGACCGAGTTTTGCTCGTATCTCAGCATCTTTTCCGTTGTATTTTACATCATGCACTGCCACGAAAAAAGAATAGGAAGTAAATAAAAGTTAGACATGCGATTCAGTAATTGCAAACTCAACAAATCTCAAAATCAACAGGTTTAATAGAAAAGTTACGCTGAAAATTCCAACGTCTCATTTTTGACCAATCCCAAGACTAATTACCAAACCTTGTTAGCTCACAATGTTAACTTTTTTTACTGCCTATTACTGAGAGACGAAACGAAGGACCTACAAGGTGTGGTAGTGAACGCGTTAGCCCCCGGAAAGGGTAATAACGCGTTCGTTCCCCACCGCAGACACCTGTAGTCTGGAGTTTTGCAAATATCTCAGTACCATTGTGGTTACTGCCCATCATTATTTTCTACGGTACAGTACGATGTGAAATACAATCACTATGATGCTGAGATATTTGCAAAACTTGAAAACCCAGGCCAGATCGAACCGTGATTACTTTTTGCGGCGGCTCACGTGTTACGCACAGCACCATGGAAGCTCTTGCTTTGCCCTTCTCTCAAATAGTGTTCTATTTGTTAATTGAATTAAAATTACATGTAAAATAATATTCCACACAAATATTTCATAGTAGATTTTACGAAGTCATCATGAGAAAGAAATACGCACACACAAATGATAAATAATCTTGTAAGAAGAGATCACGCCACGCTCACATGCTCGTCAGGCACCTCCTTGTCGTCGTCGTTGGTACAGTCGAGCGTCTCTTCAAGTTCGGTTAGGAACTGCTCCTCCTTCTCAGCTAGTACGAAGTGCTCGTGAAATGACCGCGCAGCCGTGCCAGTACCCAGCCATGCCCAAACCAGAGCCAGAAACATGGCGAGCACAAAGGACGTCATGATGAAGAACATCAACCAAGCAAGACGTCGATGTACCAGACACTGAAAAAAGCGCTTAGAACGGTAAACGTCACATAGGTTACTTAATGGAAAATGAACAGTGGCAGGAAGCTTAGTAAACAGTAACAGCAAGAGCATAACTCCAAACTTCATTATCATTCATGAGATATTAACGAACCATGAAAAATCTCAAGCATTTGTCTCTTCAAGTTGTGGTCTTCATTGAAAAATACACACATTGAAACGCTCATAAACAGCACAGATTCTGGTCCGCTCTTAGCCGCACAATGCCCGGAAACCACAACTTCCTACAGGCATTTGGACTCATGTCTTGCTCTTCCTTACATGTATTACACGGTATTTTTCTTGCCTAGGATTCACTTGTTCAAGCGCAGACCCACTATTTTCAAAGGAAAAAAGTTCTACATACACAAGACTGTGCTTCACATTTCCGATGTTTGCACACTACAGATTTTAACCCGCCTACCCCTAAAACAACCTTCGACCCCAGTTTGAAAATGAGACCAAACTGAAAAAAGAGTGGCGCAGTCGCATCATTACTTCGAACATGAAAAGAGCTCATAGAACTTACCAGATGACTGCGATTTCCTCGCTTATCATTAAAGTCGAAAAACTGTGGAATGGTGATAATCATACAGAGCAGTACACCTATTGTAGACGTCACCCAAAGTGTCATCATCTTGTGCTTGTACTAAAATCACGACTTAAAGGTGTAGTCTGCTAATATTTCCGACAAGAAATCCCCAGGAGTACCATTAACCAATTCCACACCATACTTTTCAGTTATTCGACTATCCAAATAGAGACAATTTCATCCTAATTAATGAACGCTGTACTGCCAGAAATGAACAAAAAAAAAAAGAAAAATGAAAAGAAAAGAGTGCTCTAAAACAATTCTTCGTCTCCTCCCATCACCCATACCAATTCAAATTATTTTTATACAGTAAAATTTAGAATATGCTTCCGATAAATAGAGAACAGAATGCTTAAAAAGAAGAAATGTCGTAAAAATTTCCATTCATATCAGTCTACGCTTTACCACCTTATCGAGTAAGAGGAATAACGTCAATCTACAGTACATAGTCGGTGGCTCATTGCTTTAAACACTGCTGTAAAAGCTGGAACCTAACGTCAAAGTAGAAAACCCCAGTTTTCTGTGATAATCTGCAGACACTTCGACTTGGCTACCTCATGAAGTCATGCAGAATCCTATTTTAAGAACAAAAAACCCAAGTTCAGTATTCTGCAACGGGTTTTATTATCAAAGCCGAGGTTATCACAAGGAAAGAAAGCACAAAATCTTATGTGGTACGTCATTACAGTCGAGCAAAGCGAAACCGCGTCATCCCTCGGAGGATTTTTTTTCGTTCTCCACAGATGTTCATATTTATTTCTGTTGAAGTGGCAAGATATATCAAGAACCACGTGGATCGCCCTTCAGCGAACTATGAACAGGACGGTACACCAGGAAAAATTACACAGTCAAAATTGCATGAGAAGAGAACATCCAATGACTACGGAACTGCTGTACACAAGTTATGCCATGTCGCTTAACATCCTTCCTAGATCTTCAAGCTAAAAGAAGCACAAAAGCATCTCTTGGAGCCAAACAAACGGTTAAGTTACTAAATTTGTACTGAGAGTCATTCACAAATAGATTTCCAATGAAAAAGAAGACATGATATTCTCAAAGAAGTTGCCGATCGAAAAAAAAGGTTGAAGTACTCGGCGTTGATCCATCTCTGAAGGATGCATCACGCATTCGACTTCATTAAGTATCGTATGGAGGTAACTAGCCTTTAGAATGATTTGCGGTGGTCTGCCGATGTATTGAGCCAGTGCTGCTTTCCTCCCAAACAAATCTGGTAGTAATATGCCGACCTCGGAGGGATGGGAGGTTTGATGGGATTGGGGCGCGGGGGTCGATCCCATGTGTGTGTTGTAGTGAGCCTCCGACCATTGCGCCACACCGCCCATCGTAGCAATATAACATCTGGATACTGGGGACGTATGGGTGTGGGGAAAGTCGCGCATGTTATTGATGAAGGGTTTATTACAATTTGTAACCTCTTCATCGAAAAGTTTCATTAAAGAAGTACCAAGACGACACTTAAAGGACTTAATGAAGCAGAAAATAAGTATACTACTTTGAGTAAAACGTGAGAAAATTCATTTCATAAAAACATTCTATGTACTGGAGAATAAAAGCTAAAAAAGCTCTCGGCGTTGATCAATCCCTGAGGGATGCGCCATGCATTCGACTTCATCAAGCATCGTTGGAGGTGATTGAATGCATATCTGGAGCCGATGTATTGAGCCAGTGCTGCTTTCCTCCCAGACAAGTCCGGTACCAATTTGCGGACCCCGAGGGGATGGAAGGCTTGGTGGGCCATTGGCGGATTTCACGTGCGCGCCACAGTGGCGCCTCCAACCACTGCGCCACACGCGCGCTTGCACCACACTGGCGAATAAATGATGACAAATGGCCCTCCGAAAGCAGATAGTACATCTCCCGGATGCGTAAGGTGTTCAGTGAACTGTTTCGAAAATTTGGTGAAGAGCGTTAGTAGTTTCGCGTTTCTCAGTCACACTGGCGAATAAATGATAACAAATGGCCCTCCGAAAGCAGATAGTACATCTCCCGGATGCGTAAGGTGTTCAGTGAACTGTTTCGAAAATTTGGTGAAGAGCGTTAGTAGTTTCGCGTTTCTCAAGCTGAGAGACCAAATAACAGAACTAATTCCAAAAATTTTATACCTTCGTCACGTAGAGGAATATAGAAAGGACAAAGCGTCCAGCGTTGAACGATCCTTAAAGAACACGTCATGAATTCGATCTCATTCCTATCATCGTGCAGATGACGGAATGGAAAACGGTCTATACGGTGATTTATCCTCCCTGCCGGTGTGTCGACTATGTTTGCCGACTTTGACAAAGCCTGTGGAAAGTTTGGTCTTCGACTAAATCTCACAAAAACGATGTTCATTGGTTTGAAGAATTGAAGAACGGATTGGTTTCGTTTGCCCCATTCACGCTCAACGGAACGAATATCTCCGAACGCTCCGGTTATGTCTATCTAGGTCGGGAAATCAATATGATGAAAGACTTAGCTCCATAGCTGAGCAGAAGGAAACAAGCGGCTTGGGGAGCTATCAAGAGCATTGAGGATGTAGTGAAGAGAACAAAGAACAACCGACTCTGTGCCCACCTTTCAACGGTTGTTCGTGCCCTAACGTATGCATCAGAAACCTGGTCGCTGTGTAAGCAGGATGAAAGATCACTGAGCGTTATCGAACGTACAGTCAAAGGACAATGCTAGGAGTATCTCGTTTCACACAAGTAAGGGATGGGATCCGAAGCTCCGACCTCCGTCAAGGATCAAAAATCAAAGATGCCGTTCTGCAGGTTAAACAGTCGAACATAAGGTGGGCCGGAGACGTAATGAATATGAATGATAACCGATGGACAAGAGCTGTTAGTGACTGGATTCCTCGGGATGTCAAACGTACCGCAGGAAGACCATCGACTCATTGATCAGAGCTCTTCACGAAAATCCTAGAGGAAAGGTATGATGCTCGACGGGTCCCTAAAGCGAGCAGAACCCACTGGGCTACTTTTGCATGCGACAGGGAAAAATGTAAGATTTACTGGCGTCCCCTCGAGTCACTTGATGATCAATGGGACTACAGGTGATACAGGTGATACTGATGTGTCATCAATTAAGTATTTCTTTATCTCAACCATAAGACATGTGGCAATTTTTCAACGACGGAGAAATGGAAATTTTGTCCAGTCCAAAGCGCGAGATCGAACTGGCGATTAAATAAGTTTGTATTGGAGGGCATCTCTAACCACTGTTCTACACGTCGAATATAATGGAGTCCAGTTCCAAAAGACACATAGATGAACTGCTCATGTGGTGAGAATGGTGAGTAGTGCAGCACAAGAGCAGATAAGCATTCCTAAAGGACGACTTTCTGTAAGGTTACCAGGAAATCACTGTACTCGTATGTTTCTTGCTTAGGAACGAGCACCTTAAAGACTTCATTTACAACGAAAGAATGAAGAAGACTTCCTTAAGAAACAAATTCCACGAGAGAATGAAACTAATCTATCATGTCAGCAATCCAGCACTGAATTTAAAAAGTACTGGCAAGAAAATTACATCACATGATTCGCGACCAACGAATCTTCGAGAAGGTAATGAAAAAACGAACGCAAAGAATGCTATCAGTGTCACACTCCGCAACTAGACACGAAAACTGTTTGAATATATATATATATTTACATACCCACTAGTGAACTAATTATAAATGGTAAGTGCATAGAGCTCATCGTCGATTACTGAGTACCTTTTGCTCATTCATTGAATCATCGAAGCCTCCTACCAATTTACCACATTTTTAACCACTAGAGGTACCGCTTAGATAATTCTTGATATACTGTAGACTCAGCCGAGCCTGTGTTATCCCAGACTTGTTTTTCTTCATCAAGATGAACCGGAGCATGATGATCCGCGAAGGTGGACGTAGGATGGATGGAAGAGGAAGAGTGGGCTTCAGGTTAACTTTTCTTTTCTCCTGAACCTCTTAAAACACTTAAAGGAGCGTCTCATATAAGCCCAATCCTGGAAAAGATTTAACTTTATAGCATTAATAAAACAAAATGATAATTCTGCAATCTTCAAAGTTCGTTTGCATAACTTGTGCTGCCTATGTACTTCTTTACTACTCAAACAGTTTGACTACTAGAGACCTCCTATCTATTACATTTTTTTACAACCAGTTTTCTGCCTTTGCATCATTTCTACTTTTCGATAAAAAGAAGAACGAGCTGTGGTCATCTGATAAAAGACACCGACCATTTCCAGCTCATGTTTTTCATCCTGAGTCCAGTGAAAGCCCGGAACGTTTTTCTTCACAGTGTCGTCGAACATCCGGTAAGCAATTGGCAATATCAGCGTCGCTGACTTATAGTACGCTTCACTAAAAACTATAATTCTATGGAAGAAAACATTCCTTTATAAAATTTTAGCTTCAGTTCAAATTTCAAATGACTTTTCCTAGAAAATTTCAAACGCAGTAAAACCAACTAGTCCCTTTAATACGATTAGAGTTAGGATTTGCATTTTAAAGCGGTTTTACGGTAATAGAACATAAGAAAAAAATGAGCACGTGACATTAATAGGTAAATATCGGCATTTACTTATTGATAGCGTTTTAATGGACTCCACAGACGATTCAGTTTCTACAACGATGATGAGATATTTCCAAAACTCTGGACCACAGGTGTCTATGGTGAGGAAAGAACGCGCTGTTGTCCTTCGCGGGGATTAACGCGTTCACCACCACACCATGTGGGTCCTTCGTTTCGCCTCCCTCTCAGCTAGTTCTATCGATCTCTGCCATCAGCAATCACCCGTCAGTGGGATTGATCTTATGAGCGCAAATCGGCAACAAACCCAGTTAAACTGAGGCTTTTAGTTATAATCACAATCTTAACCGTTTTATTTACTGCCTACTATTTTTAATGGCAGATTATCAGCTTAATTGGGTTCATTGGCGATTTGGGCTCACCAGATCAATCCCGATGTCGGGTGATTGCTGATGGCAGAAGATCGATAAAACTAGCTGAGACAGGCGAAACGAAGACCTGCATGGTGTGGTGGTGAACGCGTAACTCCCTGGAAAGGACAGTAACGCGTTCGTTCCCCAACATAGACACCTGCGGTCCAGAGTTTTGGAAATATCTCAGCATCGTTGTAGTTATATTTCGCATTATAACCTGCCATTAAAAATAGTAGGCAGTAAATAAAACGGTTAAGACTGTGATTCAGTTCCTTCTCACAAAAGGAAAATTCTGTAGAAAGAAAGTTTCCTACTAGCACCAGACATATCATAGCCACTTAGTTCCCCACATACGAAGTGTAGTGTCACTTTTGTTCTCCGTGGTTCATAATGGGGAGTGAATGATTCAGAACACTTTACTGGTTAGGGTACTATAGTATGAAACAGCGGAAAGACCTTACTGACAATGCTAAACGACTACTGCCATAGTGAAATTTGTTAAACCCAAACTCAGAAACTCCTGTTCATAGTGGAATTTGATTCCATCACAAAAGCAAAACGTGAGAAAAAGATGTGTAAATAAAAATGTATGGTTTCGAATGTTGATGTAGTAGATTGTATTCGTGGCCTTAAGAGAGTTCTCAACCGTACCTGATGGCTAACACGACAGCACAGTAGAGGAATTGGAAGCCGATGAAGAGAAACACCGCGTATTTGTAATAAGGTGGAAAAAAACGAGAGACATAACTCATCTGAAAAACATGCAAAATGACAGAGCAACACTTGTTCATATGCTGGAAATAATGTGTGATAGGTTTCATGGCCCACACGGTCTTCGATTCGCATCAAAAACATCAAATATTGATTGAAATCTATAGATATCGATTAAAGGAATGAACAGTTCCAAATGATGCATTCAAGCTTAAATTTAGTACAACGTAGGTGAGAGGAAATAGCACGGCAAGATATCACTCGTGGATCGAGAAATACGTGGAGAACAATGCAACTATAACAGTCACAGGTAGGAAAAGCTTCTCGACCCGAAATATTCGGCTCTTTGCCTCTTAAGAATTTTGTAGAATTGTGTATTGAATTTGTATCTAAAGAATATCACATTGAATTGAACCAGTATAGGTTTTTTCGCACTTAGTTACGGTCATTTCTAATCACTGTACTTTTAAATACATCAATTTTTGGAAGACTACAGGACTTCTTTCGGGAAGGAAAAAAAAACTGGATACTGATGACACAGTGGCAGAAGATGCCCTTTGATACGAGCAAGACTTCAGTTCGACGCCGCAACGGACCATCTAAGATCCCATTCCTCCGAGGTTGAGAATTCGCCAGCACAGTTGTTTGGGAAGAGTGTTCTCTCCTATCCACAACAATTGGCGACTGACTGCCTGTGGCTGGGACCTGAGAATGTCCTTTATCCCATGATTCCAATGAATATCAATTCGGCGAGCATTCAATGACATTTACAAGGATGATCAAGAATCCTCTAGTAACAATCGAACTCATAAGTAAATGTGAATACCTTCATGGATGACGAATGCCAGAAAGAACTGTCTGGATCTGCATACACGGTATATTCAAAAAAAAAAACTACAAAAAATGTCTGAAAAAAACACATGCACTAGTGAGTTGAGCCATAGCGAATTCTAACTGACTACCAGCAAAATGTGCAACCACAAAAGGATTGCAACTGCAAAACAAACAATAAAAAACAAATAACACCAATTACAACTACAAAAAACTGAAACAGGTAATGTTGCTTTCAAACTATACAACAATCTCACTTCACATTTCTTTCTTATGCAAAAAAAAGTAAAAAACATAAGGTTGACTAGTGGTAGTCTTTGATTAGCAAAAAATGGAAAGGTAATGCTGTTCACTTCACTTAGTTGGACACTTGATGGGCCCAACCTCAGTGGTTGTGCGGACCCCAGCACAATCTCCATTTTTCGGAGTTTTGCTTGTCTAGCCATTGTGTTTCTTTGGAGTCTTGAGGTCAGCCTGATCAAAATCTGCCCCAGGTCTATACCATCGTAAGCAGTCGCCGCCTTTGTGGATCAGAGGGAGATTTGTCACAATGCGACTAGTTTCATATCAGGACAGTGGTGGATCCTGGTATTGGTTTACTCTTAGTTAGGCTTCCTAGTGGAAACGCCGCACTCCTCAGCTTAGAAGACCGTGCCGGGAAGGTAAATCCTCCTGCTGTAAATCGCGGCCGGACACCCAAAAACACCATGCAGCCATGATGAGGCGGTAAACCGTTGGGAGGGGGTCAATTCATTTATAACGAAAAACTTCCGAAGAACGGCCGGAAACCCCGCCTCCGTAGTGGGAAAATCCAGACTTTTTCTGCTTTGATCGATCTTCTAGTATTTTTTAGGGTTTAGGAAAAGCTCGCATAAAATACTTCACAACAAATAAAAATCGAAAAACCAACTAAATAAAATGTTCATTTTTTAAAAAGTATTGTCGATGAAGAGATTAGGAGAACGGAATTATCTTCTACTTAGATGAAGCGGAAAACATCAACTTCCATCACACACTTCGTTATCGCTCATTTATTCATTCATAGACGATTAGCACTCACTTAACGACTTCATATATTTTTGGTCTATACGTGAAAAACTAATTCTTCGACTTCAATGAAAGACTAAAACAAGACATTACTGGGTAATTTAGAGCTTTTCTTCATAACTATTGATTGACTTTATTACTAATAAGTGCATCAATTCCTCTTAAAGCAAATAGTTCACCTGGAAAACACCATATGTTATTCCAAATGATTGACGTTTCGCAAAAATCGATCATTTAAACATTTCTCTCTGGTTGTTAAGACCAGTTCCTTTCAAATCGCAATGACTTCGACTTTCAAAAAAGTGCAGAAATCACTGAAACTTATTTCCCACTCAACTTCTCTTTTGTTTTTATTTCTGAACTCCACGCTCTTCGAGACCTTGAAATGGCTCCTCACCATTCCATTCTGGTAAACAACACTTACCGAAAATCAAGGTAAACTGCTATTAGAATCCATTTCCGTTCAATAATAACAACTATAACTACTTTTCAACGTAATTGATCGCAATGATTACCATTACGAACACTCTTTCAATACAACCAAGCGATCTAGTGATCACAACTACGGTACTTCAACCGCTACTTAGTGCAATCCTTTAGAAAACTGTGAAATCTTCAAATGAGGCCCGTAATGACGTCATTTCGTGGATTTCGGTCAACATCGGTGAGAGAAGAATGCAACAAGACAAGAAAAGGAGGAGGCGAGGAAATAAGTATATGGAATGCGGAGCCCGAAATAACAGCGTTATCTAAATAGTCTACTTTTGAAGAAATACAGAGCTACCAAGCAAACCAGTTGAATTGCACTCTTAGGCATCGCCTAGAAATTCGTTTAGAAAGTCAACAGAGACTTTTTCATGATCTGTTAAGATAAATCCTTGCTCTAGTAATCGGTAACGTTCTGATAGCGCTTCATCGACAGTCTGGGAATGGGAAAATTCATCTGTATAGGAGATAATGCTAGACAATGCATAGAGACGAATGACGGCATATCAATGCACCGTGTTACACTCTGAGCTGATTATCAGTTAGAACGATATAGTAAACAAATTCGCCATAATTTAATGATAACAGACAGCAGGACGCTTCATCAGAGTACAACCGCTACCGCTATCAAAAGCAAGTGAAATCATGAACGTGGGATTTACAACGCACTGAGATCATCACATCATAGCAATGTTTGTCGAGCCCAGGCTTAAACCTCTCTGGCCTTGTTGGGATTCGGAAGAGATGCAACAAAAACTGGAACAAATTCCGGAAGAATTACAAAAATCAGAAAAAAGAATGCCATAAAAAACACTTGTACATAGATCTGACAGATCGAGCAATTTTCGACACCAACTTCAGGAACAAATATTGACTGAAAAGCAAAGGGAAATGAGAGCAGTCGAAAGCATAACAGGGTGACGTGAATCGAAATGAATAACGAATCTATGAATCGCTTATAGCTGTCGAATTCAGCCTAACGTATTTCTTTAGCCGAAAGTCGGGCCATATTACCTAAGTAATACTGAAGTGAGAACAAGCTCAACTTTCTGAATGGTTATAACCGGGTTTACTTTCGGTTTTATAACAAAGACGAACACTTCATTGTCTCAAACATTAAAATAAAAAAAAATAGAACATTCGGCACACAAGTGCCTTTTCTAGAAAATTCGAATGATAATGACGACAAGCAAGTTGCCCCCAGAGGTCCTCTGTCTCACTCACATCAGTGATGAAGTGTTGTTGACAGCAGAAGTAGTAGGTTTTCAGTTACAAAATGTCTAGGCGTACACACAGCAGTAAAGGTGATGTGTGCTTGTGGTTACGACTTCAACATATTCTAGCGTATCTCAATACTCCATAGACCAAATGTAGTATAGCTAACATCATACATGAGTACAGGATGACTACTGGTATGACAAGAGGGAGGACAGCCACCTGCTTGGAACCTACGTAGCTAAGAACGCTGACGAAAAACACTGACTGAACATAAACAAAATCAGAGCCAAGCATTCGAATAACTAAGCTGTTTCCTTTTTTACACTGCTATCCAAGTAAATCAGTAAGATGAACTGTTGTCGTCAGGATATATGCATACTACAAGTACAAGACTTTATTTAACAAACGGCGAAGACCATGAGGAACAAATCGAACACGAACATAGAACATTAAGAATTTGTATAGCGCTACACAAAATACGTCCAGGCTCTGAAGAATGCGAAATCACCAAAACAACAGCCACCGAATCCCGACAACAACAACAACAACAACGATAACAACAACAACGATAACAACAACAACGATAACAACGATAACAACAACAACAACAACAACAACAACAACAATAACAACAACTGATACCAATCTAGCGTCAACTCAACAAGGGCAGTGCGTAAGATTTACATACATTAATTACTAGTGCCAAGGCTCTTAGAGAGTCAGTCCTCTACATTAAACGAAGTCGAACAAGTTATCGATCAATGAAGAAGAAAGTCGATAGGTGTAAATTAGCGCGACAATACATAACATAATCAACACCCATCAGGGCGAGTGGGCGTGGTTGGATTGGTGAACAAAGGTGAAGAGAGTTATGAATGGGACAGAGAAAGAGACAGAAAAAGAGAGAAGCTGAGAGGGAGATGAGGGAAAGAGAGAAGATAATGTGGTATCATCAGAGCAATGATCTCTTCTATCATGACAAAAACTGGTGGTTGTTCAAGTGATACGCAGATCAATGTACTCAACAGTGATTGCGTGGATTTGCGGAAGAAAGGACGGACGGATGGATAGCAGGACAGACGGAAGGATTGAGGGACGGACGGACCGATGGATAAGCAGCGTTTAGATGAAAGAGACTGCAAACGACCGAGCAAGCACTCCATACCCAGATGATATGGTGGCGATCAACAAGTATGCTCTCGTGCTACCTCTGTTTTACTACGTTGACTGGCGTATTTTTAAAGTGATTTCGATCGATCAACGCTCATGTTTAGTCGGGTTGAAGTGAAGTGCTAAAGTTAAGCTGATTGATCTTTGTCGGACGTGTACCGACCAATGGAAATGAAGTAGTGTACTCTTTTCATATAAACTCAGGGCGATGTGGAACCAGCACCGTGGCAGCGATGAACGATATCACTACCACAGTGCTACCCACTCTTATAATCTATATAACAACGTTTTAGTTCAAGTGTTTATTATTATTAGTACTGGCGTTTTTAAATTTTGTTATTATTATTGTTGTTATTATTGTTATTGTTATTATTATTGGTGATAAGCGTGAAACTATTTACATAACATTGAAAACCGAGTAAACTCATCTATTAAGTGGATAACAACATTTGCGCTGTAAAAATTGACTGCTTCCAAGTGGCAGTCAGTGCTTTGGACCTGAACAGCCTTCGCTTCCGTCGAGAATTCATTACGTTCTTATCTGCTCAACAAGTAACATGCGCTGACCAAATTATCACAGCTGTTGCTTTGTTTATTGTCATTTTTATCACTCATTCCCTAGTGAAATAATGCGGCAATTAAAATCACGACAGCAGAGGACGTTTTGTTCCTGGAAGAGCGTTCACCTGATAGATGGAGATGGTGGAGCTTTTGGACGAAGCACATTACAGCCGGGCAATGTTGAGCAGTTGTGACACGGTCGCGTCACATGGTCACCAGCGATTCTTATCAAATCCGATGGGGGATCGATCAACATAATCCACCATAGAATTCGTCTTAACCTCATCTCCACCATCTTGGATGCTATACAAAATGATCCATGAATCGGCCCTGTGGAGAGAATCAATGCCTCATAGCTTTATTTTATTCCACATTTGAAAGGAGTTTGTATCACGAAAGATTGTCGTCCGTTCAAATTTCCATGCTTCTAATCGGAGGCTGCAAAATACAGTTTGCTGATTTTTGGCTAAACAACATACCAAGAACGACTTTTGGCCTTTCCGAGATTTCACGTCATTATTTGTTTGCTGAACAACGTAGCTATGAAAGCTGCTCCACTGTAGCAATTGCAACTCATTTACACTAAACATGACCTCATAAGAAAGTAATGGATAAGAAATTAAGAGAATCAAAGGAAGACATTAATTATCGCTAGCGGTCTTTACTACATCGAGACTGGTGAGACTTTCGTGAGAAAATCGAACCACCGGATACAGCTGCGTTCGTTTCTATGGATAGAAACAAATGTTTTGCACGGAGCAAGGAGAACAGCGAAGGAATATACATAGACATTTTCGAAGGAATTTATGAGAAGCCGTACCCACAGGCTTGAACGACAGCTGAATTTAATATGCTAATCTAAAAGGTGAAAGCGTCTGTTGTTGATTTATCCCTGAGGGAGGCGCCTTGCATTGAACTTCATTAAGTATCGTAGAGGTGATTAAATGTGTACCTGGCATGCAGAGTGACTTTTCGTGCCTTCGTTATGTATCAAGTTATTTCCGATATCCTCTCTGAGAGCTCTGATAGCAGCATGCCGACCCCCCGAGGGATGGAAGGAGTGCTGAGGGCCGGTTGGGGGTCGTGTGTGCGTTGCAAACAACCTCTAACCATTGCGCTAGATGCATTTCATTATAAAATGCGTTTGAAGCTCTTGTCACAAAACAGAATAGGCTACATGGCTTCCAGCTTTAGTGTGAAATGCTCATTGAAATCGGTAACCTTCTGTTTAGGTGAGCATTACGAATTCATTCTATAACATTTTACAACCCACCTTGATTGCTTACTGATTCAGGCGAGGCTCAAATCAAATAATTACCTCGAAGTAGTTTTTTTTTTTAAAATTTTTGGTTAAGCAATTTGGTATTTATTCCATTGCTATTGTAATGACAATTAGATTTTTCCTTTGATCGACAGAGGTTTAAGAAAGTGAAAATATACTACAACAGTAGACTGACCCCATAGGCTGGTGGAGTCTTTCCGTTTTCATAGAAACCGAAGTTCAGGATGTGTTTATAGAAAATGTTAAACTGACAATTAATAAAGAGGTCTGAAATTTGATGAACGGATAGTAATAGAAGCTCTTCGCCATGTCTTTTTCCTTCCAATGCGCCTTCGTGGATAACAACGTCTCAGAGCTTGACAGGATTGTTCACCTTTTCGGAAAGATTAGATAGAAAACGGATCCATGATTGTGACGTAATAAGCAATGGCAGATATCAGGAAAAAACTTCCCATTTTATAGCGTCATTCGGAAGTGTTGTCATTTTCAAAGATGTGCTTTACAATAGCCAATCATTTGAAACGTCGTCCGACCGAAAGAAACCCACATGTTCTTAGGCTTTCACTCGACTTACTTAGGAAAATGTTAGACTGACAATTAATAAAGAGGTCTGAAATTTGATGAACGGATAGTAATAGAAGCTCTTCGCCATGTCTTTTTCCTTCCAATGCGCCTTCGTGGATAACAACGTCTCAGAGCTTGACAGGATTGTTCACCTTTTCGGAAAGATTAGATAGAAAACGGATCCATGATTGTGACGTAATAAGCAATGGCAGATATCAGGAAAAAACTTCCCATTTTATAGCGTCATTCGGAAGTGTTGTCATTTTCAAAGATGTGCTTTACAATAGCCAATCATTTGAAACGTCGTCCGACCGAAAGAAACCCACATGTTCTTAGGCTTTCACTCGACTTACTTAGAACCATTTAAACACGTCCATTATTTTGCGTTTAATCTATTTTGAAACTCTCAGAAAAAATTCACCATGGTGTTAAATGTGTGGTAGTACGCCTTTAAATTATCATAACTCTTGTCTTCTCTCTCTTTCATCGTTTGATACTCAGTCATTTAAGTCGAAAAAGAACACGACATTCGGAAACAGTTAAAAAGTCTGGCAGTGGATAAGTTAAAGGCGGAGTGCTAGAAAAAATATCTCTAGAAACTAGTTACCTGTATCCCATGAATGGCTTGACCATTACGTGGTTGGAGTGGACACTCTCCTTGTTAACACTTCTGCCGTGTTATAGCTGCTCAGTCGAAGCAGTCTCCTCTGCCTTCTTGACGAAGGTGAATAACATCACACGTTTGGCATACGGCTCTTGATATTTGCAGCTGTTGTGAGATAGTCAGCTCTTTGGGCTTCCGTAAGATCCACTTGTTGAAGCATTCTTCGATCTCTTCATGTGATTCCCAGTCACCTGATTGCATGTTTTCTTTGGTGAGTCTCTCTGTTGAACGGTTTCTAGTAAGAACACAACTCAAGATAGTGATAACACAACTAAATCCAATAAAGTCTCACGATGAGCACATGCTCAGCTTTGATCCGCCCATAAGCACCTGTCCACCACATGGGAACGGGAGGACACACTATGTAGCCTCGCCAAAAACCACCTTTAAACCATTCACGTGAGGGATATTCGTGATTCTGTATATCAGTTTTAAAAAAACAAAAGATGTGGCCAACCGTAGAGTAAAGCACTGGGCACCCAAATCCTACAATTCCACGCTTCTCTACGAGAACAACCACGAAGTGTTCGGTCAACTAAGAAAGTGCACACTAACGACAAGAGATCGTCCTTGCAGGAGAGTTGTGAAAGTGTCAGTACTGATTGGTAGTCTTATTCAATTTACTTCTAGTCCTTTCGTTAAGGACTTAACTTTTCAACAATTGGACGATAACTTCCCAATGACTAGAGTAGTTCGTGAGTTTAATGCATCCATAAAAGAGAGTTTTATCTATCGCGTTAACCGCAAATGTGATTTTTGCATGGTGCTCTTTCAGATCCAAATATGTTTGCAGTTGCGAGAAACTGATAATGAAATTTAAGTCTTCGAAGTCTCCATTGGAGGAGCGGCAACCTAAAACTTCACCGATTTATTGTGGAACAACATCGTGTCCTCAGAGACGAGATTTTGAAAGCTCATCTGCTTTCGGGTTCAAAACAAGAATGGAAGGATAAAGTGGAAGAACCACATTTCATGAACTTCAAAAATCAGAATTTCAACGAGGTGAGACGGGAGAATTTTTGTTCTGTTAGGAACGATAGGCAGATCCCGAAATTTTTATTGCGAACAGTAAAAATTACAACGAGCTGAAATATGTTCACTGGAAGCTAAAAATTTGGCATCCCATGACTTCTATGGAGGTCACGTTGTCGCGAAAGTGTCAAAGTGACCTTCTCCGTTTCTTTTCTGAATACGTTTATTTTCCTCTACAAAAAATCTCTACAAGACCTACGACCAAACTCTCTACTGATCTATCTACGACTTCACATCTACTCTGCAGATCTCAGCATTTCTTTCATTCGAATCGCTTTCTCGCATCCATCATCGACGAAGATCGGCCACTTTTTTATGTGTGGCTTCGGCAGCTGCTTGAGCATTTTCCTTTCACCATGAATGTCGTTGAATGCTGGTCGAGTCTATTCTCTTTGGAGTCCTGAGATAGACGGGCCAGAGCGTTTCCATTTGGATTGCACAGAGCGAATTTTTACAAGTCCGTTACCAATTTCCCGACCGCAGAAGAATTAGAGATTTCGTGAGCACAGAGTGGAATCGGACTAGCACTGTGTTCATGATGATCGGCACCACTATTGTTGTGCTACTCGCGACTTTAATATTTTGAAGTTTACCTCTCGGTTACTTCAGCAACATTCCAACTTAGGCTCGTTGTTCGATGCGTAGGCTGACCCACTAATAGATTAACATAAATTTCAAGCACCATATTCATTTTCTCAATATATATATATATATATACATATATAAATGTATACGTATATATACACGTTTATATATATGCACATGCACATGATACATAAAAGCTAAAAAAAATCTCTAGGCGTTGATCAATCCCTGAGGGATGCGCCATGCATTCGACTTCATTAAGTATCGTTGGAAGTGATTGAATGCATATCTGGCCTTTACAATGACTCGCGGTGGCCTGCCGATGTATCGAGCCAGTGCTGCTGTCCTCCCAGACAAGTCTGGTACCAATTTGCCGACCCCGGAGTGATAGAAAGCTTGAAGTGGTCGGAGGCGTCCTGCAACACACAAGTGGAATCGATTCCAGCTCCCGTGATCCACCAAGCCTTCCATTTCTCCAGAGTCAGCAAATTCGTACCACACTTGTTTGGGAGGATAGCAACATTGGCTCGATATATCGGTAGGCCACGGCGCGTCATTGTAACAGCCGGATATACATTCATCATCTTAAAACGTTGCTTAAAGAGGTCGAATGCATGGCGCATCCTTCAAGAATTGATCAACGCAGAGAGCTTTATCATTTATTCCTTAACCACCGCTCCGTATGTCTGTGGCTGTTCAATCATCTGTTCAAAACGAAAGTGCTCTGAATTGTTGACTGCAAAGTACGAACATACAACTACCAATCAAAATCAGCCGAAAGAAAACTCGGCTCCATTTGCAAACGTCCATGTTGAACCTTACAAGAAGTGGCAACATTGTAAAGTGGCACCTCAATCGAAGCAATGAAGACACGCGTCCACTATCTCTTCTCATCTTCCACACACAAAGAAACCGCTTTTAAAAAACATGATTAGAACGATTGCCTGATGGATCACTTCACTTACTGAAGCAACTGACACCTTCCCATGGCTAAAATCTATTGCAGAACAGGTTGGGGGTAAAGGGAAAGCCGTAATCCACAAAGATCATTCCGATTTCGATAAAGCCCATCTAAATATGTAGTGAAATCAAGCGGTACATGTAAAAGAAAGGATTTGGAGAACTTGGTGACATTTGTTGAACTAACGTCTCAAACCTATAAAGGACCCGCGCTGTTCAGCATGGCTCTCCGAATGGAATAAGCGCAATTTTTCGTCGACTGTGGACTTTCATGTTTTCTGAAAACGACAAATAATTTGAAAAAAACCGGAAAGCCTTAGAAGTTGCGAATGCGACTGAATTGCAGAAAAGACTCTGCTCTATCGTTCTATGGGCATCAACGATGTGTATGCCACTAATTATCGTGTGTTACAACGGCTCATTAATACTTTGCTGTCAGCACTTAGAAGCTTTTACATCCTATGAAGACTACTCTCTATCTTAAACAGAAAATAATCTCCAAATTTCTTTGAGTTGTTCAGCTTACACGAGATTGTTAAAACTTCTATTCGGCTAAAGTCTTCACATCTCAGCCTTCCTTACAGCCCCATTGATCTGAGTTGATGACCAAAATTTCGTCGTTGTCACCATGTGGATGTTCGTTTTCACATGGAGTCGAATCTAATTGGAGGACCACCGGTAAATCTCGGTAACAATAACCAGTAACTTTTTCACATGAGCTTATTTATGCAAAAAGTTATTGATCAATATTTCCGAGGTTTAATGAAAGTCAGTTTTAAGACATCTTAGGATCATTGTAGTTGTGTTGTAGAAATAGTTTAGCAATAATATTGCACGTTTACATGATCTTTTGTAGATCCTAGTGAAGGCAAAGTCCGTAAGAAAGTCGACCATGATGAAGCAGAGATTCTTCTAAGTCAGCTTGTAACGGGCACAGTTACCCAAGTAAAACAGCCGTTTTAGCATAAATGGTCGATTCGGCATACTTGAGCTGACAAAAACGCAGCGCAGGTGTGGCTTCAGGCCATCTAATTGTAAAAAAATAGTAGGCAAAAAATAAAAATGGATAAAACAGTCTGCGTTGATCAATCCCTCATGGATGTGCCATGCTATCGACTTCATTAAGCACCGCTTGGAGGTGATTGGATGCATATCTGGCCTTAACAATGACTCGCGGTGGACTCTCGATATATCCAGCCAGTGGTGCAATCCACACAGACAAGCTCGGTACCAATTTGGCAACTCTTGGGAAAGCAAAGGCTTGGTTAGCCTGGGAGCCAGGAATCGATCCTATATATATTTAAGGGCATCTCCGACCACTGCGCTACACGCGTCTTAGTGGAAGCCTAAGAAGGAAAATTGACCTGTAATAAAATGCCGAAGAGTGGGATCATAAAAATTGGGAAAAATTGTTGAACCGTTTGAATAGTCGCTTGAAATTAAGAACAGTTTATTGTATGAAGGAGTCACTGACGATGGAGAAAACAAAAACTTGAACTAGTGAAATAGAAAACGATATCTGAAAGTAGTATGCAATCGGTAAGTCAAATTCCCGGGAAGAAAGAACGGCACCCGTCTATAAACGGTGGTGGGAGAATTTTTTTACGGGGATGGATTTTTTATGGTGGAAAACATGAAATCAGAGAGATAAAATATACAAGCGAAGAGGTCATTCAAAAGGTTCCAATCCGAACCTCGAGAACAAGATATTTGTTGCCCACGAAAGGTGTAACATATTTTGACTTTAACCTAAGAAGAGGATTTCAGTAGATAAGAAGAAGGTAGGCTGGAACGGTGAACATTTCGTAGACCCGGATAAGATGGCAACGTGAAAAGATAGTTCAAGATGTATATTGTACCGTCAATCTCCGTCGAAATTCCTTCGTTGTTCGGTCTATTACAGTGTGCCGCTCTATTTACCGTCGAAGACTATTTCATCTCTTACGTCTATATAATTATCACCAACCAATTCATCTACAAAGGCAATTTAAAGTATTAATTCAAAATAATAAGGGTAAGCCTTTCGGCGTTGTTCAATCCTCTTATAGAGAACATTCTTCACGAACACAGGAATGTTCTCTATGTAAAACATTTTGAATACTGTGTCCGGTGACTTTGTTCCTTTCCTCTATATTGATGTGTATTTCTTGTTCACCTGTAACCATCCTAAATCTATTTTCGCATCTCCTCTTAATAGCCACTATCTCATGCAATTGCCTCGTAGGTGGCTGGAAAGGGATTCTACAACTTCTTTCAACAAACTGCTCTTCTTTGTCCGACAGTTCGGGCGCTGAATCAGCAGCAGTCAGCTGAATATACTTTCTAGCATCTACCGTCCCGAAGAAGTTTCCAAACATCCTGCATCCTTTCACATATAGCCCCACCAGGTTGTGCTAGTAGGTAGAAAAAACCTTTAGAACCACTCTCTAAACACTGTCTTTAGTTCCCACTGTCAAAGCTCCACCCATTATAGAAGTAAGACAAGGAGGGTCAGGGATTCGTCTTCAAGTGCTAGTAGCGTGCGGCAATATTTATCCAGTCCCTCAGTTCCTCGGTGCTTCAGCTACGATACCCACCTAACTTCCTTCAACTGCATTGCTTGTTCTCACTTCAATCTCACTCGTATACACCTACCTAACCCCATATCAGATATTATTATTGTACAGTTGTTATTGCCATAAACTATTGTAACCCAAACTTGAAATTGTTACCGACAAACACACAAAAAGACCTGCGTGGCAGCTACAAAACCTAATATTTACAACAACTTGGTATTCATGTAAAGTTGGACCTCACCTCATCGCCGCCACACCCCTAATGGCGCGGCATCCATTGAATTTCATCAAGCATCCTTAGAGGTGATTCTATGAATATCTGGCCTAATCAGGTCAGTATTGCTACTCTCCCAGACGGGTTTCGTATCAATCTGCCGAACGCGTAGGGATGGAAGGCTTGGAGAGCTGGGGCGCGGGGTTAAAGCGACAACCACGTGTGTGTTGCAGTGTACCTCTAACCACTGCGCTAAACGCGCCAAAAGAATTACGACGATTAACAATTAAAGAAAGCTAGGACGATTAACACCTTTCGGTATATTATTAGGTGTAACATACAGCTTCTCAGTTAGGTGCAGACAGACGGAATTTGGCAGACATGACCCACATATGAATTATACGGTGGCCCGCCGAGACTTGTGCGTCCAGTGATTGCCACACAAAAATAGATGGACCCAAGGCTAACAATCTAGGGATGACGTCTCTTTTTCGTCATAAACAAGAATTGAATATGCACTAATAGCATATGAAGGTGTAAAGAAGAATGCAGATCATACACAGAATGAGTTGAAAGGTGGAGAGAAAGCGAATTATAGAATGTAAATCAAAACAAAAGAGGTGGAGCTCATTATTTAGCTGTTCGTTTGAAGTGGCCGACGTGATGTCCATGTGCTTCACAATGAGCGAAGAATCACGCGTCATCGCCAGAGTGTTAACGTGGCATGTAGTAGTGAGAACTCGCCTATGAGTTACAGCGCCCTAATGCCAAACCTACTGTGTTGCATCGAAACCTAGGGGCGCCTGGTTTTAAATTGTTTTTAAGATGTTTTGAATCTTTGGGTTTGAAGGAAACCCAGTTAGATATTACATGGTTCTTTTCCGTGTAAGAATCTCTTTACATGTACATATACATGCGTCAAATTCGCAGTAATGCAGATTTCATGTCCTTTGCTCACTTTCTTCAGGGATATTTCCATATGGTTCCACCGATGGGCGTACTATCCTGAGATCCTGAAATTCCCAGAATGAGGCCTAGCGTTAGTGAGTTGCGAAGATCGCTTGAAGGCAAGCCGTACCTCATATCTTCATTTCGCTACAAGAATCTTGTCATTTTCTGCGATGGCTCTCTTATATTCGTTTATGGTTTCGTTAACAATAATGGTGTTGCCGAATACACGAAATCAGTGGTAAGCTTTTAGTCGAGAGTAGTAAGCTTTGAAGCTTTAGTAAAATTTAAAGCACGTTGACAGATCCCAGTGTTAGTGGAGTACTGTTTGTTTTCAAACATAGTCAAACTTTCAAGTACTACAGAAAGTCATCCCTTCACCACGCATTCCGACTGATGTCAGGATATCCTTCATGTCTGCTATTCATGATGGATCCTTAGTTATCCTCTCCGGTGTGAATTCTCTTTTTATCGTACGTGTTTCTACAGATTTGTGGGCCTCTAAGGCTGACGGTCATGTTCCGCTCGGGCAGTACTTTTGTGGGTGAGTTCGTTTACGTTCACATTTCGCTTACTTTACTGATTGATGTACCGCTTTTTCAGTGTGGAAGAAGTCCATCCAACTCTTTTTGAATCTCCACGAGCACCGAAATTGTTACGAATACGGTGGTTGCATTCTAACTCAATGGATTCCTCTGCACCATTGCTTGCTGTACTCTTCGATGATAATCGTATTAGGTTTACAGATGACATTATATTAAACATTAAGGTGTATTTCTTACTTACTTGGACACACGCCTGTTTTCACTGATCGAGCGGACCCCAGCATAACTTCCATTGTACTAGAGTTTTACTGGTTTAGCCATCGTCGTTCTCTGGAATCCCGAGGTCAACCTGACCAAAGTCTGCCCCAGGTCGTCACCACAACAGGCAGTCGCCACCCTTGTGGATAGAGGGAAATTTGCCACCATGCGACTAGTTTGATACCAGGACGGTGGTGGATCCTGGTATTGATTTACTCTTAGTTGGGCTTCCTGGTGGAAACGCTGCACTCCTCAGCTTGGGAGACCTTTCTGGGATGATGAATTCACCAGCTTTACATCGCAGTCTGATATCCAAGAACACTTTCCAGCCATGATGAGGCAATAAACCGTTGGGAGGGGAAATCTTAATAAAATCACAAAAGATTTCTGGCTTTTAGAATCTATCAAGCCGATAATGTATGCGATGTGCCATGTATGGTAATCGACTATAGTTCATTCATGTGCACAGCTGATCGTCTTTATGAAGCATACGGATCTAACAGCTATGGCTTTCACAAGTGTATAAGTAAGCTAATTTCAATAGTGCTTTTAACAGGTGTTCGGCGTTTACACGACGTTTACCTACTTTTCATGTCGTTTTTTCCTTCTTCCCGTAAGGAAAAGTTTTCAGCATCGTTTGATTGTATTATTTTACGTGATGAAAGTCCAACAATAATTGCAGTCGATTCGGAGGGTGAAATGTATTCAACAACTGTGAACATCAACAGTAAGCGGTGTTTTGTGCACCTCTATGATCTCGCTTAATTTTACAAAATTTTCTTAAAGTTCTTGATTAGGTACCAACACTTCGCCATGGACGCGCCCATTGATCCCTCCATCAAGTTTGCCGTGCGATCCTATTGACATTCGAGTCGTGGATCATCCAATGAACGACGTTAGGTTTTTCAACTGTTATGTGTTCCTATAGCGCCTGTAGCGTAGTGTTCGAAGGCGTCCTGCAGTCCACGTAGAATCGATCCCTGCGCCTCAAGTCGACCAAGCCCTCTATTTCTCCGGAGTCGGCAAATTGCTAGCAGATTTATCTGGGAGGGTAGCAGCATTGGCTCGATACAACGGTAGGCCACCGGGAGTCATTGTAAGGGCCAGATATGCATTAATCCACCTCCAAAGTGGCTTAGTGAAGTCTAATGTATGACGCCTTCCTCAGGGATAGTTCAACTCCGAGAGTTTCATCCTTTATCCTTTGTGTTCCTGTCCTCCCACGTAATCTGATGTTTTGCAGCTATTCTCTGTTTTCGCCGTGCTATCGGCAGAAAGTGTTATTAGCTTTGTGGTGGCAGTTCCCAATGAGCAGTCAAGTCACAGGTGTGTACTGCTTTATTTTTTTTTATTTCTGTCTATTTATTTCGAGTTTTGTACTTAAGCTTGTTTCTTCACGAACAGCTGCAGCTATCCAAAAGTGACACTTGGACTCTATGTTCTTCTGACTTTGAATTTACTGTTCTCGTGGCAAACGATACAACTATACTGCACATAGACCTTTCACCTTGGCTTCATAAGTATTTCTCGGTGCTCAATCAGCAAAGGTAAGAAATTCTTACACTTTAGCTTGTATCCTCAACGTATTTAAATTGTTATCCTAACCTTAGTGCATCAGTCGTTTTTTAGTTTCGACATGGGCAGCTTTTCAATTTCCGAGGATTCCGTAGTGCGTGAACTGATCTCACTGTCGGAATACGGAGCTTATAGCTTTTCTGCTTCTTGTTCTCTTTCTCAGGATCGAGTATTAACGTTGATATGCAAGTCAACAAATCCTCGGCAAACAACAACAATGTTCATCGTCTGTAGTCCAAGTCCTCCTTTACTGACTGCTTTTCTGAAGTGGGAATTTTCTTTTGGATATTTCTGTTTATATCTTTTTTTCTGTGTAGACTTATACACTTATAGACTGCAAGTACATGACCCTCAATGTACTTCCTATGGTGCATCGGAGATTACGGAAGATACTGGGCTACCGTTGAATGAGAAGGTCTTGGATACTATACTATCTAATAAAAAAAATTTGCTGCCTATCAAGTAAGAAACTGTTGTTCGTTTGATAATAATTACCAAGGGTTACTTGAAAATTCAAATATTCCTTAACAAGGCTAGAAAGGATTATGCTGTCGGCGTTGATCAATCGCTGAGGGATGCGTCATGCATTCGACTTCATTAAGCATCGTTGAAGGTGATAGAATGAATGTCTGGGCTTAACAATAATTCGCGGTGGCCTACCGATGTATCGAGCCAGCGCTGCTGTCCTCCCAGACAAGTGTGGTACCAATTTTCCGACCCAGGAGGAATGGAGGAGTTTGATGGGCCTGGGCGCGGGGATCGATCCCATGTGTATTGCAGGGCACCTCTGACCACTGCGCTACGCGCGCCCCTCTCACATTACTTATGGTAGGTTTTCAACATTTGCGATGTTTTAGTACTTAGCACATTCGTGACGACGTCCAATTTCTCGTCACATGACCTGCAATTGGAATCAACGAAGCCACACTGACCTCTATTCCTCTCTCTCTCTCTCTCTCTCCTTGTGTCCAAAATTCAGCATGCTATTTGCTATTTTCTTTTTGAATATTACTTTCTGCTCTGCGGCCAGATTGCTCCATGTATTTTCTCACTCCTTTCTGTTCCTTTTTTTTTTACTCTGCATATTCTCAGTGCTGTTCAATGAGTGCTTACTTTTTTTTCTAAAATGTCAAACTTTTGCATCTGTTTGGAAAGGTATCGTCTACTGTTTAGTCTGGATAGTGCCAACGTTTACTAATCGCTTTCACAACATGTTGAGTACACTTCAAAATTTTTCTACCATTTCTTCTTTTCATTCATATTTTATTAAAAGGAGTTGAGAACTGCTTTTGTTGAGCTGATGCGAGATTGGTATAGTTGTCGTTGTTGTTGAGACTCACTCGCAACAGCACGGCTGTGAAGAAGGAGAAATCGCCGAAGCGTCAGCCATCGATGAACAACAACAACAACTATGTCAACCTCGCATCGGCTCATTCGCAGAAGATTAGTTCGCAGGAACATATAAATGAATATATTGGTTGTTTATGCAAAGGTTAAGAGGCGGGCAGCACAGTACTAGTGTTGTCCGTTATCACGAGTATGGTGCTAGTTCAATTCCACTCCGGGCCAACCAAGCCTCTGATCCCTCCGGGGTCGGCAAATTGGGACTGGACTTGTCTGGGAAAAAGTCGCTCTCTGCAATCTAGTAGGAAACGCTCCAGCCTGGCTATCTCAGGACTCCAGGAGTGATTGCTCGACCAGCATTCTACAACATTCAAGATGAAATAAAAATTCCGAGGCCAAAGCCACATGTAAAAGTTGGGAGATTTTCGTGGACAATGGATGCCAGAAAATGATCCTATTGTGAGAATTGCTGGAATTCGCAAAGTAGACGTGGAGACGGATCAAGTAAAATTTAAAAATAATCGTGCTGAGGTTTATAGGAAATTTTGAGTTTTTAACGGCTTGGGAACGTATGCTGTTCCTAAAAATACAATGTGTTTAAGCGCACAGGTAGACATACAACTCGCCTTTGTTGAGATGTCTTAATATTTCCTTCATCTCTTTGTTATACCCTTCTCCCTAGCAACAGGCGATGTGGGTGCAGTTTGTGATATATTTTTAAGCGTAGAAAATGCATTTCGTTGTCTTACACGTGATTATTATTGCATATATTGAAGTAATTTATTGACCGAATACAAAAGCTTGGCAGAAATACCCAGTGCCTCAGATTAAAACTCCTGAAAAAAAATGAGCATGAGTCAACAGACACCGCGAGTGTAGTCCACGATGATTGAGTTGAAATCTACCTTCGCCGACACAAAGAATAGAGGATAAAGCTCCCGGAGTTGACGAATCCCTGAGGAGTACACCATTCATTCGACTTCACTAAGCATCGTTTGAAGGTGAATGAGGACATATCTGGTCTTTACAATAACTCGCGGTGGCCTACCGATGTATCAAGCCAGTGCTGCTAGATTCCCAAACAAATCTGCTACCAATTTGCCGACCACGAAGGGATGGAGGGCTTGATGGGCCAAGGCGCGGGTATCGATCCCATGTGTACTGCAGGACACCTTCTACCATTGCACTATGCGCGACCATGGATGTATCAACTTTTATTAACGTGCGTCATAGTAAACGCCGGTTAAGGGTATCTTGTTGTCGTAGTTAAGTACGAGTTCGAAAAATATGAAGTGATTGAATTTTTAAAATTACTTCGAATTTCTACTGATTTGTTGTTTAAGCCTGTTATTCATATTTGCAGGGTTGCCTCATCTCAACAGGAACTTTTGAAAAATCTATTCGACTTCTTCGATACGGCGAACAAAAATCAAGTTGTTATCAGAGCCGCTCTCGAAATGAGCCGTGATAGGTTCCTCTTCCTTTTACAGTATATAGCAAACTTTAGAGATTGCTTTGAAACGGTTTGAATTACAGCGAGTCTCTAGTGGTGTTGGTTTTAGATGTGAAAATTCTCATATAGGGCTGCGTTTTAGAAATGGTATAACTAACTGAAGGATGTGGTACTGTTTCAGTTAGGTATTCGTATGATATTGTTTTTGGTAATGGTTACTAAGATACATAGAGTACTGGTCTTCGCACCATATATGGCTCTCACCTTTCCCATTCGTTTCGTTGCCTCGTAACCGTCTTCCATGTGCAATACATAGACTACCTCATGTTCTGGGTTTGACTGGACTGGTGCTGGAAGGTTCGTCGCCTTTTGCCCTGATGTTGAGTGGTGCTTGAGGTAGGTTTTTAAATAGCTGAAGAGAGCTATATAGAGGGTTTTCACCACGGATTATTGGCGGAGTTTCTGGATTGGAGGTTATAATAACTTGGAATCCACTGTACCAGAACTTACGTGCATAAAACAGCACTTCTGTTTTACTTTCGTCGTTGTGGACGTTGAAAATTCAGATGGTATGGATTATTCGAGAATTCTGTCCACCATAACATCAGGATAGGTCGGTGCAAGAAGTTATGAGTAGGACTGACTACTGCTGTCCTAGCCTATAAGCTTCTATTTCCTCATATTCGTCGAAATGCATTGGCTGTTAAGGTCATGTCCTCATTTTTTTCTTTGGGTTAAAAATGTCGAAGTATTGTGTCTTTGATAAAATTGTTGTACGGAATTATATCTTGTCTTAAAAAAACTGTTATTTTAAAATGGTTCGTTGCCGATTTGGGCCCCGCAGATCGATCCAGCTGACGGGTAATTGCTGTGCCAATGATCGACAGGAATAGCTGAGAGAGGCGAAACGAAGTACCCGCATGGTGTGGTGGTGAACCTCGTTACTCCCCGGAAAGGACAATAGCGCGTTCGTTTCCCACCTCATACACCTGTGGTCCGGAGTTTTGCAAATATCTCAGCATCATTGAACTGTTGTTTTATTTCTTTTTTTGCAACTCTTTCAGAGTTTCAGGCTAAGCGGTTTCAGGCTTACTGAGCTCGTCAAGTTTGCAAATGAACTGGCTGATAAGCAGAACGCTATAAATCATCGACTGTTACAGGTTGGAGTCAGCTGAGGTTTTTATGCTGTTTTCTTTTCGTATAATAGTTTTTTCATTGTAAGTGAGCAGTTATGTGCTACACCTAAAACTGTATTCACTTACTATATCGAAGTTTCTTAATAGTGGACTCCCTTAGATAAAGTAGAAGGGTCACCTGATTATATTTAGATTGGATAAAAATCGATAAAAGCTTGAATTAGGTGTTGAAAATTGTAGGTGCTTATTTGTTACCTTTTCTTCACTTTCCTTCTTTTCTCTTTATTCTCGCATTACCTAAAACTACTGGAATTTCTGTCACTTACGAACTTTTAATGTCTTTTTTTTACCAAAGTTAAATTGTAACTAGGTTTTTTTGGTTTTTGTAAAGTTTTATGAGATGAAAGTAGGTGTGGATACTGATAACTGGTCTTGTTCGACTACTTCACTTAAGGTTTTCCGTCATACGGTTGCAGTCAAGGAGAAAATGGAGACGATTCGTCCCAGTGTTCTCAACACTTTTGCTCGCATTGATAAGGTTGATAAGTGGCTGACTGATCATGCTTTATCCTCGCTACTTACATCTATCTGTGCTACCCATAACTGCAGATTTCCACTCAATTGACTGACAGTCAAGAACTCACTGCTGATGAAACGAAACTGTTGGACGTCCTTAAGGAATATCGAAGCAAGATGTTCACCAATGCTATGAAAACGTCGAAGGTTTGTGAGATCTGAAAATGTTCCCCTTATTCGACGACTTTTTGTTGGGCAATTTTGCTTTTCGTAACATATTGTCGTATACTTCGCAAAGAACGACTGTTTTGTGTAAGAATCTTATTTAGCCAATTGTTCTTGAACAATTTGTGCTGGAAATTTAGCAAGTGGTTTCTTTAGATTTGCTTAAGTATTCTTTCTCTTTCAATTTTATTAATATCCTTTAGCTTTCGCTAGAAGCGGCTCAGTTGCAACGAGAAATAAGAGGTCCTGCAAGAGCATTCACTGCATCGCCTGGAGCGAAACTGTTTGTTCTACAAAACAGGTAGCTTTAAAAATATAGCGGTTCTTAAAGTACACACCCACATTAGCTTTTTCATATGGCAAAATTGGGAAGTGGTATTTCAGCGAGGAAGAGCTTTCTGCTTTAAAACGTCGTTTGGATAGCATCAGTGCGAAGTTAGAAGAGTACGGTTTGCGCAGAACAGTAGAAAATAAGGAAAATCTGCAGAGTTAGTGTCGACGGTATCAGATATGAGAACGATGTTTGGTGTTATCTGCGAGTTTATTTTGATAAAACTTCATCCTAGCTCTTTCGTTATTGTAACGCGCATGTAGGGCTATCATGTATAATACCATCATCTGCTGTTTACTACGAGAACATATTGCTAATTAATTTCTGAGGGTACTTTTTCATTAACGTAGGAATTTTCCGGGAAGTTACTGCGTTTTTGATGACTTGACTTGAGATTGTTAACAGAACATTTATTTCCTACTGTTTTATGTCCCAGTGGAATTCGTGCTGTGTTCAACTTTTTATGTATATAAATATATAACACTCTCAAGTCAGGTCATCAAGAATCTTCCCTATATCCTCCCAACACGGCCTCATCGTGGCTGGGAGGTCTTGCTGGATGTCGAACTGCGATGTGGTAGCGAATCTCTCTCACAGGGGTGGCGACTGCTTGTGGTGGTGATGGGGCCGACTTTGGCCAGGCTAACTTCGGGATTCCAGGGAACCGCGATGCCTTAACTAGCAAATCTCCAAAAAAATAGTAACTATGCTAGGGCGTGCACAAGCAGTGAGGACGGGCCGTTCAAGAATCAGGTATATATATATATATAATATATA
>MQTX01000048.1:2691370-2719972 GCA_009735665.1 Angiostrongylus cantonensis
TTTATTATCGGCTAACGTTTCGACGTCTTCGTCTTCATCAGAGCCGATGATCCGAGTCGATGGTCCACGCTTGTTATCCGTCCCAATGTGGCGGCTTCGCCTTCGTGTCGAGTCAGGTCTTCAGTGATGCCCTTTTATACACGATGCTGATGGTGGATAAATGTCCGTTGATAACAACTTGTTTTTCTTCCGGACATATATCATCGCGCACATCGTGCAGAAGTCGGTGTTATTATTAGCCAGCACAAAGCTTAAAGAACGGACATTATCGTTATATCCACCATCAGAATCGTGTATAAAAGGGCATCACTGAATGAGTGTGCCTCATTCGAGGAGATGGACCGCTGAGGAAGACCTGACTCGACACGAAGGCGAAGCCGCTACATCGGGACGAATAACAATCTTGGACCATCGACTCGGATCATCGGCTCTGATGAAGACGAAGACGTCGAAACGTTAGCCGATAATAAAAAAGTCGAGAATTACGCCGGGATGGCACCGTTGATATGACTAGTATGGGCTATATTTACAGGGTTTCCTACTTAATTCATTCATTGTGGGCATGACGATTCAGGCTAATAACACGTTAATTTATTGGCAAATGTGGAATTTCATAGAAAATCGGTCCTGGAAATACACGGTGCATATGACACGCGTGTGGGCGGGCTGTTTGGGTTTGGTTTTTTAAAAAAAATTTTTCCATGACTGGTCATCACACGTATGCGGATCTCAGCACTTGCTGCATTCGATTTATTTTCCTCGCATTCATCGTCCACAAAGGTCTTCGAAAATTTCGCTAAATTTCCATGACTGGTCATCACACTTGTGCGGATCTCAGCACTTGCTGCATTCGATTTATTTTCCTCGCATTCATCGTCCACAAAGGTCTTCGAAAATTTCGCTTGTTATTTCGGCTGTTGCCTGAGGATTTGATGATTTCATCTTAATGAAGGCGTTCCCACTTGATTGGTGGAAAGCGTTGTGAAGGGGGTCAAACCACAACCTTATTTTCTGATGAATTGCATCACTAACCATTCCGCTACCCCTCTCCCCATCGTTGTTTCCCTGGGAAAGTATGTTTTAAGTACATTTTGCAGTACTTTATAATACTAAGAAAGCATTTACCAGGTCAGATAAGAATACGGCTGACTTGCGCCTTCATCTTAGTGCTGGAAAAACCTAGAGTTAAGAAAGTTGCGAACGGTTTCCTGAAATATTAGTTAATGCGCTATCATGGAATCACACGGCTAATGGGCAATCATCAACGTGTACGTCGGCTTCCAGAATTCCGCAGAAACAAAAAAAAAGACAAAGTTAGTGGTGGAGAAACAGCAGTAAACATCGCCGCGGAGGTGGGGAAGTGTATCGTAACTTGAGCTAGAAGGCTGCTGATTACAGGACTCGAAGTATTTTCAAGACAAAATTGTCACTGCTTTTAGAAAGGAAAAACAGGAAATCATCGATGGCTTCTGCTCTGATTCCTTGAACCGCCACCTTCTCTTACCTCCGCATAAATGAGAGAAGATGGATATGTCTCTTCTTCGTTTCTCACTTCTCTTACATACCATCTCCATCTCGAGGGTGAAGGTTCATACCACGCTCTTCTGAACAAGATTAGATCTCGGCCTTGATGGTCCTTCCGCCGTTAACCATTAGCACACTGCCTCAGCTCCTTAAACACTACCCTTCTGAATGATAATTTCCTAATCCGTGAAGTAGCAGCAATACGGTAACGTTACACAAGAAGAGAAAACCACGGGACAACAGTAACTTCCGCACAATATGTGTTGCACATCGTCCATGAACTCTTTCTTTGGGTTATCTTCAAGGATTGTCAGGACACCCAACGAAGTACAGTCCATGTGTGTAAGCAGGGCTTTGAGAACAATTGCGGAGAAGCGTACCACGAGAGTACAAAGAGCTGCTCTGTAGCTCATTTCTTTCGATTCACAAAAGACCTTTGATAGAGTTGAGGCAGAAGCGGTGGTTGGAACTGTGGATTCTTTGTATATAAAGATCATTCATGAACTATATTACAAGTTCACAGCCAGCACTTTACCATTCTACAACAACAATAACATCAACGTAGATTGACAGTCGTAGGGTTTGACAAAAAGACATCTTCTGAGAGTCATATGGAAGCTGAAATGTAAATTGGAGTTGATGGGAGTGGAAGTCGATTGCTGGTAGTTGTAGTAGCATCGTTTTGTTAGCAAATTAACCACATTTGGAGGAGCGGGTGCGCGATTTCGACACCATTTGTTGGGAAATTGTTCTTGGTTGGTTCCGTTGGTTGATATAAGAAATTGATTCGATTCAGTTTTAGCGGAGCAAATGTCACCGAAATCTACAGGCTTATATGTTTGGGTCGATGTTTTGGTTTTGTCTCAACATGTTGAATGACTTAGCTGAGCGAATCAAATGTGTAGTATAGTCCATATCTCGCATCTGGAGCTCCTGTGTTCGAGCCCATGGACCATCAGAGATCAGTGAAGTTTCAGCATATGAAATGGTATCAAAATTAAATGGGACGAACGAATGATGCGTCAAACTATATCCTGTGTAAAACATCCGCTTGAGACTGAATCACAAAGGAATTCAAGCACACATCAGGATTGGCACCGACCCGATACTCCGAGTTTTTCACTAAGATCGCAGAGGCAAAATGTAATACCCAGGGGGTCCTTAGAGTGAACAGAAGCAAATGAGCTACTCATGTACGCCTCAAGGGCTGATGGAGATTCCAGTGGCGACTAATCAAGACATTTCACGGTTAACGGGGTGATAAATGAGATGCGGCGAAAGAGTGTTCTTCGTTGCTTCTAGCTTGAATTTGGTTATGATGTATGGTACAAGAGCTGCCCATGTGTTCATATTTTTGATCGTCGTTTGGGTTTCATAGAAGTTCTGGGCGGATCCTGTTCAGCGAGGATTTTGCAGGTTGGAATCAAAGTGTGGAACTGAAGGGACTTAAATGCGACTTTTTTGTTATTCGTTTAATGTCACAGTTGTAATCCGATTTTAGTTCAACACATTCGCGTAGTTCCAAGGGGCATTTCTTTAGACTGGTTCACCTTTGAGCTGTTTTCAACAGTTTTCTTTTGTCCGAAGCCGTTGTAACCCCTGCAAAGGACTTTAGCAGTTCGCAGTTATTTTTAGCTGTGTCAGGTGTCATGAGTTTACTCGAGCAGCTCCTTGATCGTTATGCGAACCAAACTTCTTGATTGATAGCTGAGAAAGATTGCAGCAAGCAAGTTCCTGCAGCAAGCTTCTCTTAAGTTAGTTCAGAAATGATGGCGGATTTTTTCGTCGTAGATCATCCAGATAGCCGTTTTAGACAACGAGCTCAACCTCATGTGTATCTAACGCTGTAGAAGTTAAACAAATAGCACTACGAATCCCTACCTTATCCAGCGTACTCGTTTGATATTCAAGCAACCAACACCATCTTTAAGCTTCTCGACAGATTCCAAAAAGAATTTTCAGCATCTAGGCTGTTGCCACGAAGGTATTCGAGGAAAATGGCGAGTTCTCGTAATACTAGAGTAGTTAATGAGATCAGAAGTTCTGTCAAAGATCTTTGACGTATTCGATTTTGTTGTTAATCCCTTCGGAAAGCAATTCGTAGTCTTTACTAGTCTTCCTTGATCCGTTAGTAATGTGAAGAAAAATTCGCCTAGAGTCTGTTGATCGTGCGCGACTAGTTTTTCTCTTATTGCGCGATGGCAGTTTTCTTTCCAGTTTACAGCTGAATTGAATCTTCACATAGAGGAGATGGAAATCATGTTAGCCAAGTACCTTCTCTTGCTTGGAAGATGTAACCGATTGGAACGATTATTCTTTTCAGAAAATGAATTCACATGAAGGAGACCGTGATCTGATCACCCCCAAGAAAGACGGCTTCCATTTTTATTTCTGTCTTACGTTCTAAATCTTCTAGTTCTCTACCTAATTCCATTGACCATTCCTATTCTAGCGTTAATTCTTCGACAACAAATTCTCTGGACTTTTTGTTGTGAACTAGTTTCATCAACTGATCACAGAGCACATATTCGCTGTATGTACGGTGCATGGCAAAGCAATTGGAGTCTCGTATTATTCAATGAGATGGGTAGGAAGGAAAACGACGAAGTTCACGCCAACATTTGAGGCTAGAAATTTCTCTCGACAAGTTTTAAAGATCATGTTTCTCGGGAATCCATAATCTGGTGAAGGAATTTCCGATGAGATAGATTTAGTGCAGAATCTTAGCCGCTCGACACAAAGGAACCTTTTGCTGCTAATCTTTTGTGACAAGAAATGCAGCTGATGTGACAACCATGATTTTACGTCTGCAATTTAACAATAAAAAATTCATTTGGGACTAAAATGGAACCGCTACTACCCTACAAACATAGCTTAGCTAACTTGGCTTCTCTGGTGGAAAGTAAATTTTGTTCATTGAATGTGAGCTGAGAGTAATTAAAAGTGAACTATCCACTCTGTCGGATTTTCAAACTCTGCATGTCAACACTGAATCTTCGGTATACTCAGATGAGCAGTACTTTGTCCAATAAAACTATTACATGAATTATGAAAATTTCTCAACGGAGTCGATTCACCTCCGAGGCGCATCGTTTCCATTGCACGACTGACCTCTTCCTGAAAATCGTGGTTGGCAACTGCAGGGGCTTGTGTATTCACGATAATAAAAGTGCTATGGAACCTGGATACTGTGCAGGCGTGGGGCTGTCACACCTTCACGAAGGAATCGTACACTTCGTGGGATTATGAATGGATCCTGAGGAACCTGAAAGAACGAGTTCTCTAATTGTCTAATTTGTTCACAAGACCAATAAAAGAGAGATTCGTTGTGTTTAAAAATAATAACATTTACAGGAAATATTACCAGACGTAAGGAAACGAGAAAACTGCATGAACACTGCTATGCAGTTAGATGAACAAACAACGAAGAATTTGGAACAATAAGTGGAGCTGCATACTTTGTCATCCTCTTCTTCGTGAGCGCCCGGAATCGGCACTCCTCCAAGTTGCTTCTGCCCAGTGACTAGTGAAGTATTCATCAGACTATGTATAGTCATTCTCTCCGATGGCTCAGTCCGAAGCAAACAACGAATGTCATCTTTGGCTGAAATATATTCCGCATATTTTTCATGACGTAACAAATTTTTAGGAGATCCTAATAAAACAGGTTCAAATTTAGTCTAGCAAAAAAGATCAGTAGTGAAAACGAGAGAGAAAGAGAGAGGGAAGCAGAGAGAACAGACTCAAAATGATCATAGAAGAGTCGCTTCGTGTCGTACATGTACAATGCTCTTGATTTGGCCTGAGCATTATAAAGATAAGACACAAGTCTGCTCGGCTCAAAATCAGGCACAATACAAAGTATGGCGCGGGGCGGCGCATGGTAGCGCTAAGGAGAACTAGAGCGGGAATAGTGGTGTGGGGGTGTTAGTGCGCTTACTGGATTGAGACACGTGGTCCCATTCCTCCGGTGGAAAGGCGTAGTATCCCTTCGCTATCCGATTTCGCATGCCCGGCGATAATGCAAGACCTTTCATGCTGTAGAAAGGCGGATAGCCGCACAGTCTGTAAACCACTAGGCAGGTAGATAAACATCTCGCTACATCAAAGTACCGTATCCGGATATTTTTCTTCACGTTTCTAGTTTTTGTAAGATTTCTACACAACGTCATGTACACTACTTCCTGCCACTGTTCGCGGCACCTACGTGTATCGTTTCCTATGCACTGAACCTGCGTAAAGCTTAACAATATTCAGCTTTATAGGCATTCAATTCCTACATACCATGTGGTAAGACACAGAATTGGTATTAGGGGAACAGAAACTGTGAAAGGAATACGTTCAACAAAAGTGAAGATAAGTTCAGGTCAGAAAGTACGTGGTTTTCTGGACAATCATTAACCTAACGTCTTAGGAGACTTTGGAAAAAATTCTTTTTTTGGTAGAATAGAATTTCCCTCAAATCAAGCATTAATATGGTGCGAACGGCCAAAAAATCGAAGTTCTCTATAATTGTTAGATTATTTTAAAATCTAAAGTGGAACGGTTACTGAAACAATCAGGGACACCTGTGACTATTTATATGCACAGGTGGTTGTAGCATACATAACGTGGTGTTTTACCAATAGTCTCAACCAGATACGATACTGCTGGTAGATGTCCAGAAAGTACGACGCTAGGTACTAGCATTTCAATAATTAACAAAAAAGAAGAGATTAGGTAACACACAATATGTACATGGCGACGCCGAGCGACCACATGTCGCAAGATTTGTCGTAGCGTTCGCGACTCAGCACCTCAGGAGGCCTAAAGTTCACGTTTGATAACATGGCACGTTATCTGATACTATCTGATAGAAATGCATACTAACGCATAAAATGGTGTACAACAAGGCGACTCCATGAGCACATTGCGTTCAGGACGTTTAGCGAACCCGTAGTCTCCAAGTTTGTACACGCAGTCATCACCCGTACTGCTGAAAAACACACCTAAAATTGTCACAAGTTATTTGAAATAACCTCCCAACGATATACCGCCTCATCACGGTTGGGAGGTGTTCCTGGGTGGCAAGCTGCGATGTAAAGCAGTGGGATTCATACTACTAGCAAGGACACCCAAATTGTGAAGGAGTCCGGTGCTTCCATCAGGAAGCTTAGCTAAGAGTAAACCAATACCAGGATCCACTACTGTTCTGGTATCAAAGTCACATGGTGGCAAATCTCTCTCTGATCCACGAGTGCTGCGACTGCCTGTAGTAGTGAAGACCTGGGGCAGACTTTGGCCAGGCTGACCTCGGAATTTCAGGGAATCACAATGGCTTAACCAGCAAATCTCCGAAAGATTCAGATTATGCTGCAGCCCGCACAACCAGTGCAGACGAGCCATCCAAGTCTCTAAGTATTTGAAAATAAATGACCGCACCTGCAAAGAATATTTTCGAGTTTGATATCTCGATGAGCAATGTTCATGTCGTGTAGGTACTGTACAGCAGATCCTATTTGCCGAATAATCTCACCAACTTCTGAATCAGAACAGATCATACAAAACTGTAACATTTTGGGATGGTACTTCGTATTGTGAACTTCACTATGACAATGTTTAAGTCTTTTAATTGACCAAAAATACACTTCATCCCGAAACGACTGCTTTGACTCTGCTTTCTCCAAGTTATAACTTAATATTGACCTTTTATTTAATTTTTTACTACCTACTGCAATTTTTCACGATAGGGTATTTTGTGAAATCCAACCACAACGATGCTTAGATATTCGCAAAATCTGGACCCGGGCCAGATAGAACCATAATTACCCTTTCCGGGGGCTCGCATGTCAGACACTGCACTATTGAAGTCCCTACCTTTATCTTAATTCCGAATTTGGTGTCTACTAATTGAAACAGCGATGTGGAACCATGTATGGTTTAATACTTGGGATCTAATGTCGAATTTAAAGTGGCTGCTGCATGTAAATGGATACTAATTTTCCTCACAGAACTGCAATTAATCATGGTCAACAAAGCTGTCCTCACGTATGAGTGGAAACTAATCTACACTGTACCCTAAATCTTCGCGTAAAATACGTCCTGCGAAACAATTTCGTAGGAAACACTTCGAACGAAGTTCATCCAGTATGTCTTTGTTTTGAAATATCTAAAGTGTATCATCCCAATGACCAATGATCAAGTAAACTTATTGCTAGAAACAAACTTACTTTTTTCCGAATACGGTATGCTGCCTTGTTTTTCAAACTGACTAAGAAGGTCACCACCTTCAAGGAATTCGACGACCATCAGCAAACACTTCACGTTGTCGAAAGTGTTCTCGTAGATATCCAAGATTGTGACCACATTCTCATGAGCACTAAATGAATCCATATCGTGGTAGTAATTATGAATATTAGAACATCCCAAGTCTTCACATGACATTGACAAATTATTTTGAGTCCACTATGAATAAAAACATAATTCATCAGATCTTAACGAAAATCCGTATATTTTTAGCGCGGTTCATCAACAAAATCTCAAATATGCAGTCTAATCAATTCATATATTTAGTCACGAGGGACCATTCTATGAATCCATGATGAAAAGCAATGTAAAGGAATATAAGGATGAAGTTCTCAGCGTTCATCAATCCCAGACGGACGTGGCATGCGTTCGACTTCATTCGTAGCATCGTTGGAGATGATTGAATGCATATCTGGCCTTTACAATGACTCGTGGTGTCCTACCGCTGCATCACGCCAGTGCTGGCAATCTTCTCAGAAAGGTTTGCTCCCAATATGATGACCCTGAAGGGATGGAGAGCTTGGTGAGCCTGGGACGCTTGAATCGATCCCGTGTGTATTGCACGGCGTCTCTGTGCGTGCGCTACACTCGCCATAGTAATGTAGCATATACTAATCAATCTAGACAGCGCTTATTACCACATTGATAATAACCGTTAATTTCCAAACTTATACATTTCCACATACCTAAGTACTGGTACCAATATTACAACGAGGGCCTGTTTTTAACGATGATTGAAGAAGAAATTTCCATTATTACTTTTTGACTATTTTTGATAAATTGGGTCACTTCTAACGATCACCAGTCGTCAAAGCAACAGATTGAGATATTTTTACAGCTCACTTACTTCGTTAGATAGTGAAGTCCGATTTCACGACGAGCTTTCGGTCCATCTCGAAGCACTTTCAGAGCAAACTTTTCGTTTTTCTCTTTACTGTAGCAAGCCATCACTTTGCCAGACTCACCGATTCCGATTATCTTAAAATATGGTGGACGGCCTAATACCTTAAGTAAACACGCTGATAAGAACCCCCAGGAGTGTGTTACCTCATGAGAAACAACGTAGTCCTCAGTTATTAGATGAGTATGATAAGGGAATGTAGTGCCTTGACTGGTTTTCTGAGAACGCTGACCTTGTTCTTGAGTCTGAACATTAAGCTTTATAAACCCTGAACTAGATTGACTTTGATTCAACCAAATCAGCACGAAAGAAAAACTTCCTTCCAAAATCTAATTCCCACTCTTAAATGATGAAAATGGAGAGGTTTAATTATCAAAATTAAATTCAAACTATCAAACCTCAGCTGGGTTAATACTGGCACAAAGGCAGAGCTTCCTCTGATCTATGGCAGGGCTCAGATCGTCCTCTGAATCGATGATGTCTATTGCTAATGTGCTGGTAGCATTCAAACAAAGTGACCTCTAAAAGTTGATCGTTTTGAATAATGCAACAACTAGAGTCATCTGGATAAGAGATCCCTTAAAAACCAAAGCTATCGCTAGAGGTTTTTCAAATATCCGGCAAGAAACGCATCCAGTTATTTCTTTTCTTATTAATCCTAATGTTTTGGATCTTCATCATATCATTGATATATGTAGCAATTTAAAGCGTTTGAAGTGAAATGCGACTGTTTCCTAACAAATCGCCTAACCAGCACTTCACGTTCAGCATAGTGATACTTGATTAAACAATCTATTGCTGAATCACGAGCAAAATGGTCCTCTGATCGATGATGGAAAATTCTGTGACTGTTACAAGCCTTCACAGAGGCTTGAACTCATTAGACCATGTAGGTTTACAATAGCAGGTGCCATAATCTATTGAAGAAATTGTTTACAACAGCAAACATAGGAACTTGCTGTATAGATTAGTATCACCGCTAATAATACCAACGGTTTACCGCTTCATTGGGGCTGGGTGATGTTCCTGGGTGTTGGGATGCGATGCACAGCGGAGGTATTCATTCACACAGCAGGGTCTCCAAAGCTGAGAAGGAGTCCGACGTTCACATCAGGAGGCTCGGCTAATAGTAAGCCAATGCCAGGATCCATTACCATCCGGAGATCAAACTCGTCGTATGGTGGCAAATCTCTGATCTGTAAGGGCGACGACTTCCTGTGATGGTGACATGGGGTAGACCTTGGTTAGGCTGACCTCGAGACTCCAGGGAACCACAATGGCTAAACCAGCAAATTTTTGGAGAATGGAAATAATGTTGGTGTCAGCACAATCAGTGAAGAGGGACGATCCAATTACCCAAGTAAGTATTTACAAAAAAGTCTGATTGTTTCATACCCACAAAATCTCACATACCTGCACTTCGGTGGGTAAAGGAATACTGTGCTGCCCGTCGATTTCAATGCGAAGCGAGTTGAAGGAATTCGAATCGTCACTGGGAAATCGATATTGATTCCCATCGACTTTTATGGAAGCTGACTCGGACGATTCCAAAGGATCGATTGACTCATCTTCGATTTCGAACATCATCTTCGATCCTATAAAGAAAAAGTACAAGAGAATTAACTTTGGTGAGAAAGGAAAATAAGGCGACTGGGATCAAACGAAAACAGTTCAACAGGGATCGATCAGAAACTAGAAGAAACCGGATGAATTCTTCCAAACAGCAGAACGTTATATGGTTGATTTCACAAAAGAAATAACAGGAACTCGTTACTGTACTAAATGGAAGAGATAGAGAAATCGAAGAAGAAGTACAGTAGAAGTAGAAGAGACGCAACGGACGGATGCGGGATAGCGCCAAGTCTCCTGGAAGAAAACTGCACTCGAGAAAAAAAGTGCGACGTTCGAAAATCGTCGTCAAGCACATTTATGTATTAAAATAGAAGAAACGCTTTTCGCTTAATCAATACGTATTCTTTCTTTGATGACCTTACACGACGTTGATAATAATATTTATTATCGGCTAACGTTTCGACGTCTTCGTCTTCATCAGAGCCGATGATCCGAGTCGATGGTCCACGCTTTTCTTTCGTCTCGATCTGGCGGCTTCGCCTTCGTGTCGAGTTTGGTATTACTACGCTTTTCGCTTTCTTCGAAAATGAAATGAATCAGGAGAAAGCAAATGAAGCAACGCTACAGAGATTGTTTTCTTGTTGCTCTTACCAGTATCGATGTCAAACTTAAACTACTCAAACAAAAGAAAGTGTATCATAGATTGCTGTCAACTTGATCTTTCCAGACTCTGAGGAAGGCGAAGTCCGCCGAAACGTCAGCTTGTTCGTGAATAAGGAATAAAAATAACATCTCGCGTTTGCTCAATAAGAATACGAAAAAAGAAAGTGTGCACCAAATGCTGAATTAGATGCTCTAAATGAGAAGAAATGATCTATAGTGATAAGTGAAGAGGTCTTTGGTAGAAAATGAATGGATGAATGGATGAATAGGTGGATGGATGACGAACCCCAACTGCACTCCGGTTGCTGGTTACTGGGAGGGTTTACATTGGCTTGAGAAAGAGCATGCCGCTAGGGTATAAGGTCCATTGGCATTACGTCAATGAACACGTGTTGAGCGGGCCAGTTGTAATCATTTACGATAGTGTAAGGACGTAAACAACAACGATATGAACCAAGCAGACTTCGATCCGGGGCATCTCGGCGAAAATCCTGATGTGTCGTAGTTGGTGTCGTCGCATGACCTAGCGCTAATGGCCAACATGAATATCGATCGGTATGAGTGGTCGATATATGGTAATGTTACAGGTAAGGGTACTTACTACGAAGGAACCGACCAATGCTCTTCCTCTACTTCGATCATCGTACTGATACGTGGTTCACAAATAAAAAAGCAGGACCAATGAACAGCCCCGTCAGTCACAATTGATGTAATAAGCTGATCGTCGTTGAGAAAGTGAACAAGGAGAATGGCCCTATCACGACTCTTCCTCTGCCTTACTCTATCTAACATTAAAGAATCTACGCATAAATCCGTCTGGCTGATGCATTTAATGTTTTGGTGAACCCGCTGCGAGCGGATCTATCCCACCCACGCTCTAAGTATTAAGTGTCATCTTTATGAGACTAGATTCATTGATATAGTGAAAATGTGCAGGCGCGTGTAGCGCAGTGGTCGGAGGCGCTCTGCAATATACGTGTGGGATCGATACCCGCATCAATGGCTCACGAAGTCTTCCATCTCTCCGGGGTCAACAAATTGGTACCATACTTGCCTGGGATAGCAGCACTGCCTTTATACATCGATAGGCTACTGCGAGTCATTGCAAGGACCTGATATGCATCCAGTCACCTAGTCGAATGCATGGTGTATCGTGTGGGATCGGTACCCGCATCAATGGCTCACGAAGTCTTCCATCTCTCCGGGGTCAACAAATTGGTACCATACTTGCCTGGGATAGCAGCACTGCCTTTATACATCGATAGGCTACTGCGAGTCATTGCAAGGACCTGATATGCATCCAGTCACCTCCAAGAATGCTTGATGAAGTCGAATGCATGGTGTATCCCAAAACGATAGATCAACGCTGAAACCTTTACCCTTTAGCCTTTTTACTCAGAATCTGTGCGTGTAGGCCGTTGTGTTGTTCGAATTTGGTGAGCGAATTGACGAATCCAGTTCCCGAACCACGTGGTAGGTTGACATTTCGTCGAAGAGAACTGCAATCAGTGTAATACGGCGCCGATTTTGCCTTAAATATTTGGATTGGACGGTACGGTAAATGACTGGGGATGACCCAAGGTGTCGTAGACACCACGTGGGGACGACAGCAGAAAGCAAAGGTGTTTTATTTGGGTGGTTGCGGTAACATCAGTACTTCACCACGCCCTGGATGCTCCGCCCGCTTTTGGGACAGGTTGACGACCATCAGTTGAAGGTCGCCCCTCCCATAATCGGTGCCAGTCCAGTCGTATTGTAGTGAGCATGGAGAACAGTGCGTGGAAAACGAATGGAAATACTAATTGAAGCGGCACCCGCCTTCTTTTGGATTATGCCATCAATTGGTACCACGGCTATGAAAAGTAAACACGTGCTGGTAGATAGAAAACTACCTGAGAGACAGGCCAAACGAACGACTCGCGCGGTGTGGTGGTGAACGCGTTAGCGAGGTTGATAATAATATTTATTATCGGCTAACGTTTCGACGTCTTCGTCTTCATCAGAGCCGATGATCCGAGTCGATGGTCCGCGCTTGTTGTTCGTCTCGATGTGGCGGCTTCGCCCTCGTGTCGAGTCAGGCCTTCCTGAGCGGTCCATCTCCTCGAATGAGGCACACTCACACACTCACACTCTCACTCACTCACTCACTCACTCACTCACTCACTCACTCACAACCGACATTCCTTTAACCTCGGTGTGACGAATCAATATGTATTCTTTCTTTGATGAACTTACACGAGGTTGATAATAATATTTATTATCGGCTAACGTTTCGACGTCTTCGTCTTCATCAGAGCCGATGATCCGAGTCGATGGTCCACGCTTGTTATTCGTCTCGATGTGGTGGTGGCTTCGCCTTCGTGTCGAGTCAGGCCTTCCTGAGCGGTCCATCTCCTCAAATGAGGCACACTCACACACTCACACTCTCACTCACTCACTCAATGTTTATTTAAGGTTATGTGCGGGTCTCATTAGTCAACAGCAGTTCTTCGATATCATGGAAAGGGCTCGGATCTGCTAATTACCGTAATATACAAGAATACGACTGCTTAAAATCATAATAATTGACATTTCAAATTGAGTATCAGTGGAAATGTGATAGAAAGATCTGCGAAAAGTCTCGAAATACTTTTTTGTAACCTTTTTGTAACCAGTAAACAACTCCCTTCAATTCCGATGTACCAAACTCTTGAAAAATTGGAAGAAAATTGTAAAAATTCACGCTGAAGATATCACATGGCTAATTCTAAACCAATCCCGTGGTTGGTAAATTTTCGCTATTCCGAAGTATCAATCAATTTTACTGATTCGCTCCTTTGTATCCTATCCATCTACTATTGCTCAGCCTACGACGAAGTGTTCCATGATTTCCAGACGGATAGGAAACAAGACTTGGATACTTATATAAGCTAAACATCAACACTTACTGCTGAAGTAATATAATTAAAAAAGTAGGAATAAGCTGGCCAATCTCGGTGAAACTCGTCGACCATGAGCTTTATCTCCTCGAGATCTACTATCTCGGGCCAAATCCAGCTGCTATCGCACAGCGTTTCGAAGAAAATGCTGCCGAATTGTGATTTTGAAATCGTGGATTCGACTTAATCTTCAATATCTGATTACTATTGGTTTTACATGGGATTGTGGATTTTCCAGTCACGGAGTCGATAGAAGAAAACAGATGGGTCGCTTGTTCCACCTCTGTTTTCTGCTTGCCACTATTCAACTGTTGATGGTGATTTGCAAAACTAGTTTTTTCGAATGTATCAGTGCAAACTTCTTGTAACTTATTTCACTAAGGCCGCTCCCAGGATAAAACGTTGGAGCACAGCTTCCAGAAAACCTTTTTCAATCTGGGAAATATGTAATGAATGCGTTGTTTTCTTGTTCAGCAATCGCGAGGTTGTTATACAGCATACATTTACTTGCATAGAAAAACACAGTACAATACAGCGGTAGCTGATGTTTTGGCAGAATCGCCTTCTTCAGATCCTGGGAGGGGTACTGATATACAGTTTATTACGCCAAACACTTCAGTAACACTTACCAAAAGATGAAAATTCGAGAAGCTGTTGATCATGTAATTGCCATAGAGTTTTTCATCTTTTGGTAAGTGTTACTGAAGTGTTTGGCGTAATTAATTGCTGTATAACAACCTCGCGATTGCTGAACACGAAAACAAAGTATTCATACTCCAATGCCGAGGTTAATAGAAAGTCGATCCTGGGAACTATGTATCGAAGACCAAATGGACTCATCGCAAGCGTTGTTGCTTAAGCCTTGTCTTAAGCAAAACCTATAAATAAAAAGAGCTCTCAGTGTTGATCAATCCCTGAGGGATGCGCCATGCATTCGACTTCATTGAGTATTGCTGGAGGTGATTGAATGCATATCTGGCGCCTTTGCAATGACTCGCGGTGGCCGGCCGATGTATCGAGCCAGTGCCGCTATCCTTCCAGACAAGTCTGGTACCAATTTGCCGACCTCGGAGGGATGGAAGGCTTGGTGGGTCATGGGCGCATTTCACGTGCGCGCCGCAGTGGCGCCTCCAACCACTGCGCCACAGGCTCTTTAGCAAAACTCATGTAAAGCCCTACATGTCTGGATTCAGCAACCAACTGAAGAAACCAAAGAATCCGTTTCATGGTTTTGTTTGTGTTCTTCACTTTTGAACGATTATGTCCATAAAACCACTGAACCACCAAGAACGGATTTTTCTCGTGATGCCAAAAAACGTATAAGTTAACACGACCTTCGTCATCAATCAGTCAGTAATGAGATAGACGATCGGGGCAGCAGATGGACGGATCCAGTTCTCCGTCATCACTTCTTTTACACCCATGCGCAGCAGAACACGGACTATCGTAAACACATCCGTTAGCGGAAAACATTTTAACAACACAATAGTATGTGTTACTAGTACGGGACTGGTGAGTCGAAGAACAGCTGCAATATTAATCACAAACGGTGCACAAGAGCAAAGGGAACTATCCATAACCCACGACGAAAGGCCTTGTGACAACGAAGAACCATTCGCCGCTTCGAAGGTTTCGCCTTTGCTCTAGCGACTGACGACCTCGACTAGACTACGTTTTTCAATGCTACAGTGCCACCGCATGATCGGTCGTAATCCCTATTGAGTGCTATGGAATCCCTTTGTAGTACATGAATTTTTCTCAAATTAAACATAATCTTCGACCACTTCAATTGCCATGAACCTACCTACTGCAGTCAGATTCCTACTGTTCTCATTAGATTGGCATCGGTTAGCGATTTTCTATAAGATAAACTATGTTTTTCGGAGTTCAAAGACGCTTTTCATTTCAAAACATTTTTTGCTCAACTCATATACAAGGAAACCATCTAGGTGAAACACTCTGCTTATGGTTAGTGTTCCTAGGAATGAATGAAGTGGAACGTCGAACGATGATTGCCCAAAGTAAAGAACGCTGAAATTCCTTCAAGTTTCCATTTTTGCAAAGAAATTCTTCAGGTCTAAAAAGAAATGGTGTGTAATTCTCACAAAAACTTCTTTCTCTTCATGATGTTACTTTTTTCATCGCTCTTCAAACTACCAACGGACGGCAGTTGGTGTCTCTGGTACGGTAGCGCTTTCGGGTGTACTACATGATTTGGAGAAAGAGCTTTTTTTAAAGAAGATTCAAGTTTTTAAATGGTTAAACAGGAAAGCAAGACTTATTGATAATCCTTCTGCCATAGATACCTCCCTCTTGTATACACCTAGCGAATGGTACTCTGCTGAATAGGTTTGTCTAGTGTCGCGCTTGCTCATATTGTTGAATTTTTTTTACAACCTCATGAACTCATATTTATTTAACTAGATAACTCTTCTGAAAACTGAAAAGCCTTAATCCCCACCTACTGCTCCTTGTTGTTGTCCTTTCAAAGCCGTTTCCGTTCCGTATAGAGCGCTGTGCTTGCGCATGTACGCCTTTCTTTCAAATCGATGGTATCTCTCTCTTCGATTTTAATGTTCAACACTAACAAGTTATACTTCGAAACCGACTTTCCTTGAACCTCGGTGTGCTTAATCAATATGTATTCTTTCTTTGATGAGCTTACACGAAGTTGATAATAATATTTATTATCGGCTAACGTTTCGACGTCTTCGTCTTCATCAGAGCCGATGATCCAAGTCGCTGGTCCCTGCTTGCTTTTTGGCTCGATCTGGCGGCTTCGCCTTCGTGTCGAGTTTGGCCTTCCTCAGCGGTCCATCTCCTCGAATTCGAGTGGACGACGTGTAGTCTGAAAAAAAACAAGTATTTGAATGAACTGCTTTTGAGTATGAGAGAAGCAAATCGATTGCGACGTGGATAAGCGCTCACCTGGAATCCTCGACTGGTTGTCATTCATTAGCGTGATCTGGAATTCACTGAATTCGTTGTGAATTTCTCATATACAAGTTCCAATCGCCGCAGGTTAGTCAAACAAATGGCGAGAAATTGCTATCCAAGGTGTGACATTTGAATTGATGGCGAGTTGGTAGTAATGAGCTGTGGTAGAGTTCACATCTGAGAGTATATTTTGAAATATTTGCTTTTAAATTTTCATTTCCTTTATTTTATTCCGTATGTTGCTATACGATAACTTATGTTTCATGAGTTACGAATTCCACGAATTGCAAATTTGATGAGCGCGTTTAGCGCAATGGTTGGAGATGTGTGGTAACATGCGTGCGCTCGCAGGATTGATCTGCTTCGCAAACTAGGTGCTCCATTCCTTTGAAGTCCCTGAAAAGCTACTAGACTTGCCTGGAAAGAGGAACACTGACTTGTATACATCGGTAGGCGACCGCAAGCCAATGCCAATGCTCAAGCTGAACTTGCACTTGATAACTTCTACAATGCTACGAATGGAGTCGATTGCATAGCCCACAACTCGCGGATTGATTAACTCCAGGCGATTTGCCCTTACGCTTTATGCTAAACTTGGAAAAGCTGGCAGGGAACGAAAATGATTCATCGGATTGCAGATTATCCATGTTACACGCACTGTTGTGTTTTTATTTTTTACCTAATTTTCACTCTTTTCTTATTAAATCATACATGAGTTAGTAGTCAGCTGTTAATGAGAATGTGTTGCTTACAAATTCTAGTGTCGCGCTTGCTCATATTGTTGAATTTTTTTTACAACCTCATGAACTCATATTTATTTAACTAGATAACTCTTCTGAAAACTGAAAAGCCTTAATCCCCACCTACTGCTCCTTGTTGTTGTCCTTTCAAAGCCGTTTCCGTTCCGTATAGAGCGCTGTGCTTGCGCATGTACGCCTTTCTTTCAAATCGATGGTATCTCTCTCTTCGATTTTAATGTTCAACACTAACAAGTTATACTTCGAAACCGACTTTCCTTGAACCTCGGTGTGCTTAATCAATATGTATTCTTTCTTTGATGAGCTTACACGAAGTTGATAATAATATTTATTATCGGCTAACGTTTCGACGTCTTCGTCTTCATCAGAGCCGATGATCCAAGTCGCTGGTCCCTGCTTGCTTTTTGGCTCGATCTGGCGGCTTCGCCTTCGTGTCGAGTTTGGCCTTCCTCAGCGGTCCATCTCCTCGAATTCGAGTGGACGACGTGTAGTCTGAAAAAAAACAAGTATTTGAATGAACTGCTTTTGAGTATGAGAGAAGCAAATCGATTGCGACGTGGATAAGCGCTCACCTGGAATCCTCGACTGGTTGTCATTCATTAGCGTGATCTGGAATTCACTGAATTCGTTGTGAATTTCTCATATACAAGTTCCAATCGCCGCAGGTTAGTCAAACAAATGGCGAGAAATTGCTATCCAAGGTGTGACATTTGAATTGATGGCGAGTTGGTAGTAATGAGCTGTGGTAGAGTTCACATCTGAGAGTATATTTTGAAATATTTGCTTTTAAATTTTCATTTCCTTTATTTTATTCCGTATGTTGCTATACGATAACTTATGTTTCATGAGTTACGAATTCCACGAATTGCAAATTTGATGAGCGCGTTTAGCGCAATGGTTGGAGATGTGTGGTAACATGCGTGCGCTCGCAGGATTGATCTGCTTCGCAAACTAGGTGCTCCATTCCTTTGAAGTCCCTGAAAAGCTACTAGACTTGCCTGGAAAGAGGAACACTGACTTGTATACATCGGTAGGCGACCGCAAGCCAATGCCAATGCTCAAGCTGAACTTGCACTTGATAACTTCTACAATGCTACGAATGGAGTCGATTGCATAGCCCACAACTCGCGGATTGATTAACTCCAGGCGATTTGCCCTTACGCTTTATGCTAAACTTGGAAAAGCTGGCAGGGAACGAAAATGATTCATCGGATTGCAGATTATCCATGTTACACGCACTGTTGTGTTTTTATTTTTTACCTAATTTTCACTCTTTTCTTATTAAACTTCTTTCTCTTCATGATGTTACTTTTTTCATCGCTCTTCAAACTACCAACGGACGGCAGTTGGTGTCTCTGGTACGGTAGCGCTTTCGGGTGTACTACATGATTTGGAGAAAGAGCTTTTTTTAAAGAAGATTCAAGTTTTTAAATGGTTAAACAGGAAAGCAAGACTTATTGATAATCCTTCTGCCATAGATACCTCCCTCTTGTATACACCTAGCGAATGGTACTCTGCTGAATAGGTTTGTCTAGTGTCGCGCTTGCTCATATTGTTGAATTTTTTTTACAACCTCATGAACTCATATTTATTTAACTAGATAACTCTTCTGAAAACTGAAAAGCCTTAATCCCCACCTACTGCTCCTTGTTGTTGTCCTTTCAAAGCCGTTTCCGTTCCGTATAGAGCGCTGTGCTTGCGCATGTACGCCTTTCTTTCAAATCGATGGTATCTCTCTCTTCGATTTTAATGTTCAACACTAACAAGTTATACTTCGAAACCGACTTTCCTTGAACCTCGGTGTGCTTAATCAATATGTATTCTTTCTTTGATGAGCTTACACGAAGTTGATAATAATATTTATTATCGGCTAACGTTTCGACGTCTTCGTCTTCATCAGAGCCGATGATCCAAGTCGCTGGTCCCTGCTTGCTTTTTGGCTCGATCTGGCGGCTTCGCCTTCGTGTCGAGTTTGGCCTTCCTCAGCGGTCCATCTCCTCGAATTCGAGTGGACGACGTGTAGTCTGAAAAAAAACAAGTATTTGAATGAACTGCTTTTGAGTATGAGAGAAGCAAATCGATTGCGACGTGGATAAGCGCTCACCTGGAATCCTCGACTGGTTGTCATTCATTAGCGTGATCTGGAATTCACTGAATTCGTTGTGAATTTCTCATATACAAGTTCCAATCGCCGCAGGTTAGTCAAACAAATGGCGAGAAATTGCTATCCAAGGTGTGACATTTGAATTGATGGCGAGTTGGTAGTAATGAGCTGTGGTAGAGTTCACATCTGAGAGTATATTTTGAAATATTTGCTTTTAAATTTTCATTTCCTTTATTTTATTCCGTATGTTGCTATACGATAACTTATGTTTCATGAGTTACGAATTCCACGAATTGCAAATTTGATGAGCGCGTTTAGCGCAATGGTTGGAGATGTGTGGTAACATGCGTGCGCTCGCAGGATTGATCTGCTTCGCAAACTAGGTGCTCCATTCCTTTGAAGTCCCTGAAAAGCTACTAGACTTGCCTGGAAAGAGGAACACTGACTTGTATACATCGGTAGGCGACCGCAAGCCAATGCCAATGCTCAAGCTGAACTTGCACTTGATAACTTCTACAATGCTACGAATGGAGTCGATTGCATAGCCCACAACTCGCGGATTGATTAACTCCAGGCGATTTGCCCTTACGCTTTATGCTAAACTTGGAAAAGCTGGCAGGGAACGAAAATGATTCATCGGATTGCAGATTATCCATGTTACACGCACTGTTGTGTTTTTATTTTTTACCTAATTTTCACTCTTTTCTTATTAAATCATACATGAGTTAGTAGTCAGCTGTTAATGAGAATGTGTTGCTTACAAATTCCTAGGCATCAGTAAAATGACGAATGTCTAAGAGTCAGTGTTTCTGTCTTCGGTCGGCTACTACTCTTGGCGGTTCTAAACGCTCAACGCATAAAGCCACATCTTAACATGCGACTATACTAGTTGTATAATAACTGCCAATAGTTCTTCGATAACGAGAATCGCTAAGAACCCGATAACTGGGCGGACCTACACGAGAGATTTTGCTGTTCAGCTTTAATGGTACCCATAGTTCTTACAAAACATTATCCTTATTTTAACTTCTTTGAAATTCAGACCCTAAAATATTCGAGTTTTTTAAATTCCATAATGTAAGATCATTAGCGCAGTCATCAGCATTTCGTAGAACCATTTGGTTCTGCAGACGAAATTCCGTTTCCTCAGAAGCTTCATTTTTCAAAATACGAGCATGAATTTCTTTTCTTTTTCTTTTTCTCTCATTTACACTTCAACCAGTAGGATTAGAGTTAATAGGAAGGTGCTTAATTAAAGTTGAGTTTCAACACCATATGAGTCATATAAAGCTCGTATCGTCCACAGTGTTTGGAAGTGGTCTTGTACATCCTTCAATTTTTTTTCAAAAAGCACTTTGATATTAAAATTTGGATTTATTTGCGTTTCACAACTCACAGTGTTTTGAGCAAAAGATGTGAAAAAAAAACGGTACGGAAGTGTCGTTTTGTAGGGTGTGAGCTAAATCGTTTCAGTTCGCGATGTGTACCGGTTTTCTTTTAGCCTTTCAATACAGTACGTTTTCTGATTGAGAGGAACCACTCTTTAAAACGGAAACGCATATCATGACAACTTTTGTTGTAAAATAAGTTAGCAAAAATATTTCGTAGAAACTGCTCTGGGTAAACATTTCTTTCCGCAGAATCTTAAGAAGGCGGCCAAACCAAATACGCCACTAGGCACGCATAGGACCCAGAGACATAACGGGGCTTAAATGACCGTCTATGTGCAATACAAAATTGCATAATTTTCCTCAAAGGTAAAGACGGTGAGTGCATGAGTTCGGGTACAGCCTATCTGATCTCTTGTAAAGCGTGCGGGAACGAATACGTTGGCAAAACTGGTAGACCACTTTGCGCCCTTATAAAAGAACACCGAATCGGAAAACCTAAACCAAATACTCCACTAGGCGCGCATAAGACGCAAAGACATAACGGAAAAGATTTTGAAGTAGGGGCTACGATCCTCGCACAGGATTCGAGAACACAAGCGCGCAAAACTCTCGAGGCGTTCTGGATTAATTCCAGAAATTCGACAATGAATCGCAGGGAAGAATGCCTCATTATCACGAGTGATATTGGGCACTACATAAGCGTGTTATTCTGATTGGATGGGCACATTACGTTTCCATGTGTATTCTGTGCGGTTGGTCTCCACGCGACATACCCAGTGGACCTCATAGAAGGCGGTGAGTGTGCAAAGCTGTGTTCTATGTGAGTCGTGAATAAAGAATAAAATAACACCTCGCGTTTGCTCAACAAGAATACGAAGAATTACTTGATCAATGCCGAGGTTAATAGAAAGTCGGTCGTGGGATTTAAAAAGGTGCATTATTTTTGGGCTTAAAGCATTTTTGTGAGAGACAACGGAAACATGTCATTGATGTCTTATTCCACTTGTATATCAGAACCCTTTGATGTACTCTAAATAATTTTATTTTGCTGCTTACGGTTACACTTTTTACGTTCTTTTCATTTTTATATTCTTTCGGCTTTCCTTCTAAAAGGTGTGAAACTGTGTCCAGATCATCAAATTTTTGCATATCTTTTGGAAAACTGAGTCTGCCGCAGTTTCATAAAGGATAAAAGCTAAAGGATACAGCTCTTGGTGTTGATCAATCCCAGAAGGATGCGCCATGCATTCGACTTCATTAAGCGTCGTTGGAAGTGATTGAATGCATATCTGGCCTTTACAATGACGCCGACCCCGGAGGGATGGAACGCTTGGTGGGCCATGGGCGCAGGAATCGATTCCACGTGCATGCCGCAGTGGCGCCTCCAACTACTGCGCCACACGCGCCGGCAGTTTCATAGCAGTAACAAAGAAGCTCAACGCTTCATTTAAGAATGCCCAGAAGGTTGTCAAGTTGCTCACGAAATGACGAACTCATCTATCCTATTCGCCCTCAGGAAGGAGTAATGACTTCGAAACAGTTGTATGTTGAATGCACAGCAGTTAACCCAAGCGATCAAAGCAAATAGAGGCTAGAAATCTCCAATTTAAAGGATGTCTTATTCTCAGGTGAGATTTTTGCCGTTGAAGATGCTCGATATTCTTGAAGCTGCCATCTGTTGGGTACTTTGATGCTCATTCTGGAGCCGATTTTTTTATTCTGCTTCTTGCCTATTGATTTGTTGATTAATGGTTTTCTAACCGTCCACAGAATTAAATCCGCTGCGAAATATAACTTTAATGAAGCTGAGATATTTGCAAAACTCTGGACCGCAGGTGTCTATGGTGGGGAACGAACGCGCTATTACATTTCCGGGGAGTAACGCGCTCATCACCACACCATGCGGGTCCTTCGTTTCGCCTGTCTCTCAGCTATCAATCTTTTGCCATCAGCAATCACCCAACAGCGGGATTGATCTGGGGAGCACAAATCGGCAATGAACCCAGTTAAGCTGAGGCCCAGTTATAATCACAATCTTAACCGTTAAAAAAGAGTAGGCAGTAAACAAAAACGGTTAAATCCGCTGCTTTACAGTTGCGGGAATTCCCGGAGAAAGTAAAAGGATGAAGATCACTGAGCTTTACACTCCGTGCCGCTAACTCTTTGACTTAAACATGTAGGGAAATAATGTCGAAAATATTTTGAAATCTATGGATTTGGGAGCTCAGCACCGTGTCTAGTAGTCTCAGGATTCACACTTTAGAACAGTTTTTGTAGAAAATATTGTTTTATTTTGGTGCTCTTCAGTTGTAAAATAATAAATCTCAAGGGTAGGCATGCGAAAACAAAGGCATGAAGTATGTAATCTATGAACACAAAACGTTTTAAAATGTTTTCTATAGATGAAGGGCTCAAAGCACTCAAATTACGAGCATCCTTTATTACTGTACTGTGAACGAAAAATTATCTCCAGTGATCGAAAAAATTTCACGGTGTCATCATTTGGTTGAAGCCAATGATCTTTTGTTGGAAGCGTTAGCAACCAGTGTGTCTTTCTGATATAGCGCCTGATAACGTGACACGCTTCTGATCTTATGAAATGAAGAAACGAGCAAACTGAGGGCCGGGTTAGAATGCTTCATTCGTGCGGTGTTCCATTAGGAAGATGCCACATCGAGAGGAAGAACAACTGTGGACCATAGACTCGGTTCATCGGCTCTGTTGAAGACGAAGGCGTCGAAACCTTAGCCGAATAAACCTTATTATCAACTTCGTTTAAGTTCAGCAATTTAAAAACGTGTCGAACATATTGACTTCCCAGGGCTTTCATTTCACTAGATGATGGGTAACCGGATGTTGTTGACCAACGATGAACGTGTCATAAATTAAGATCATCAGATGGTTCCTCATTTTCTTATCATAGCGCCAGGCATGAAACGTGACAGCGTATCTGGAACACAAAATGCAATCCACGAAGAAAGTAAAGCTTGAGATCATTGTCACAGCTTAGTTTCTTAATAGATCTGCAACTTCACTTACACTGGTAGGCTCTACTGCACTTTACGTGAACGAGTCTTCTTTTTCTTTCACCGCCTTCATACATCTCGATTATATAATCATGTTTTTTTTCCATTTCTAGCAGAACGATGAATATTTTCTTTTTATTTATTTATTGTCTTATAAACTGATCTTCTTTAGCTGCTGCGAGGAGTCCCACTCGTCACACCAAGGCTCTGAGGAAGGCGAAATCGCCGAAACGTCAGCCATCGACCAACAACAACAACAACGACAACGAAGACCTATACCAACCTCACAGCAGCTAAAGAACATCAGTTTATGAGATCATAAATAAATAAATAATATATTATCTACATATGCCGAGGTTTATAGAAAGTCGGTCTTTTGAGTTATTAAGAGATGAATATTTCGTGTTCAGTGATTGTACAAAAACTCCAGATTACCGAGTTATATTCGTGTGTAACAGAATCAACAATCAGGAGAGCAAAGTTCGCCGCCCCGATTACAGTCTGTCTAATTTCAACGACAGGAAGACGTACGTTTTCTGAGCAACATTTAGAAGTTGTTGGTTTATGCGAACTTTCTAGATGTTATCTTTCTCCTTATTTCCCGAAACACAAGGGAATTTTACACTGATGTCGCACAGTAGCTCTTTATTAGTAGCAGTGTGTGGGTTACAGCAAAATTTCCACTTAATCTTCCTTGGTGCTTAAAGAAGTTGTTTCTCATTCTGATCCGACTAAGGATTGTTGCCTCCTTGTTGTTGAGTTCCTTCCTGGATTGCGGCGATTCCCATCAAATAGTTATACCTAAATAGTCATCTTCATAGAAGCCTGCTCAAGTTAACTGATCCTTTCAAGGTGTCGTACCAATTACTTCGCATCAAGTTCAACAGTGAGAGCATCGTTATGGTTGTAAATAATCTATATTGTTTTTTCCTTGATGAGCTTACACGAGGTTGATAATAATATTTATTATCGGCTAACGTTTCGACGTCTTCGTCTTCATCAGAGCCGATGATCCGAGTCGGTGGTCCACGCTTGCTATTCGTCTCGATGTATCTATATTGTTGTTCAACAGTAAACAAAAGGTAGCACAAGAACTGGGAAAATCCTAAAACATGGCGTGTTTCGCTGACTGATGCAATCCTCTACTAAAAGACTGGTCGAAAATAAAAAAAAAATAAACAAAGCAAATTTGTGAAGCCTATTCCATCCGTTCTTTGGTCCTGTTTTTTGTCGGTTCTGAAAAAAAAAGCAAAAGCGATCGAATGAATGCAATTCTTTCAGCACTCGTCGACCTTGGTGTGGACCCATAATATATTCGAAAACTAGCTGGCAATGGGCAAAGATATTCATCAAGCTGACACCATCTCGCCGAGAATAATACATTGAACTAGGTAATAAAGTCGCCCGACTAGGTTGAGAAGGGCACATGCATTAATGGGAATTGCCGTTACATCTACATTTTACTGACGAGATCGCCTTCCTTCCGAGGAATACAAGTGTAGCAGAGACAATGCTCAATGAACTCAACGAAGCGGGAAAAAAGCTCAGACTGCGCGTAAATGAGACGAAGACCCAGTTCATGAATAACCCGTAGGCGAAAGGGAACAAATCGAACTGGATGATTCTCTGATTTCAGAGATCACAACGTACGTATGCCTCCATCCTAATTTGTACTAGCACTTTTTCACGAATTCTGCTTTTTCTTCAATTTAATGCCTTGTAGTGCTCAACTTCTTCCGATGTTCTTACGAGTAGCATCGGTAAATCGGCATTATCGAATTCTTTAAGATAGAAAACGGAATAGTTTGCAGGTTAATGACAGCAACCATTCAGTATCATTATAATTTATTTCCCAGTCAGAAGATCTGAGAATAGAGGAAGTTGACGCCATAAAATACATTCAACTATGGTACTTTTAAGCACTAGCATTCCACTGGTACACGTCAAGCGCAGCGGCTAGAGGCATATTGCAATACGCTTAGGTTCGACCACCACACTCCGTGATCACCAAGACCACCATCCCATGCGCGGTGGGCAAACTGGTACAACACTTGTCTGGGAGGTAGCAGTATTGGCTCGATACATCGGTAGGCAGTTGCAAGTCATTGTAAATGCCAGGCAGGCATTCAGTCACCTCCACGCAATGCTTCATGAGATTGAGACAATGTATGGCGCTTCCCTAAGGGATTGATCAACGCCGACATTTTTACCCTTTATCCTTTGATTAGATCATGAGCTTTTTTCAATGGCATCTTCTTCCTCGACTCTCTACTGAATTCATTCGCATGTGGATATCGAGAAATCCAGGAAAGGACAAACAACCTCATAGAAATGCACATCTTCAAATTTTCATTACTTTAATGAAGGCTCTAATGACTATTGCTTAGGTGGCAATTCGCATACGCACTTGCACTTTTTTAATCGAAAAAGTTTGCGACCAACAAAACCAATATGGTTACTAAAACCACGTATGGAAAGAAAAGATTGAGAAGAACTTATGACATCAAAGTTCCTCTCTATCATCGTCATCTGATTTCGTTATATCCGGAAATCCCAATCACACATGCAGCCACGTCATGCGTATTCTACTAAGACCAACAACACAGCGACTGTGCTCTTGGTTTCAACAGTAACTCATAGGAATCAGCCGATGGTCAGCAAGTCAATGCTGCAACTGGGTACTGACGAGTCAACGGGTTTACATCAGAAGGATTGAAGACCTAGATGATTGTAGAGTAGGGTGCTAAATAGTCACGACTATAACTATTCTACGAATTTCTCCAATTTTCTTTCATAGAAATATTACAGGAAAAACTGAGGCAAGACAAGTTATTCCAAAATTGATTAAGGAGTGATAAACACACCTGGCATCATGAAGAAGAGTCCCACTTGAAGCAAAAAACCGTCATCGTTCTACGTGATCTATACTGGATGGTCTTGCTCACTCGATAAACCGGTAGGCCACCACGAATCACTGTTAAGCCCAGATATCGATGGGAGAAGGAACCAGCAAAGCAACAGGTACTAGTGAGTTCCGTAGAGATAGGTACACCACGAATTTGATTTCATTCGTGCGGTTGATTGAATGCGTCTTTAGGCTATACATCCGTGGCCTACAGTTAATTGACGTTGGAAAAGTTTGATGATACATTCGGCTTCAGTCGATGCTTACTCATTGGCCAGTGAAATTTCGACTACGACCACCTTTCCACTCAATAATAGAATTTGTAAAGACCAACGTTCCAGTGTTTCATAATGAAGCATCGGGTGGTTGGTGGTATTGATGATCCATGGTGAAAGGTAAGCCAGTAGCATGACCTCTTTACAAAGTTGCAGTCACTTTCACAACTTTATTTTAAGTTTCATCTGTTTTATCATTATAATTTTTTGCGGTGTATGATTTTTCACATGGGCGCGCGTGGCGCAGTTTTCGGAAGCGCGCTGCAATAAACGGTTCAATTCCCGCGCCCCTGGCTCTCCAAGCCTTCCAGCTCTCGAGGATCGGCAAATTGGTACCAGGCTTGGCTGGAAGGATGATAAAACTGGCTCGAGACAGCTGTAGGCCACCTCGAGTCATTGTAAAAGCCAGATATGCATCCAATCACCTCCGAAAGATGCTTAATAAAGTCGAATGCATGGTGCATGCCTAAGGGATTGATCATCGCGGAGAGCTTTTTAGTTTTTTTAATGATTATTCACCATTGGAATCACGATTTCCAAACTAAGTTTTTCCCATCGCGGATTTTACCCTCGTGAAAGGCATCGAGTTGCTTAATAGCATGGTTTTGTAACTGCGTGAGCAGAGTAATTGGATAAGAAGAAGTGTTCCGGCAAGTGCATGGGTTTTCCCACTAACTTGTCAAAACTACATGTTCCACATTATGCAAAACTTCAAAAGTTCATGCCTCAGAAGAACGAATTGTAATCACGGGATCAATTCACAGCGGACGAGGCGCATTTAGAAGTAGTTTATACTCGGTTTATCTGTTTCAGTCTGACCCAACGTCATTAATGCTGAATATTATCAGTTGAAAACATGACATTAACTTCATTTATCCAATAATTCACAAGGTTACGAGAAAGAACTTAACAGTGTGTGAATGGACCTGGACGATTGAATGGAACGAAGATGCTTCAAATGAGTGGAATACTCATGTCAACAGCATACAGAACTGTTAAATCATTAATAGCACTGGAGAATTCATTTGTGAAGCAGAACAGTCATTCTTTTTATCGCGAGGAGTGACGTGAGATACAACCACAATGATGCTGAGATATTTGCAAAACTCCGGAACACAGATGTATACGATGGGAGTCCAATGGATTTTTGATCGGCTAGTCATAGGAATGAACGGTAAGAGAGGAGGAATGATGAAGGAGAAAGACGGAGAAGCAGAAATACAGAGTAATAAAAGCAGCCTACAGATTGTGTAGGAGAACGATTTTGAAAATGAAAACGAAAAGGAGAACAACGCTTATCAGTAGTGTCCTAAAAAGAACGGACAAATATAAATATATATATA
>MQTX01000048.1:2725845-2787903 GCA_009735665.1 Angiostrongylus cantonensis
AGATGACAAAACAATCATCTATATACCTGCAGTAGAGTAGTGGCCGGAGGTCGATAACCGGGGCTTCTATTCTAGACATGAACGCAATGGCGAGAGTTGGTGCCAACCGCTGTCCCATTGCCAGCCCTCTCATTTGTGCGTAATATTTCCCAGACCATGTGAAGATCGTGCAGTTTAGGCACTCTTTTAAGAGAGCCATAAGCTGCTAAATAGACAAGCCATGCATGTGTATTCCTCCTACGTGTTCAACAAGAAGTTTGTGGATGGCTTGCATTGCGGAGTCATTCGATACGTTGGTGCAGAGCGCGGAAACATCGAAAGAACCCATCACGTACGCGTTGTTAGGAGACGCGTTACGTAGACGTTCTAGGAACATTTGGGTGTTCGTGAGGTGAGCTGGAATATGGCTAAGCAGTTGGGGGTAAATATTTGGCCTAAAAGCCATGCTCTACTCAGGAGGAGATGGACAAATGCTTTGAATTATTGAATGAGCAGTCTGAGTATACTAGATTCACCCGGGAGAAACCGAAAGAGACCTGGCTTCCATTTCTTAATGTTCAAATCAACTAGTCAAATAGCGGTTACATGACAAAGTGGTCCCGCAAACCAAGTAACAAAAACATCCTGGTTCATTTCCTTTCTTCCCATCCATCACACAAACAGGGCGCTTGTGAGAAATATGTTTCGAACAGCTACCTCTGTGTGCACAACCAGGGAACTAAAGAAAGAATCACGCGACTTGGCTCGGCAAATAGCCATCTCCAATGGCTACGAAGTAGTTACCGCAGGAGATAAGTTCAGAGGGAGAGCGACACGCCGCAACGAAACACTTGGCCAAAAGAAGGTCCCGTTTATGTCGCCGTTTATTAGCGATGAAGTAAGCATAGCTATAAAACGATGCCTAAAAAGGGCAGGTCTAGAGGAATCGGTAGCGCTAGTTGAAATATCACCGAATACTCTTTGTCGTCAATTAGTTCGTAACCGCTTGTATGACCGCCTTTGTGAAACAACAAATTGCGTAATTAGACCTTCCGGCAGGGACGGTTATTGCATGAGTTCAGGCACGATATACCTGATCTCTTGCAAGGATTGCGGAGATGAATATATTGGCGAAACGGCAGACCCTTGTGTATCCGTATAGAAGAACACCTAGATGGCAAACGAAAAGTAAGACAAAGTACCCCACTAGGCGCGCATAGGATACAAAAGCATAGCGGAAACGATTTTGAAGTTAAAGTCAATATCCTCGTACAGGAAACTAAGACACCAACGCGCAAACTCCTAGAGGCTTTTTGGATAAATGCCAAAAATCCGGCAATGAATAGCAGCGAGGAATGCCCAGAGGCTACACGTGACCTGGCCCTGTATCTTTGGATCAATTTCTGATGTGGGGTGGCGCAGACATCAACCATATGCGACTATTCTGTTCAGCTGTTCTCAACTTTCTCATTGGAAGTCATGTAAAAAAGCGGTGAGTTTTTCGAGAAGCTGTTGATCATGTAATTGCCATAGAGTTTTTCGTCTTACTGTAAGTGTTATTGAAGTGTTTGGCCTTGTAAATTGTATATCAGGCTCTGAAAAAGGCGATACTGTCGAAACGTGAGCTACTCTTTTATTGTATTGTATTGTGCTTTTCTATGGAAGTAAATGTATGCTGTATAACAACCTCGCGATTGCTGAACAAGAAAACAACCTATTAGAAGGCACAGTTGTAAGGTATTTTATCGGCCATCTATATAAATGAAGGAGTAATGAATGCTTTTTTTATACTGATAGCTTCATGGGAAAGCGGCTACGCTTAGGGTTTAAGGTTAAAACTTTCTATGAAGGAGCATACAGTGGCAAATAAAACAGGAAATGGCAAGGGAATCCTCAGCAGAGCATCACAAACCGTTTATGGTAAACGATAACTGCTGAACTAAGTAGCAAATGGGCCACAGTTTTTCTATGCCGATATGGCTTCCGCTCTATCATTTGGACACTTATCGAGCAAATCTTCTATTTTCAAACAAATCATATAGAAAAAAATCATTCAACGGCATCATATTCTATGAACAGGCAGATTTCCAGTATTAGCAGAACTTCCATATGTATAACAAGTATTATATTTAATTAAAATAACTTACGTATTACGCCAATATATCATCACATATCGAACACTGACGAACCCAAAGAAATAAAACTCTCGTTGCTTTACAAAAGGGAAACGTAACAAGAGCAAGACAAAACGCACTGATGAATAACAATAAACTAACAATCCAGGGTTGCGGCTTAACACACAACAAGAACCCATACAGTGAAGAAAGTCACGCTCGTTGGAACCTACCTACTGAACGACGATGTGTATACAGCAACAGGATTCATAATAGAGAAGATCGAAACGAAGACAATCAGATGGGTGAACATGCACAAACACAATCGAATACTATAATGACTATAGGGTTAGCCAACGACAACCTTTCCAGTGTCCTCCTTGCCGGCCATCCGAGGTTTGCCAACAGTGAACGGAATGTATTTGTACTTTATCATGTGCTGAAAAATATCTACAATTTTAAGGTCAGATATAACAAAACCCTAAAGGCTTTTTTGGTTCGGTGTAGCGCCATTACAATTCAAATCGAAATCGTGAAATAGTGAGGACTATGTTACATAAGCTCTCCTCCAGGCGATTCAAAAATCGTAGAAGAATGCAACCCAAAGGTTTTTAGAATAAAGCTATAGCACAAAAATTGATAAAAATCAAACAGAGCGCGACTTAACGACATTCATAATCTCTAAGTGGTTTTATTAACTAAAGCCTATTTAATATGGCTATAATGACTAAAGATTCCGGAATGGCATTTTAAAATTGCTCAAATAAAACCATTTTGAATACATTCTTTACGTGTGGCTTCCAAGCAATACTAATATTTTCCTAGGAATGATTACGTTGCATTAAGTGCAATGGCCGAAGATGCTGTACAGATATGGTCGCCGGTTCGATACCAGTGCAGACAAATCAAACTCCCACCTTTCCGATGTTAGCAAGTTGGCATCAGACGTATCTGTGAAAACGTCCCTTCAATCAACAACAGGCAGAGAATGACAGTGCTCAAGATCTAGGAAGACTCTATTAAAGTTATTCGGGATTCCAGGGAGAATTAATTCGACCAGAATCCAATCACATCCTTGAAGAAGACTCAGGGCCCTTCTAGGCTGCGTACCTCTCTAAGGACTAAGGTTACAACCTGTGCCTACAAAGTACGCACACTTGTATCTGAGCCCTCGACAGAAGACTTGATCGTGCAGGCAAGACGGATGATGAATGACGTCATCGGACTGGCTGAGACGAGACGACGCCACCCATTCAACGCCGTCTATGACACCGGACAAGAACTGTTTCTCGGAACATGCGACAGTAGGAGGGAGAATCGGCGGCGTCGGCATTCTCGTCAACACGAGTTTGTCCATGAACATCGATTCATTCGAACAATTTGCAACCCGAATCAGATATCTACAGTTGAAGATATGTGGATCAATACCGCCTTTGACAATCTTCGTCGTTTACGCATCAACATCAAGCTATGACGAAGACGAAATCGAAGCCTAGGAATTTTGAGGAATTCTATAAAACTATACATTCTTTAAGTCTATCACTGAAGATTTCGAAGCTAAAATCGGACCCAGAAGAACGTCTGAAGATCGTCACAATGCGATCAACGGATTAAAATGGAACGAGCAGGCTGATCAGCTATCTGAGCTGATAATGTTGACCACGACCATTCGTGGTAACTCGCAATTCCAGAAGCCCCATCCACAACGCTTCGCGTGGGAGCCTCCTAACGGAAAGTACCATAACGAAGTGGACCACATCACAGTAAATCGAACGTTTTGTCTAATCGATGCCGCTATTATCCCAAAAATTACATAGGATCAGACTATCGCCTCCTTCGTGCAGGATTTCGTTTTTCGCGATGAGAAGAAATCGCTAAACTCAAAAAAAAAAATTCCCAAAACCATCAAAAACTGGAATCCATTCTACCCATTAGTCAGCTGCTGGGAAGATCCTGTTCTTAATAACATCGACGAGTAATATGATCCCTATTCAACATCTTCGCGTTAGCGCTATGAAAGCAGAGAGTTCGGAAGTTACCAATAGACGTCGGTCTCCAGAAACACATGAGCTGATATGCCAGCGTAGAGAAATCCCCCGAGGCACAACCAATCGAAAAGTCACCTCCGAACTTGTAAAACAGTGTAGACAGACAATAAAAGGAAATCTTAAAGAGAGAAGAACAGCAGTTATTGTCGAGGCTGCAGAGGCCTGGGAAAAGCATTCGCAAAGCCTACCGAAACCGTGCCCATTAGAAAACCAAAATAAACGCACTGCGGCACCCAGATGAAACAGGACAGTTGCAAGAAACACAATGGAGAAAATCATACATGATTGCTACTCGGATCACTTCACTAGCCAAATAACAACGTCCTACTTCTCTCACGTCAAATAATGGACTATGAATAAGTCGTCCTACCGGTTTTCCTTCTGAAATTCTAAATGCTATTTCGCCAGTGAAAATTCCAACAGCATCAGGTCCGAACAGGATAAGATCTGAACACCTGGAGAACTTCCCGTCAGTCGTTGTAACACACGGGCTCGGCTCTTCACATGTTGACTGTCTCTACTCAGATCAAGACCAACAAGATCACGCTAGAACAAGATATTGCTCAACAAGGGTGACCTCCACGATATCGGCAACTATGGCCCAATCTGCTTGATTTCTGTCGTCTATAAACTCTTCACTCGAGTCATCCTAAACAGGATTGACAGAACATTGGACGAAGGACTGCCATGTGAGCAAGTATTTTCGAAAAGGATTCAGTACGATGGACCATACCAACACCATAAAAAGATTCATTGGAAAATCGCGAGTGTACAAAAGATCGTTCTGCTTCACCTCCATTGGCTTAAGGAAGGATTCGATTCTGCTGAGACAGAAGCAGAAATGGGAGCTGCAGACAGTCGGGGTATCCTTACTCAATAATGCGAAGATATTTTGTGAGTTACATAAGAATTTTAGAAGAAAAATGTTACAACTCTACAACGATATTAACGTCAACATCAAAAGAGTGGTTAGGCAAGGCGACATTATCTCGCTAAAGTTATTTACTGCCACTTTTTAAAACGTCATACGAACATCGGATTATGACAACTTAGTAGTGAAAACCGATGGTCGGTGATTACACCATATTCGTTTTGGTAATGACGTCGTTCTTATAACACCAACCATTAGCCAGGTTCTACTAGTGGTTGTCGCCTTTGACGGAGCTTACGAAAAATTGGTTTTCGGCAAAACCTCACGAAATCGATGTTTTGAGGAACGGATAAATCACGTATCTCCCATTGATGTTCACTATAATGAATATCTTAGAACGTTCCAGCTACGTCAATCTAGGTCAAGAAAACAACACCACTCAGCACTATTCTACGCGAAGGCGAAGGGACGATGCTAAAAGTACCCCGTACCACGCAAGTGAGGGAAGAAATCTGAAGCTACGACCTACGTCGACAATTAAAAATAAGAGACTGCGCTCTAAATGCCTGTCGAAAATATGGAGGAGCGAACATGTAATGTGTATGAACGAGAACCGATGGATAGTAGACGATAGAGACTAGATTCCTCGAGATATCAAACGTACGGCACCGACCTGATTGCTGGATGCCTTCATGGAAACTCTACAATCAAAATATGATGCCCAGCAAGTTCCTAAAGCGAGCAGAGCCTACTGGGTTACTCTCACAAGTAACAGGGGAAATGGAAGACTTGCAGGTGGCCGATCGATGATCAATGGGAAGACACATGATACAGGTGTGGTGGCGTTCAGAAAAAGGACACAAGTGCGGTGGTATTCAAGAAAAGGACGGTATGAGTATTAGACTAATTGGAAATTTAAAAAAAAGCTCTGCGTTGATCAATCCCTGAGGGATCGACTTCATCAAGGATGTTTTGGAGGTGATTGAATACACATCTGGCCTTTACAATGACTCGCGGTGGTCTACTGATGTATCGAGCCAGTGCTGCTAACCTCCCATACAAGTCTGGTTTTGCCGACCCCGGAGAGATGGAAGGCTTGGTAAACCATGGGCGCGGGGATCGATTCCAGGTGTGTGTTGCAGTGCGCCTCCGCTCACTGTGCAACAGGTGCGCCTATCATGAACAGTCATCAAAAATTCATAAATCGTTTTCAGTCCGTTAAGAATGCGCCATACATTTTACTACTTAGTGGAAGTCAATGAATACAAATCTGGCTAGTAGTGCGACTTACAAAAGGTTTACTGATATAGCAAACCAGTATTTTTACTCTCCTAGACAAGTCTGGTACAAATATACTAACTTAATGGGATGTATGCTTTGCTAGGTGTGAAATTTAATCGTCGACCTTCTGCGTATTGTAGTGGACTTCAGACCACTCTTATACATGCCTTTTATTGATAGCAGGGTAGTTGAACTATGAATCAGAAATTCTGTTATGTTGATTAGAGATAATGAAAATCCAGGCAGACAGAGACACAAATTAATAGTATCAAACATTCATAACTTACCATAATCTGCCTCTTCATTGTCAGGAAGAATAGTATTATAAAGTACATAACAAGTATCGGCCAGAACACGGGTACGTTGAAGAATTCGAAAAACGTACAAGTCGTGGCAATCAAAGTCGCTTTCATAGCGGAGTGCCTGTAATGGTCTTAATGTTGCTGCAAAAATGAAATCAAGCATGCACACACAATGCATTGAAAACAACACGTACTATGAGAAATATGAACAAGCCAAAATCGTTAATGAATAAGATAAGGATTGAAACTATACGAAATAAGGCTATATAAAAAAAGGTCATTTTTAAAGAATAGTCAAGAGTTTTTCCTTTAAAACGCTCATAAACAAAATGTCAAAACAAGTCCATTCCTTCGATTTATAGTAGAACATCACCAAATATTTTCCAACAGTAGAGCATAAATTTAACAACAACACTTCAAATTATTCTTTGGAAATGCATAAACTCAAAAAGTAAATGAATTGGAAAACTGATGCGTTCAGAATTCTTCGATGTGTGACACATTCGTGACGGCTTGAGTCTAAGTGCAATTCCTTGTCAGGCACAGTGCACACAGAAGACAAACCAAGCGGTCCTAAATAACCCCACAGAAAACGATCCGGCCATTTTTTTGCGCCTCTCTCTCTATAATTCAGTTTTCCATTTAATTTGTTAGTAATATGTACCACTCTTGCTTCTTCCCTCTCATCTATGCTTTTCCATGCAACTTGTGCAATTTGTTTGGGCCATTTATTTTCCCTAGTGCGTGATGGAAAACACTGGGCTACCACACAGCTACGGTGCTATCGGTCTGTGATTATCGGTTTTGTGGCAACATATGTCGAGCATATATCCGTATTCTTAACAATTCTTACACATTCCCAATTCACATGATATGGTGGTGACTCATTACAGTGGCTGGAAAGGACGAACGATCAATTTATTAGTAGTCAGGAATTGAAAACCGTAGGCCTAAATCATACGTACGGAACGTACGGTAAGCTTTATTTTAGACCGATTGCTCTGCGAGAGATTGAACAAGAACGAAATTAAGAAGCCAAAATCAATTTATTAGTAGTCAGGAATTGAAAAGCGTAGGCCTAAATCATACGTACGGAACGTACGGTTTATTTTAGACCGATTGCTCTGCGAGAGATTGAACAAGAACGAAATTAAGAAGCCAAGCATATTGAGAAGTTATTTATACTCATTGTTGATCATTATGGAAATAGAGGATGAAAAAAAGCGCTGGTTACGAGTTCAGTTTTCAAATTGTGTACTATACCTCGAAATCTAAACTGCCAACAACTTCCAATTTTGTTTAGTATGGTGCCACATGCCTAGATGGATAAAATCGATCCTGAGGTTTTATGACTACATTTTTGAGTATTATGCCAATACCAGCAATGGAAGGGTATGAAGAAGAAGTTTAACAACTGCTCCCAAAAAAATACTATGAGGAAACGCGTTTTTTCTAAACTTGCAAAACCTATGTTGTGCAAACTTAAGTGACCGATACAGATGAGCCTATTGAGACGACTAATTCTTCCATGAATGAGAATTGTCAAACAGCGAGATGAATGGAAGTTTTGCGAGTTGCGTTTCTTGCGGAAGACGAGCCAAATAAGCTTTCAAGGAAATTGCCAAACGATTTCAAAGCAATGGAAACTTAAACAGATCATTACGTGCTTGAACTTATTAGTCAGGTCAAAAATTTTTATTTACGCCGAATTTTCCTATGAAAATAGCGGACACATCTCTTAAATAAAACTAAGATTATGGACAATATTTATGACAGCAGCACTTTGTCCGGTTTTAAGAGCACCGCTTTTTCTCCAAGGTTCCGCTTAGACTATGATTAGCAGAACCCAAAACAGCTCACCTATTCAGAAAATGTTCAAGTGCGTTAGACTCACTAAAAAATTCACAAAATTATCACGTGGATAATGAGTTATTACGAATCCCATACCGAGCATGATGATGTTGTCATTACTCGGAAAGGAAAACATGTCCTTTTTCAACAATCGCAAGGCAGTAATACAGCTCATGTTTTACTTCCATACAAAAAAAAAAACACGTGCAACACAACATCAGCTGACGTTTCAGCCCTAAGAGCACCGCTTTTTCTCCAAGGTTCCGCTTAGACTATGATTAGCAGAACCCAAAACAGCTCACCTATTCAGAAAATGTTCAAGTGCGTTAGACTCACTAAAAAATTCACAAAATTATCACGTGGATAATGAGTTATTACGAATCCCATACCGAGCATGATGATGTTGTCATTACTCGGAAAGGAAAACATGTCCTTTTTCAACAATCGCAAGGCAGTAATACAGCTCAAGTTTTACTTCCATACAAAAAAAAACACGTGCAACACAACATCAGCTGACGTTTCAGCCCTATCACCCTCTTCTGCGCCGTTTTTTACCGGTAAAGAGTGATGAAGCGGAAGTGGAAAGTAGGTTAAAAACGGTTCTGAGGAGGGCGATACTCCCAAAACGCCAACTCTTGTTGTATTTTGCTTTTTGGAGGGAAGTAAAACGTGTTCCGTATAACAACCTAGCGGTTATTGAACAAAATGACACATTTATAATCCAACGCCGAGGTTAATAATAGAAGGTCAATTTTGAGACCAATCGAAAATGTCATGTAATTTATAACGACAATACGACGAATACTGAATATCCTTGAAACGGTGAGAAAAATTAACCCTACTTAGCAAAAAATGGGAACAATGCGTTATCTACCTACCAGCATTTGAATTCCGGAAGCCGACGCATAAACGGACGAAATTCGTCATTCGATTTTGATGGAAGCACAGGACCGTCATCGTCATCTTCAAGCGCTGGATCAATAGAGGGTGTAAGAAAGAGAAGAAGCAAATTAAGGTAGTAGATCCCAACAGCGTACGCAACAATATAGAAGCCCTGCAATGAATATGACAATATCAACCACAGTAAAACTAAATGTAAATTAACGTCATCTCTTTCTTAGCTATCATTATCAAATAAGGAAAAACTTACAACGGGTAACGAATTTTTAAGCCATTTTATAAACATTCTAAAAACGTCTGTGGAAGGCACAAAATAGACGGAATTTGAATAATCAAAAAGTAGAGTTCACAACTCTCGCAACGGTTTACCACCACATCGTGGTTGGGAGATGTTCCTGGGTACCGGGCTGGGATGTGATACGGGGATTCATCCTCTCAGCACTGTGTCCCATGCTGATTAAGACTCTGGCGCTTCCATCAGGAAGTCCAACTAGGAGTAAGCCCATGCCGGGATCCATCATCGTCCTAGTATCAAACCAGTAGTTTGGTGGCAAATTTCCACGATCCACAGGGCCAGCGATTGCCTGTGATTCTGACGACCTGGAGTGAACTTAGGCAAGGCTGACCTCGAGAATCCAGGAAACGACAATGGCTAAACTAGCGAAACTCCGCAAAAAATGAAAATTTTGCTGGGGTCCGCACAACCAGTGAAGATAGGACATCCAAGTACCCAAGCAAGAGTTCACAACTGCTGCGAGTAAAGAAGTCGAGTCGAGTGTATAGGGTACCCTGCAACAGACACGTCGTCGTTGTTTCGACCCTGCGCCCCAATCTCATAGCCTTCCATCTCTACGGTGTCGGCAAATTGGTTCCAGATTTGTCTGGGAGGATAGCAACACTAAATTCGGTAGGTCACCGCGAGTCATCATAAGAGCCAGATAAACATTCAATCACTTCTAACGATGTTTGACGAAGTGGAATGTAAGGCACATGCCTCAGCGATGTCTCAACGTAGTTCGCTTTATCCCTTATCCTTATTAGAGTACGGAATAAACATAGATCACGTGCTACGACTGCAACTTATGAGTTTTTAAATCCAAAACATGAGCAGACTATCTCCTTTGATACGAAATGTAACACGATGATCCTAACTTAAGAAAATGTTTTCTGCCTGGACTGTGGAAAATACTGAAGTTCGAACAACACTCATCCTATGCAAACAATTACACTTAGGGTAACGGCGCTCCATTAAAACTACAACGAAGTACCCCTCCACCAGAACAAATACAACGAACCTATCAAGCAAATGCTAAAAACTGCTGCAGACTAACTTGGAGGTAGATGATTCTCATGCAGAAAGTGAAAATCGCAGCAACTGCCATCAGCCATCGAACCGCTGTTTGTGGTGTAAGTTTGTCCAAATAGTACTGATATTTCTGAAAATACAAAGGTCCAACAAAATCAAACAGAACGAAATAAATGAATTTCGAAAATGGTAGAAAGAATAAAGCTATTGGCGTTGATCAACCCCTGAGAGATCCGCCATACATTGGACTTCATTAAGCATCGCTGGAGGCGACTGGATGCTTATTTGACCTTTACAATGACTCGCGATGGAATACCGATGTATCGAGCCACTACTGCTATCCTCCCAGGCAAGTCTGGTACCAATTTTCCGACCCTGAAGGGATGAAATGCTTGGTGATCCATCGAAGCAGAAATCGATCCCATGTGTGTAATGCATGGCGCCCCCGACCACTGCGCCACATACGCCAAAGAAATTCAAAAAATATGAAACAGAACTGACGGCATATTCGTAACGATGTCCCAAAACACAAAATTTTCAACAAATTTTCCACACAAAAAAAGAAAGATATCAGGACTCACGACTTCTATGCAGTGGAAAAAACGGGAAACTACTCCTGGCCTATCCCTTATATCATCATCCATGTTTGAATGATTCTCTGAAAAGTTCCTAAAAAACAACACTAAGCCAAAAATACGAAAAAGAGCTTTAAAGGAGTAAAGTTCGTCGCGAATTTTCGTTAAGAAAAAGGACGTTAGACGACGAAATCAACTGACATTCTTTAGTAATAATTTACGAAGGGATAAGCTTTTCACGAAGGTTCGGCGGCGGCATAAATATATTTGTTGTCTTTAATTACCCAATTTTTTGGATCAGCACTAGAAATCGGTACTGGGTATATTAAATGCAGAGGCGCTGGGTTAGACCATAGGGGTTCTGTTGCACAGGAAGGCAAATATTATGCACGGATTTGTATTCAGAAGCAACATAAAAAACAAGCGAGAAGCAAAAAACATAAACATGTGAGAAGGTTGGAACTGACCGACTGCTGAAGAACAAAACTAAAATATCAAAAGTATCAAGTAAAGGTGGTTATCGATTGACGGACACAATTGTACACGTCATAGGATGTGGAGGATGATTGTACTTCTATTTTCGACACTCGTACACTGTGGACGATTACTTCTACGTTTCTGCTTCCACAGAGTAGAAAGAGGAATCGGATCAGACCCATAATCCATCGCAGAATTGGGGTATTATCCCCATTTGGGAGGACCAGAATATTAGTTCCAATAATCTGACGCAAAATTGCGGACGCCGGAATAGATAGCGCGAAATCAGTCTTGTGTCCTCGTCTTCCTCCTTCATCAGGATTGTTTTTTAGAGCTTTTAACGCCATTGTTAGAAAGCGAAGATACCATCTACAAATTAAGGCCTTCATTTAGACCATATAGCTCCACGTATTCTATATCATGACCTAAACGCATCTTTGCGGACTCCACTGAGTTGGCCTGAGTCGTTTTTGGACCATCTGTTTCATGGGCTAGTCTTGTCTTAAAATGCTCATTATTCCAACAGGAGAACAAACACAAGGGAATTGGTTCCTGTAAAGTTGTAGTGAGCTATTTCTGATATCTGTATTTTCTCAGTAGAAGTCTTTTTGAACCTACGTGGCGACTATACGCAGTGTGGCGAGAAGCAAAAGTATGTTGGTGAGGAATAAATAATACTACAATTTGTTTGTAGTTAAACAGTATTGTAAATGATGGTCGTCTAACTACCTGAGGATGGAGCTACAACAACGTTTTATTCGCATGAATTCAATTTTGTGTAGTAGGCAAACGGAGGCGTTTTCTTAAAATTTGCGTCCTATCTCCTTTATTCCTCCCAACGGTTTACTACCTCATCGGAGCTGGGAGGTGTTCCTGGGTGTCGGGTGTGATGTACAGCGTGGGATTCATCCCTGGCAGAGTCTCTCAAGCTAAGGAGTGCGGCGTCTCCACCAGGGGATCTATCCAAGAGTAAACTAATACCAGGAACCACCACGGTCCTGGTGGTATTGACGTCGCATAGCGGCAAATCTCACTCTGATTCACAAGGGCTGCGACTGCCTGTGGTGGTGACGACCCGGGGCCATGTCCGGTACCAATTTCGCAACTTCGGAAGGATGAGCATGCTTGTTGAGCCCGGAGCGGAATCGAACCGCTAAACATACTTTGTGTAATATATAAGGTCTTCGTAGTGATTCGTTTTGCCGTTTTACTTTCGTGCGGTCGTCTCCGTGCTCATTTTGCAATGTGTTTCGTTTCTAATATCATCGCTGGCTTCGTTTTACAGTTAATGTTCAGTTGCAAATTCCATAAGAAGAGCAAATATAGCGCCAAATGAAAGGTTATGACCATTTTTCTCAACAAGAATGTATGTTCAAGGTTATTGATAATATGATGAACGTCGAGGATATGGATATACCGACATTGGTTTCTGTTTTGGTAGGAATTCTTGTGATAATGAGCTCCTCCATACTTTATTTCCTTCGAAAGCAAAAGGACGAACCTATAGACGAAAAGCAGGAACAGTAAGTTGCTAGAGCATAAGATTGAAACCAAGAATGTCAACGGAGAGTGTTCAGTCCCTGTCATCTTTCCAGGGAACTCACAGGAACAAGTTCAGGCGCCGTACAGAAATCTGAAGGAGACAAAAAATCCAGTAAGCATAGAAAAAATGACCAATGGAAACCAAAGGTGCGTATGTCACTTTCCTATGGAGTCAAGCTAAAACAGGATCTGGGAAATTCAACGTTCTGCTGTTTTTCTTAACTTGACCTTATTAATTAGAAGCTTAAGATGAAAGATGTCGCTTATGATCACGTATGGTCCGTGACCACTCTTAAAGGACACACAGCAGAGGTCACGGGAATCGATTTCGCTCAGGATGGGAAGAAGTTCGTTAGTGTATCAACTGATCGATCTGCGTTTTTGTGGGATGTCAGAGTAAGCCGGAGTTTGTTTTTTTTATCACTTTTTTAAAAACTACAAGTTTCTAGAAGTGGTATACACCATGTCTTAGTAATAAAGCTTGGCTGAACTGCGAAGGATCATCGTGGTGTGGTATAGAACGCGTTAGCCCCTGGAGTGGGTAATATCGGGCTCGATCCCCACCGCAGACAACAGGGGTCCGGAAATTTTGCAAATATTTCAGCATGACTGTGGTTATAATTTTAGGCTTTTCTAATTTATAGTTTAGGATTTCGAAGAAAAAGCACATAAATGTGTGAGTCAAGTTTTGGAGTTCGATACGGCTACAAAAGTTTCTTTTTCACCGGACTGCAAAAGCATGGTTTTCGCTATGAAACGTATGAACAAGGTAGTCATTTATTTCTGTTCAGATGTTTTCGATGGAGATTTTAGAAAACATTACCAACTTCTTGTACGTGTAGCTTATGCCAGGGCGGAATAGGATTTTTAATGTTTGAGAGCTTCTTAACGTAACAGTCCATTATTCAGTGACCACATATCATCATTCACATCATGTGACATGCAAACCAGCGCTAGATATCTTACCAACTTGCATATTCCGATAGCCCGCCCTCACTGGTTAAGCGGACCCTGATTTAGCTACTGTGGTTCACTGGAATTCCGAGGTCAGCCAAGCCAAAGTACGCCCCAGGTCCTCACTACCACAGGCAATCGCCGTTCACGTGTATCAGAGGGAGATTTTCTACCTTGCGATTAGTTTGATACCAGGACGGTGGTGGATCTCGCTACTGGTCTGTTCTTAACTGGGTTTCCTGATGGAAACGCCGAACTCCTTCTATCCTTGGTAGACCCTACTAGCCCCCCTCCCCTCCCCTCCCCCACGTGGCCCACCAAATCTTCCACCTCTCTAGGGTCGGCAAATTGGTACCAGACTTATCTGGGAGGATAACGGGCTGATTGCATCAGTAGGCCGCCACGAGTCATTATAAAGGCTAGGTCTGCATTCGATGACCTTCAACTTTGCTTAATGAAGTCGAATGCATAGCGCCTTCTTCGGAGACTGATCAATGCCGAGAGCTTTATCTCTTTAATATAATTGATGTTTGATCGCAAAAGGCTTAGGATTGTTTACTACATTGTTTTGCAGTTGGCAGTATTTAAACTTGTGAGGAGGGAAGGTAGTGCTATTTACAAATTCGTTCATGTCGAGAATGTGTCATTCCCAGTTGCTCATACCGTCGATATTTCGCACTGTGGAATTTCATCAACTGGTATGCTTCTGTATAATTAGCTGGTATCATGTTAGAGTTAGACTTGCAAATTTTTCTTTTTTGAATGCCATACACTTTAAAGGAAAGTTCCTGATGTCAGCTTCACAGGATATGAAGATTGTACTGTACGATATTCATGGAAGCATTCTAAAAGTTCTTGAACCCAAGGTTATCCTTTTTTTTCGATTATAGCATGCCTAATAGGATCTTTCTTTTTTTTTCTTTTTAAAAATGTTTCATAGTGCCTATTTTTCAGCTGAGTTCTCTTTTTGACGTCGCGTTGTCACCTGATGGGCGGTTTGTAGGTGCTTGTGGTTTCACACCAGATGTCTTTGTGTACGAGGTGGGATTGAACTTTGAGAATAATTCCTTTGTCTCAAATCATTATTCCCTTCCAACTGTTTACCGTCTAAACGTGGCTACGAGGACTCCTTGGGTGTCGTCGGGCTGCGATGTACAGCGGGGGATTTATCTCCCTGGCAGGGTCTCCCAAAAACAGAAGGATCCGACGTTACCGTTAGGAAGCACAGTGACAAATCTTCCTCTGATCCACAAGTACTGCGACCGCCTGTGGTGGTGATGACTTGGAGAATACTTTGGCTAGGCTGTCCTCGGGGCTCCAGCGCACCATAATAACTAATCCAGCAAAACTCCGAAGAGATGGAAATTATGCTGGGGTCTGCACAATCAGTAAAGGGCTATCCAAATATCAAAAAAAAATTATTCGCGATAATTCAGGTACTTTTCAATCGTGAGGGCTCATTTCAAGAAGTCAAGAGAGCTTTTGACTTGAAGGTAAGCTGTATAAATTTTTTGTGACGGGATATTGCAAAGAGTGAAGCCGTTTATTAGGGCCATAACTCTGGTGTGTTCGCTGTTGCATTCAATTCTAATTCGACTCGTACCGTTACCGTATCTCGGGACGGTTACTGGAGAGTATTCGATACAGACATACGATACACTCAAGGCCAAGAAGCGATTGTTCTTAACAAGTGAGTTTGTCTTTAAGCCATTTCATACCTAGTTTTTCATAAATTCTACAATGTAATGGATTTATAGGGGTGAATGGTCGATGTTGAAAGGTGCAAGCGCAGATCATATTCGTTTAGCTGTGAGTCCTTCTGGGGGAAGCTTTGCCGTCACTTGTGGTTCGAATTTGAAACTATTTAGTAGTGAGGATGCTTCTAAAGACTTTCCAATGTGTAAGTTTTTCATTTAATATTTTTTTTCTTTCGTACAACATGCGCTGACAGACCGTTTGACTTATAAGTGACCCAATCTCTTTCCGATTGTCTTTTTCTTTAAGAGTTTTTTGCGATGTTTTTCGCACTACGTCGATAGATGCCTTGCGATGTTGTATTCTGCTATGTTGAAGGAAAACTAGCTCTCTGCATTAAAATTCTTAACAAAAAAAAAATGAACGGCTTTTGATATGAGTTCGGCTTTTCGGTCCGGGGCGAATGACCTGCTTATTGTGCAAAGTAAAACAGAGATTAATCAGTGTGCTTCTTTTAGATTATTCACCGTTCACGAGGCTGGTAGAAATTGCTATTGGGCTAGCGTTTACACGTCATCGCCTTTTTCAGTGCTGCGATGATCTGCGTCCATTGGGCACTGCCGTTAATCTCCGCAGTCTGGGTCTTTGTAGTCGCATCGAGTGGGATCTCATGGATTTGAGCACCAGTCGAAAGAGGACCTCATTCGGCAGTGTTCGTTTTATACAGGACGATTGTTGTGATGCTCCACTTCAGAAGATTCGACTCCATACGACTAGAAAACCCAAACTGAGGAAATCGTGAGGGTGAACGGATGTGAACAATAGAATCGGATCAACGCGGCTCTTAAGAAAGTAAAAACATTAAAACGTTAGCCGAATAAGAATTTCTACTAACGTCGTGTGAGGTGAACAATCTAAAAGGTATATTGATTACTAGCAGATTAAAGGAAGGTCAGTTTTTAGAAATACTTACGAATAGGTTGTTAAAGATGAGCAGGGCAATTAGTATCTCTGCCTAGGGTGAAGTTGACACATAGAAACAAAATACTGGGCGGCATCCGTAGCTTCTGATGATTAGGCTTATTCATCCAGTGTGAGAGTAGGATCTCTTCATAGTATTTGCATATCACCTGTATCACCTGTCGTCCCGTTGAACGTCGACTGACTCGAGCGGGCGCCAATAAATCCTTCATTTTTCCCTGTCGCGTGCAAGAGTAGCCCAGTGGGTTCTGCTCGCTTTAGGGACTCGTCGAGCATCATATCTTTCTTCTAGGATTTTCGTGGAGAACTCTGACCATCGAGTCGGTGGTCTTCCTGCACTACGTTTGACATCCCGAGGAATTCAGTCACTAACAGCTCTTGTCCATCGGTTATCATTCATACGCATTACGTGTCCGGCCCACCTTATCTTCGACTGTTTGGCGTATAGAACGGCATCTTCGATTTTTGATCGTTGACGTAGGTCGGAGCTTCGGATCCCATCCCTTACTTGTGTGAAACGGGATACTCCAAGCATCGTACTTTCGACTGCACGTTCGATAACGCTGGGTGATCTTTCATCCTGCTTACGTAGCGACCAGGTTTCTGACGCATATGTTAGGGCAGGAAGAACCGTTGAGTCGAAAAGGTGGGCACGGAGTCGGGTGTTCTTCACTACATCCTCGATGCTCTTGAAAGCTCCCCAAGTTGCTCGTTTCCTTCTGCTCAGCTCTGGAGCTAAGTCTGAGCTTCATCATATTGATTTCCCGACCAAGACAGACATAACTGGAGTATTCGGAGATATTCGTTCCGTTGAGGGTGAATGGGGCAAGCGAAACCAATCTGTTCTTGATGGACATCGTTTTCTTGAGATTTAGTCGTAGACCAATCTTTCCACACGCTTTATCAGCAAGCATTCGTTCTGCCTGGCTAATGTCTGGTGTTATAAGAACGATATCATCAGGAAAGCGAAGGTGATGTATCTGCCAACCATCGATTTTCGCTCCCATATTGTGCTATTCGAATGCTCGCATGACGTTCTGGAGGGTGGCCGTAAATAATTTTGGCCTTTAAGATCTTTTATCGCCTGTCTGCATTGTTTCGCAAGCTCGGACGTTAGTTCGCGGTTGCCTGCAGCTCGTGCGATTCCACGCTGGCGTATTAGCTCGAGAGTTTCTGGAAACAGACGTCTCTTGGTGACTTTCGAACTCTCAGCTTTCATGGCGCTAACGTGAAGATGTTGAATGAGCCGATCGTGTATTCCTCGTCGATGTTGTCGACAACGGCTTCTTCCCAATAGCCGACTAATGAGTTGAATAAGCCTGAGTTTGTGGGGTTCTGGGACTTCAGTTTTTGAATTTAGTGGCTTTTTCTCCTTTCCGCGAGAAATAAAATCTTGCACGAAGGAGACGGTGGTCTGATCCCGCGTAGAATTTTGGGACAACAGCGACATCGGTTAGGCAAAACTTTCTATTTACTATGATGTTGTCTATTTCGTTGTGGCACTCTCCATTGCGAGATTCCTACGTCCATCGTTGACAGTGAGGCCTCTGGAATTGTGAGTTACCATGGACTGTCTTTGTCGCCATGATAAACTCAGAGAGCCGCTTGCCCTGTTCGTTCCATTCTAATCCGTGGGTCCCAGTATGACGTTCGTCAGACGATCTTCTTGGTCCAATTTTGACATTGAAATTTCCGATGATGACCTTGAAGAATGTATGGTCTTCTCTGTAGAACCTCTCCAAGTCCATGTAGAACGCTTCGACTTCTTCTTCGTCATTGTTTGATGTTGGCGCGTAAACGACGAAGATTGTCAAAGCCGGTATTGGTCCACATCTTTTAAATCGTAAATGTCCGATTCGGGCGCCGACACAGCCTACTCCTCTACTGCATGGTATTCGCATATAGCAGCGACAATCGTGTCTGCATTAACAAAAATATACTTGCTGAATAGGGCGTGTGTAGCACAGTAGTCGGAGGCGCCCTGCGATAGACATAGGATCGTTTCCCGCTTCGCAGGCTCATCAAGCCTTCCATCCCATCAGGGTCGGCAAACGGGCACGAGACTTGTCTGGGCGGATAACAGCGTTGGCTTGATACATCGGTAGACCACCGCAAGTCGTTGTAAGGGCCAGATCTGCATTAAATGACTTCCAACGACGTTTAGTGAAGTTGAATGCACGGCGCATCCCTTAGGGATTGATCAACGCGGAAAGCTTTATCCTTTTATCCCTGTGCTTGCTATATTAGGCTTTCATTGTAGATGCCTAAGTGCACATCCTCACATATTTTAGTGCCAAACGTTCACGGCGATCATAAAGTTCACGTCATTCGTTTCTCACCATGTGGTCGGTTGGTAGCAACTTGTGGAGATCGTTATATCCGTATCTTCCGAAACATTGCTGAATATCACAGCGAGGTTGTGCGACTATATAAGGTGTGTTTATCCATATATCGTTCAACGTTACTTCAATCGTCAGAGATTTCTCTTATATCCTTTTAAGCACTCATATTTAAACGTTATTTATGTCCTCGTGCTTGTAAGTATTCATTTCGGTAAGGTTACTCCATATCCATTTTATGAGTACAGTCGACACTTGTTATATTGTTGTCACTCCTTTTTATTATATCATGTTTGCTGACTACAAGTATCAATAACAATAATGTAGGGCGTGGGTAGTGCAGTGGTAGTGATGCTGTACAATAGGCGCGAAGTCCTGATTCGGCCCCACCTAGCGCTAACCAATCTCCGCATTCCTTTGGGACCTGCGGATTGGTACCAGGCTTAGTTAAGATTGCCTCGGTCACTGCAGTGCACAAAAGGCGAATGTATATGACGAAGGTTCAGAAACACCCTAAGACAGCTATCCCATTATTCCAGAGAGAATCGGCACGGTGGGCATTCAGCGACTTTCACAGGACCGAATATCTTCGATAAGCAACGTATAACTAACTATACGCGAATTCCGAAGGTCTTTGATGAATTTGGATGCGAGAACAAATCGAGTGGTAGAATTGCTGAGATCTGTCTACTGTGTGGTGTCGCATCGTGTAAACACATGCAAGCAATAATATAATCATCTATTTTAATATCTACTGAGTATCTACTGTGTCGATTCAAACACTTCTTACGTCAGGTTCATCTCTTTCGCATTCATCGTCCTCGGTTTTCGAACATTTTGCGCGTTGTTTCGGCTGCTACTTAAGGATTTCATCTTTTTTATGAATGTCATATAATGCTGACCGAGTAGATTGTATTTACAATCTTGGTCATATTCGGGTTGAGACGTTCTGACATGCACCGGAGAAAGCTTTGCTACTGCTATGTCTCCCTACAATGCTTATCCGCAAGCAGCAGCGGAAAGCTGGAATGGCTTTAGAATCGGAAAAGTGGATGTGTAGTTCGATGTTTGGTGCCTTTACCAATTCACACTGCTCTTTCCCGTTAAAGCAGGAAATATAGAGTGCAAAAGTGCATGTGGAAACAAGTGTTCTCGTTTCTTGCCTTTACATACTTGGCACTCTCTTTGGTATCCTTAAAGTACTCGTTTCTCCTTAAATCTGGAATGTAGTTGCCCATCAGGTTAAGATGTCGAACCATGTACACATAGCAGCGGCATTTGAAGATATTCATTCCATACACCTTAAATCGAACGTCGGAGACAATGCGTCTTTGGTGAATACCATCTCTTTAAATTGAAGACAAGTATTTTTGCTTGCATAGGCAGTTGAAATTGGCTCGCATTCGTTCGCATTCTGCACAATATTTTGCTGGAATAGAGACTGATCTTTAAGATCTGTCTACTGATCTTTAAGATCTGTCTCGTCTTTGGAATCCAAAGGGAACAAACATCGATAGCGAAACACGGATAGGCGGATGGTACAATTAGAAGAACGTACGGTAGATGGAGAGAAAGGAGTGCGGAGTAGATTCAAAGGGGATGCAAACGTCTCCTAGTACGACCATACACGTTGGTCGGATATGCTCGCAACCAAAGCCGATCAGCTATACTCACGGCTGCAGTTATTTTACAGATCATAGTTTGAAACTCGCAGGGACCACCATTTTCGAATCAAATAATCACCATGGACGACGACTGCAATGAAAAAACTTAGATGGATGATGTGCTGGGGTGCACACAACTTATGAAGACGTGCGGTCTGAGTATCCATGTAAGTATATACTTGATAGCTCATAGTTGATACTTGAATGGCCTGTCCTCATAGATTGTGCAGACTCCAGCATACTTTCCATTTTTTCGGAGTTTTGTTGGTTCGGCCGTTGTGGTTCCGTGAAATCCCGAGGTCGGCCTGGCCAAAGTCTGTCCCAGGTCGTCACCACCACAGGCTGCCGCAGCCCTTGTAGATCAGCGGGAGATTTGCCACCATGCGACTACTTTGATACCAGGGTGGTGGTGGTTTCTGGTACTGGTATTGGTTTGCTCTTAACTGGGACTCCGGATCGGATGGAAACGTTGGGCTTCTTCTCAGCTTGAGAGGTCCTACCAGGAGTATAAATACTCCACTGCACATCGCAGCTCGACACCCCAGACCACCTCCTTACCACGATGAGGCGGCAGACCGTTCAAAGGAATTATTAATAGTTACCGAAAAACAAGCAATGGCACATACCTTTTTATGAACGGTGTTTTTTCATACTGGCCAGACCTATGGTCTTACAATTACTATTCTTCGCTTTTGTGGTCAAGTTAAAAGCAAAGCATCCAATGTCAATGTGTGTGCATTGAAAGCATGGATTCTTGATGTATTTCTCCTTGGTTTAACCAGGCTACAGCAACCAAAGGATTTTAACAGACTGTGTTTAGTTATCCTAGCCAATACTGCATTTCAGCATTATTGTGGTTGATTTCGGATAATACAATGCCGTGAAATTTGTGGTAGGCAGTAAATAAAAAGTTAACATTATTGAAATATTCAGAAGTTGTTGAAGTTTTGAATTCGTGCTAACTCACAAGCACGGTCGTACTTCCATACATTGTCTTTGTATTCAGAATCTCAATTATGTGACCGGTGACGCTCCTAGACGACGAATTCAAGAACAGATCGATGAAGCGAAGAGGTTCCTTCAAATGTATTGCACTTAAATGCAATCTTGATCTGAAAAATTTTTCTTCGGCTCATTTTTTTTCCTAGGACTATTTTAACAAACAGATTGGAAAATTTTTTGCCTGAATGGACTTTATAATGTTGTCTTTCATTCTGTAAGTTGTTTGTACTGGTTGTTTTTCAATTATTGTTGGTACAATTATTTTTTGATAAATTTCTTCATGTATATATTCTCAATTATATCGGTCTTGCTGCTTTCAGCCATAATTCACTAAACTATCTCTTGTCTAGTCACATCTGCTAGAGCACAATGTTTATCTACGAGTAATCAGTAGTGGTAGACGGGTGAAAGAATTTTTTAGAACTATGATGTCGTTCTTCTAGAGGTTTAAAATCAGCTAGGTTACCTCCATCATTCTGTCTTTTCGTGCGCCATGGTGTGCCCATTGTGTTCGAAGGATACGAAGAGCATTAAGTCCTTAGTATGGGCTGCTATATTTCCATTGTTATTATGACAAAATACTCATATTAAAGTGAGCTTGTTGCGTTATGCCTTCACATATTTAGGTGTCTGAGTAGCAGCACTTCCTCTACAAATGTTGAATTTTTCCACGTAGAAAGTGTTAACGTGGATATGAAGTCTTAAGCTTAATTGTATGTGGTTGTGGAGCTTCTTTATTTACATGAGTATTTGTAAGTATAATAAATTCTGGATAAGGTTTTAGAGTCAACTGCAATGAAGCTCATAACAGAAAGCCATAAAACAGAGAGTCTAAAAAACGAGAAAATGCGAAATTTTGGGTCTATTAGTGGGTTGGTGGCTTTGTAAAATCCTAAATATATCTACTATATGACTTATTTTACAAAAAAAAAAACAGGCATGTACCCTACTTTGACCATATTCAAACGATTTTATTATGATACTGCAACGCGCAGGTGATGGCCTGAAGTGGGATTTTGTCCCGGTGTCCGACCAATTTCGAGAATAGTAAGTGGTATGGCCTGAAGTGAGATTTTGTCCCGGTGTCCGACCAATTTCGAGAATAGTAAGTGGTAGATGAAGGATCTGGGTTTCCTTGCTCAGTTGTGGTAGCAATCAGCAAGACTGCTGAATTAGGACGATTCCAACCACGTATTGATAGACGATAATGAGATAGTACAATAGACCCATATAAGGCTTGAATACGGTAGATGCAATAGAAAACCCTTCGAGTTTATGCCTACTCAACTGGTTGTATCTCATTCAATGTCCTTGATTTATGCGGTGAAGTAATCTCTGTGGATGGCCAACTTACTTGGATAATTGGATGATCGTCTTCAATGGTTGTGAGGGTCCCAGAGTAATTCCCATTCTCCGACAACTTGCTAGTTCAGCCGTTGTGGTTCCCTGGAGTCCCAAGTCACCATTCCAGGCACGCGATGCTCTTGCGGATCACTTGGAAATTTGCCAACGTGCGACTGGCTTGATATTCGCATGACAATGATTCCTGGTATTGGTTTACCCATAGCTGAGCTTCCGAATGGAAACGTCGGACTCTTTCCCAGCTTGGGAGGCGTGCTGGTGGATGAGCCCTCACTGCACATTGCAGCTCAACACCCAGGAACATCTCCCATTTACGATGAGGCGGCAAACCGTTGGGAGCTGGGTAGTTTAATGCACAAAATGTCTCATTCTTCCTGGTTGGTTGCAATACAAAAATGTCAAGGATACGCCAAGTTCTGTTTGATGTTTGGTGAACATGATGTGCGTTAGCTTAACGGGACGGTGCTTTTTTTTCGGTATTCTATAGAATTTCCTGACATCCTGTACATCTTCGTTAGCCTTCGGAAGTTTTCCCACACGTTAATTGCAGCAGACTAATGTGATACATTGTAAAATTAGTGGAACGCTTCGAACTCGTTCGCATTAGCCGTAGAGATTTGTGAGGAACGGTTAGTGATACTAACCGTCTTTTGATGCGAACGTCAAGCATGGTGAAACAATTCCGTTTGATTTGACGAAGACGGCAGGTGATATGTATGAAGAAAGGTCCATGCTGTTATGGTGTAGAATCCTATTCCCACGTATTGTTCCCCTGTCTTCCTATGTTGCGGCCACATAAGATTTCGTTTGATCTGTCCACATTATGAGAATGTGAAGATCGGAGTCCTAAGAGATTGTTCTGATTTTTTTAGATGTATAGGAAAGAATCATCTTCATGGAGTATCGCACTGTTTTTATTCCAGTTTTAATAAAATTATTATCTCATCGGCATTCGGCTTCTATGTCGTCGCTGAGCGGTAGGTTACTTTTTAATTCCCATTTTCGTTTCTGATTTCGGTTTCAACACTTCTCCGAATCAACTAGTAGGAAGACCGAGCGAGTGATTCGACGCCGGCCGAAAACACGCCTCCTTCTGATCCACATCGTCATGAAGACCTGGATACGGCCTTGCAAGGTTAAGTCAGGACTCCAGGCAAGACCAAGCTGCACGACCAGCAATAGGCCAGCCTCAGTACTCCGCACATGGGTGTTCCCGTCTATGACGTCAGGCGGTGAGACGACCGGTGAGAGGCCAGAAAATCTCGGGTTGCGCAGGACGTCATTGGAACCGGATCTGACGAACAGACGCACGACATGCGATGGAGAATGTTTCTTACTATGCACGTATAACGCCAGAACACTCTCCACAGACGCCGATATCCACGCGCTTCTTCTAGCCGCAGACCGCATTAAATTTCATGTGATCGCAGTACAAGAAATAAAAATCAAGAAGTTCGATATGCCAACTAAACAAAGGGACCCTTGTGATTCGTGGAGGAAAAGTCGCGTCACGCGACGTCGGCGGCGTAAGCTTTGTTGTCCACCAGTCCATTGTCCATCTCGTCGACTCATACGATTCGCATAGCCGTCCTCCGTCTTCAACTGCTGCATCATAAGAAGATCACTATCATCAACTGTTACTCACCAACCAACGCAGCTGATGAGCACGAATTAAATGCGTTCTACTATCAGTTGGAGGAAGTCATCCGCAATGATAAAGCATATCATAAATTTGTTGTCGGAGACTTCAACTCTAGAATAGGAAAGGCCAACGAGAGAGAATACAGGGTCGGAAATTTTGGATTAGGAGGAAGAAATGAGAGTGGCAACCGTCTCGCAGGACTTCCGTCAGCAGCACGTCTCTTCCATGGTAACTCGTTTTTCCAGATGGAAGAAAGCCGCCGCTGGACATGGTAGTCTCCCAACGGCAAAACTCATGTGGAGATCGACCATATTCTGATAAACAGAAGATGGTGCCTACTTGTCACATCGGCAGTCTCGTCATTCTGCACTGGTTCCGATCACCGCTTTCTTCGCGTGAAGATTCGATTCAGCCGCAAGCTGGAAAAGAACTATCTTCATCGAAAACGAAGAAAAAGTCTAGCTGTATACGACGAGAACATTCTGAATGAGGTCCTATCCAAACCTGATTGGCAAATTAAAGAAGACCCGACCGAAGATTACGAGCTGCTTGTCGAAGGACTGAAAAGCTATGCCGAATTCGCCTCAGTTCCTCAAGCAAGAAGATTGGACTGCATCTCCATCACTACTAAGGAGTCGCTCGGAAACAGAAGGAAGCTGAAGCTTGATCCCACTGCAACACTTTTAACGTGGCTAATAATAAATACCAACTGCAGAAGAGCTTTGCAGCAAGATCTACAATGGTACAAGCAGAAGAAACTACTGGAAGCAGCAGCGAAAAGAAGCAGTCTGAAAAAAGTGATTGTTCCGCTGTCAGCCCTGATGAACGATGATGGGATCGTCAAAACTTTCCGTCATGATATGGAATTAATAGCGGAAACGTTCTACACCAACCTTCTCTGCTTCACAATCCCCGTCCCGCGCCCTAATATCTATGCTGGAGAAAAGCCACCTGGAATTCTTCCGTCGGAGGTTCGAGTTGCGATAGAAAGCATGAAAAGTGGCACAGCTCCAGGACCAGACAATATCACCGTCAATTTTCTTAGAGCTGGAGGCCACAATTTACATGTACTTCTCGCAGACCATATGACAGCATACCTTCAAAAGGAAAAAATCCCAGACCAGTGGAGGACGTCGCGGACATCAATTTAAAGAAGAACCTGTTCATGAAGAATCCGTGGTGGGAAGCCGAAAAAATTGAATTAGATGGCTATCTCATTGCAGAGACCATCTCATACGTATACAGTTATTCAGCCAGGGATCATTTCAAAATATATGAGATTGTCGAAAGATATTCTGCAGCACGGTGAAAGCTGAAATGACCACTTGTTTGTACTACAACTGCAGAACATGCCAGATGATGAATGGTATTGTTTCATTCCTTGATATGCACAGCTATATCTTACCTTACACAAGTAAATATATGTGGATGTAATCCTTCCAGAAAACTCTCACTGTGAAAAATTCCAAACGAAATGAAAAGAAGCGATATGATTTGATGCTTGGCTTTCGGGGAAACTCACAACGACAGAAAATAAATCATTTACATACACACGTATGATGTAGAGAAATTTCAATACAAGGCGATATGTGTGATCACGAGATATTACGTTACTCGTAGAACTTCTCAGTGGCTCAGACGGTGCTTCGAGGTCGAATCGTGTGCCAAAACATCAACGGTCGACCCTCGCCACTAAGCGCACGTTGCCAGTGCCCGAGTTCCTGTGATGTGTACATAAAAAAAAACCAAAGTAAAAAACAAAAAAAAACAAAAACTGTGTGTAAAATGGCGAAGATCATGTAAAATAACTCTACTACAAGAATCACTTTTAGCCTTCCTTTATGGGTGTATAATGTTCAATAGGAGAAAAAACACTGTCTTCGTGATGTAAAATTCGTAATTCAGTGACGACTATGCTCCTCAATAATGCATTTGTATAAGGGCATTTGAAAGAAAAAAAGGCAGAGATTCCACAGTGAAATGAAATTTAAATAACTTTTAGCAGATTTTTATGTTTTTGTAACCTGAAAGCTTCTTTGCTCCTCAGCCATCTTGCTTGTCCTCAGTTCTTTATTGAAGATCCGGGTGTTATGTCGCATGGTCATTAATGGCTTCATCTAATGAGAGGCCGTAGTTCCTACTGAGCTCTCAGGAAGAGTGCTGAATTACGTCGGTCTAGGAGTCGCCTATGCACCACTATTCTTCTGTACCTATTTGTTAAAACGATGTAAGAGCAATCCTCGGCTTCGACATCCATGGAAACGGTGTTAAAAAACCAATAGAAGATTCCAACTTCTTCTTTGCAGGAAAGCACTACATCATGTAAAGAAAGTACAAGTGGGCGGAATTTCACATAATCAAATCGCTCTCCGTTAGGCTATGAAGTACGGAATCCGTTCAGTACAATTTTAATTTGAAAACTAAATTTCACGGTAAAACAACTTGTGAGTAAAAATTCATCTAAGGTATTTACATTTATATATTTATTATTTATTTATATTTATAGATATATTTATCCAGTTTAATCCAATCCATGGAATTCAACGCAGTATCTTTTCAGGCTGATGAACTTTTCTTCGAAAACAAAAGATGGGGTGTGGCCGAATGAATCATTATTGTTTTTAGTTCGCGCTACTATAAATCTCTACAGTGAGAACCCAGAATGGCAGAGTCTGATCCTCAATATGAAGTTCACATGTTTGGAACGATATGGGAAAACAGATTTTAATAATAAGTGGTATAAAAAAAGGATAAAGCTCTCGGCGTTGGGCAGTCCCTGAGAGATGCGCTACGCATTCGACTTCGTTAAGCATTGTTTGGAGGTGCCTGAATGCATATCTGGCCTTCACAATGACTCGCGGTGACCTGCCCATGTATCGAGCTAGTGTTGCTATCCTCCCAAACAACTTTGGTACTAATTTGCCAACCCCGGATAGATAGAAGGCTTGGTGAGCCATGGGTGCGAGGATCGATACCATGTGTGTCGCAGTAGTGCCTCCAACTACTGTGCTACATGCTCCCTAATAAGTGGCACATAGAGTGTTACGTATGCTGAAGATCTATGAGAAGCATTCCTACATTCTAGCACTCTATGAGAAGAGATATGACCCTCTAGGTGTTTGAACCAAAATTACGATGCTAAAAGCGAACTGAATGTACACGATGCCCCGTTATAAACATGGGTGTGAGACATGTCTATTGATAGGTTCTGACCTAAAACAGCCTTTACTCACTACTGTATGGAAAATGCTCGGAGTTCTTAACGAAGACCCTGCGAGAATGATACAATGCTCAGCGAGTCTCTATAGCGAGCAGAACCTACTGGGCTTCTCTTGCACTTGACAGGAACAAATGGAAGACTTGCTGGCGCCCGTCCGTTCAAATCACTCAACGATCAAGTGGATAATTGATGTTACAGGTGATGAGGGGACGACGCTTAGCTGCGATTACGTTTCTTCGAAGCGGACGTCTACAGCAGTCGATATCTCAGGGAACCATTTGCTGTGCTCTTTCAAAACCGAAAAAAGTTGCGGTTGAAAAAATGCGTTGGTATTTCAACGATTACATTCCAAACACTGAAACACGGGAAGTTCGCAGAAACGACAATTATGAGGTTAAATAGATAGTCAATAGAACATGAGGTATGGAACAAAAAAAAAGTATTAGCAACGAAAGGTCATAATGTTTTTTTCAGTACAAAAAATAGAATTATGTGGACAGTAAACGACTTGTGGAACGATCTTTCTCACCTTTCCGCTGGATTTCGGTCCTAGTGTGACGTGACCGATGCTTTTTCGCACTTCTTCTGATTCGCAAACGATACTCAGCCGAAGATGAGTCTTCTGAAATTTGGCGAAACTAGTAGTTAATCGCGGTAACTGGCAATTCGGAAATTTAGTGAAGCCAAGAGAAAGCGCTCCATAACACTGTTAGGTGGATGACAGCGCTGAGGATCAGGATTTACAAACTGCCATCGAGTTATTGTCAATGTCTCGAAGAAAGTGGTCTGAGTACAGTGGACGAAACAAACAAATGTAATAATCTAGACACGTATTACTAAACAGTCGAAAGATAAGTTTTTGTTGTAGTCATTCGTTGCATTTCTACCTAATTCTTGTCAAGCCTTAGTTATAACAGACCCACTAAAGTAGATAGAGACCTTTTTATTCCAATTTTTATTTGTTCTGTGAATTTTGTTAAGCTACAAAGAATCTCTACTTCCGATATTGTCTTGCAGGATAACCGTAAAGTTCGCTTAAAAGCAAAGCAGCCTTTGAACATATCTTATGTTAGAACTTAAGAAATACTGAGGTATTCAGTATCTTCATAAACAGTCGAAAGATAAGTTTTTGTTGTAGTCATTCGTTGCATTTCTACCTAATTCTTGTCAAGCCTTAGTTATAACAGACCCACTAAAGTAGATAGAGACCTTTTTATTCCAATTTTTATTTGTTCTGTGAATTTTGTTAAGCTACAAAGAATCTCTACTTCCGATATTGTCTTGCAGGATAACCGTAAAGTTCGCTTAAAAGCAAAGCAGCCTTTGAACATATCTTATGTTAGAACTTAAGAAATACTGAGGTATTCAGTAACTCAGAGAGAGGAAGACCCCCTACAGAGTTGATGATTTTGGCGAAAACTGTGTACGCTATTAGAAACAAAGATGTTAACAGTAGAAAAAGTGCCTGATTCCTTACACGGCAAATTCAATGGGAATAATGAATAATAAGTAAGGTAGAGTTGCGAACAACCGCAAGACATTTCAGAACTAGTTGCCGTACTTTTAAAAATAGAGCGAAGGTCTCTCACCGCTATTCGACTCCGGGATATGGCGAAGAACATGCTTTCACCAATATCTGCGCCGCCATCCACCAGTAATCGCTCCGAAGTTTTCTTTTTACTAACTTGTCCCATCGGTTGAACTATGTACAATCGTATAAAAGTCGCTGAAAACAGCATAAACAATTGAAGAACAGGTGCAAAATGATATATTTAATATTACTGATCTGAAGCTAGGACAGTGCCAGACTAACCAAACTTGAAGAACCCACCCAAGAAATCATTTCCAGCATTTTCTCAGTTCACTTGGGAAACCGCACATGTCATGGATAAAGGCGTTCAGGACCGACCAATCCCTGACAGGTGCAAAATGCCTTTGAGTTCATCGTAGAGGTTGACCAAATTTTAATCTTGATCTGATCTTTGGAAGACCAGCAAGACCATGTTGTTGTTCAAGAAGGGGGACCTACACGATATAGGCAACTATCGCCCAATCTGCTTGCTGTCTGTCGTCTACAAACTTTTCTCTCGAGACATCCTAATCAGGATTGACAGAACATTGGACGAAGGACAGCCACATGAGCAAGCAGGGTTTCAAAAAAGATTTAGTACTATGGACCACATTCACACGCTAACAAAGCTCATCGAAGTATCGCGAGAGTACAAAAGACAGCTCTGTCTTACCTTCATCGACTTGCAGAAGGCCCTTGATTCAATTGAGATAGAAGCACTCATGGAAGCCTTTGGTACTCAAGGAGTCCCTACTCAGTACATAGAGATTCTTCGTAAGCTGTACAACAATTTCACAACCAAAATTTCACCATTCTACAACGATATTAACGTTGACGTCAAAAGAGGAGTTAGGCAAGGCGATACAATCTCGCCAAAATTATTTACAGCCACCCTCCAGATCGTCATGCGAACATTGGAATGGGATCATATGGGAGTGAAAATCGATGGTCGGCAGATAGATCACCCTCGCTTTCCTGATGATATCGTTCTTATAAAACCAGACATTAGCCAGGCAGAACGAATGCTTGCTGATAAAGTGTGTGGAAAGATTGGTCTTCGACTAAATCTCAAGAAAACGATGTTCATGAGGAACGGATTGGTTTCGTTTGGCCCATTCACGCTCAACGGAACGAATATCTCCGAATGCTCCAGTTATGTCTATCTAAGTCAGGAAATCAATATGATGAACGACTTCCGACCCGATGGTCAGAGTTCTTCACGAAAAGCCTCGAAGAAAGATATGATGCTCGACGAGTCCCTAAAGCGAGCAGAATCCACTGGGCTACACTTGCACGCGACAGGGAAAAATGAAGAATTTACTGGCGCCCGCTCGAGTCACTCGACGATCAATGGGACTACAGGTGATACAAGTGATACAGGTGATCTGATCTTTAATCTTGACCAATATATGTTACTCGACACCTTAAACCACTGCACAAATGCCTATTTGTGTCATACATCGATTTGCAAAAGCTAGAGATGTATCGGTTCTATGACGTTGTACACTCATAAGTCTGGTACGAATTTGTTGAATGAATGGGTAGTTCGTTCATACGGTGAGCGGCATCGAATCAAGGAACACCAATATGTTACTCAACACCTTAGACCACTACACTACTCACATCTCATTTGTAATGCACGTAATTGAATAAGACATTTATAATATAGCAAAACCACACCAAGGATTCTTGGCTGAAATGCTTAGGCTGGAAATGACTTCTCTTATTTATAGTTAAATGTTAGTTTGGAGACAGCAGTTAGCTAGCGTTTCACGAAGATGCAAAAGCAGGTGAGCAGTAGCAATTTCAGGAAAGTGAGTGTGCACTCGAAATCTAATAATATTACAGTTTCTCATCTGCAAAGAAGTTCTGTAGTACTGACATTTATAGACTGATGAAAGGTTTCTGATTTTCGAGATGATGACGGTAAGACGATCCTGAGAGAACATGGCCAGAAAGAGAACTTCTCCCAGTTTTGCGTTATCGACTTCGTCGTTTGATTTCTGAAGACAAAAATCTCGAAACATAACGTTGTGGTAAAAATTCTGGAGATTACAATCTTAACCGTTTTTGTCTACTGCCTACTCTTTTTGATGGCAGGGTATATTGCGAAATAAAACTTTAATGAAGCTGAGATATTTGGAAAACTCTGGACCGCAGGTGTCTATGGTGGGGAACGAACGCGCTATTGTCCTTACAGGGTAGTAACGCGCTCACCACCACACCATGCGGGTCCTTCGTTTCGCCTGGCTCTCAGCTAGTTCTATCGATCTTTTGCCATCAGCAATCATCCACCCATTAAAGTTATATTCTGGAGATTATTTCTTAAACGAATGAACCAAAATTTGCAACTGTTTACGATTGGCTGAAGCGACAGAGACGCTTGGAAACTCGGAAATGTTGATTGACATTTAGATTTGAACCACATTGAATGAACTTTTCCGAGTTTCAACTGATCAAATAATTTTCTACTTAATAGATTCACGCATTTCAAATTGAAACTTAAGATTATTCCAAGCATTCGAACGTGGAAAGTCCCATCATTTCTGGGGTTCGAATTACTGGTACCCTCCTTCAACTGTTCAATGCTTGAATACAAAAAAATTTAGATTCAAATTTTCAAAAGTACTTCAAACATAACTGTTGTAAAAAAAAAATAGACCTTCGACTTATTCGGAAGAAGAGCCGCCTCAACGAGGACGCCGTTGTCCACATCCAGAGACAAATCCTGCAGTTTTTCAGTGACATTACAAAGTTTCAAAAGCACAAAAATCGATTTCAGGTCGTCTCAATACTAATCGATTAGTCCAATGCTCTTGATTAGGTGAGATTATAAAAGTGCTTAGACAAGTAAGCTGCATGTTGTTTTGATCAATTCCAGACGCAGAAAAAGGTGGAAACCTATGGAAAAGTTAACCATACTGTGCTTAAAGCTCTAGGCGACACTCACGATTAGTGACATGCTTTCAAAGACACCAACAAACTTTACATTTTCAACACACTCATTTGTTAAAGCGAATTCACAAGAGTGCATTGCACACATTGTGATGAGGGCTAATCGGTATTATGCTATGGGACTGAAAGGTTTGATGCATAGATAGAACAGTGGAGGTGGAACGGTGGAGTGCATTGTCGAACACATATGGTTACTGATCACAACCTAAAGCAGGGCGAATGAAGCTTTGAAAACTCTTTTTAGGACTAGCCAACTCGTAGCAGCTGCAATTAGATTTGCGTAAACTGCTTCTACGGAGCAACAAATGGAACATGAAAGTAGAAGTACACCTCAATGAAACTAGCCAGCGCAGCGAATTTCACCTATTATAACCTAGTGATATCGATTAGAGCTACTTCAGAATGCAAGTTGCTAAAACAAAACACCTTAGCGGCCTCAGTAGCTTCAGCCATCTACCCAAGATGACAATAATGTGCTGGCGTTGTTTTTGCACTTTTTATTCAAAGATACTGTGATTTTATTAGTATTCGAAAACAGATGGAGAGAGCGTGAGATAGAGAGGCACAGGAAGGGATAAAGATAGAGAGGATAGAAAAAACAAAAGATTCGGAATTTCACTGAGAAATAAATTCGAACCTTCAATCGAATCCTGGCCTGTGCTACTAAGCTTGCCGATTGGTTCCGACTTGAGAAAAGCTGGACGAGCAAAGCGATCTATGAAGGAAAGCGTCAGTGTTGATCTTAGATTACGCTGGAAATTTTTCAGTGTTTAATTACTCAACATATGAAATATATGAAAATATAAAAAAATATGAAAATTTCATTTCGTATCTCTTTGAGCTAAGAGGAGACTCAAAATCCAGATTACATAATGGTTTGCCAACTCTCAATAGCCCGTGTGCCGTAATGGTTGGAACTGTCCTGCGATTCGTTTTCGATTCGATTCGTGGTTGCTGGCTAAATATCTCGGTCTAACCAAAGTAGGCCGCCGATCCTTCCAGATTTGGCAAACGGTTACTAGACTTGTCTAGAAGGACAGATCGCTGATGTGGTACATCTGTGAAACACCGCCAGTCATTGGATGTACCGAATATTCTTTCAGTCACCACAGTTCTGGTGTGAAATGCATGACGCATCCATCAAGGATTGATTAACGTCGACGAAGGCTTTATCCCTAATGCACTTCTGTAATCTCGAATGTCGGATGAAATAGAAGCAGGACAATGTCATTGACATAGTCCATCCATCATTGTCTGTACCACCGGCAACCCCATTAATTATTGAGAAATTCAAATGAACACCAGAAAAGAGTGTAACAATATTTCAAAGACTGACTTATATTTAACATCAACCTTAGCTTCCTTGACCTTTTCAATGGCAAAAGTATGTGTCGACATCAGCAAACTTTCTATTTCTCCCTAATGTGTCCCATACGTAGAGGTGTATATGCGCACTACTGTGATAAACCAATAAAAAGGATAAAAAGGATAAAGCTCTCGGCGTTGATCAATCCCTGAGGGATGCGCCATGCATTCGACTTCATTAAGTATCGTTGGAGGTGATTGAATGCATATCTGGCCTTTACAATGACTCGCGGTGGCCCACCGATGTATCGCGCCAGTGCTGCTATCGTCCCAGACAAGTCTGGTACCAATTTGCCCACCCCGGAGGGATGGAAGGCTTGGTGAGCCATGGGCGCATTCCACGTGCGCGTCGCAGTGGCGCTTCCAACCACTGCGACACACGCGCCTCTTAAACCAATATGCTTGCAAAAAGCCTTTAATATGGCACATAGTACTTTCAGTTTTTGCACAATTTCAGTGATGTTTGCTCCAAAAGCAGCATTATTGCATAGTGATGGTTTCGAAGAGTCCCTTCTAGAAATTACCTTGTGCAGATCTCGTTCTCTGACGCATTGCTGGTAGATAACGTTGTAGTCGATGAATGAGGACGGTGTAGTTCGAGCCTTTAACAAAACTTTCCGAATCCTCCTTATTGATCACAACAGCACAAATTAAGCTGACGAGGAAAAATGAGACGCAAGAGTATATAAAATAGAGAAGCGTGAAGAGAATCCATATGAAATAGCTTTTGATTAAAGCAACTTCATATGCACGCAATTTTTCACACACATCTACTCTTAGAATTCGTTGTTTGTGTGAAATTTATTTTTAACACTTCCCGCACAAAAATGATTCATCTGCCTTGAAAGAACTCAAACGGGCACTGACAAACTCTCCATTAGTTTCTATTGCACATACGAGCTACCCATGAAATAATGCAGGGCAGCGGGATACAATGAACCTTGCGTCTCTGCATGTGTTTTAAACTATTTTTGTGAGGCCGTCATTTGCCACCTGCATCGCCATGTGGAACTTATCAGCCAAGGTGTCCATGCTCGGATATAAGCCCTCAATGAACACGAAAGCATGGAATGCTTGGAATACCTGATTTGTATTATGTACAAACAGGTTGATTTTCATAGTTGGTCGTTCTAGAGGAGCTTCCATCCTCTTCGAGTCTATTCTACCGTAAGCCTCGTCCGTCTGTCGTCGATATATCTCATTGTATGATAGACAGATCTATGTCTCGTTTTTCAAGCATATCTGGATGCGTTTCGAAGATTAAGTAAGTCGGAAAAGCCTGAACTGCACACTTTAGTTCGATAGGAGTCGTTTAGACTCTCTGGATGGCACAAAGTTCTCAACATGGTTGAACCTACGTCTCAGGTGCACTGCGAGGTGCTGAAAACAACGTTCAGTGAAAAATGTTAGCAAGAAATTTTAGGTTCATGAACTAATTGGTGACTTCTAACACAGACGCTAAAATGCCTCTGCTATTCTACTTGTCCGTAAATGTAGAATGTTATCTTTTACTCAAAGAGTCGATTTCTATTTGTGCAGCATTGGACCTTGGTTTTCCTTGAATAGGATTATTTGGATGTTTGCGCGCAGTAGCGTCCTTTTTTTGCTTTGTTGAGCCTCTTGATCCTAGCCTCTGTATCATTGGCACACTCGAAAGAATGCTAACCGTAGTTCGTAAAGACAAAGGCTTGATAGTAATTCGCCCATTCACACATAGCAATTTTTCGTTATAATCGATCGATTTCATTATTTACCATAATATGGTCACCGTTTCTGCTGGTGGCAAAGATTTGCGAACGCAACGTGACAGCTAACCAAGAATTCCAGAGAAAACCTCTACTCGAACATCATTTAATAACATTCATAAAGAAGTCAAATATCCTCAAGCTGTTGCGGAATTCATAGGCAAGGAACTTCTTTGATCACGGACGCCAGGAAACGAATCGAGTGAAAGAAGTGCTAGAATCCGTTCGGGTCAGTGGTATCGGGTCATGAAAAATAAAAAAGAAGAACCGAAATAATCTCAAGCATAGATTTTAAGGGTGGAAACGCGGGTTATTGTGTGGAAAAGATTTAACTACGAATCGTCCTTCTTCTACATATTATGGCTAACGCTTTCAATTAATCTATCTTGGCTCGACACAGTTCCTAGTGAGACGTTATATTTGAACAGATCCTAGAAGTGATTTTGAAGCTTTTTGCGCCATATACATTAGTTATAAATGAAAATACTCTTGTAAAGATCGCCTGAAACTCGTATCCTCGTACTGATTGCCAGTCGTGTGACGCACTAGAATTAAAATTTAATGTTCTTCTAGTTTCAATCAATGGGAGAACTGCAATCCGAACTTGTTTTCTGAAGAACTGTGGCCCGATCGACACAACTTTTGAGTGTTTCGTCAAACAGCTAGTAGTCTTCTGTTTCATCTACCCTCATTTGCACGTTATGTGAGAAAGGATATCCTTTACAGTGCTTTCGTCATACATGATCCGTATTCCGGAACGGTGGAAGAAATTGCTTTTTACTTATGGTTGATGAACGCCTTCAAACAGAGACGGTTGTGGTTGAATCCAATACAAAGTGATGGCATTACGATTTTTCAAAGAGGCATTCATCCATCATCCATTTCGATGTTTAGAGGTAGCGTCACCAAATGAGCCCTGATAACTCATGTCATTCAAAAGAATTTCGCCATCACCTATCTTTGCATTAAATAGGAAGTATAGAGCCGTTAGAAATTCGTTCTAAGATAAAAAAAGATGTCATAGGCTTTGAGCAAAGTGGCAAATACCATTTGATGCAAAAGATGCAAGATAGCTTGAGCGATAGCACTCTAGGCAAAGTTCGGGGGCTAAAACATGTGCACAAACTGAGATGTAACAAAACGCATCCATTACTTCCAAGATTGGGCACCACTTCTAAACCTTCGATCTACCCAAAAAAAACCAATTGTATAGGTAAATGATACCGCATTAGGTGCGTAAACGCCCGTCTAGCCAAATGCTCCTGTTAATTATTATGGTATCGTGCGTGATCCAGCCCTACTTTGCAACTAGAAAATGATCTGAGCTAAGTTTTTACCGGTTTTCAATGCGATTGTAGTTGCACTGTGGCCTATTGCCAAACGTATTTTAGCAGATGAAGCTTTAATAGGTTACAGTTGTAAAACAAAAAAGGAGCTTCATTAATTCAACTAAACATATCGTATGCAGAGCAAAAAGTAATCCGAATGCATAGGCTAATTACATTTAACGACTAACTTCCGTCCTCCACAGTGGTTTCGGATGAGGAAGAAGGAAAAAGAGCAACCATATCTGTCCATAGTCGGCATGCACATCAATCAGATGGTGTAGTTGAGAAGAAAACATTTGCGTAGTGCTGAAAAGTGGTTTTCCAATAGATTAAGGAATTTGGAGAGAAGGTGGACTTCCATTTCAGTGATGTGGAAAAGCGTAAAGGGTGAATTTTTCTGCTATCGATCGAAAATAATCCTGTGTAACATGTAGATGGAGAAAAATTGGAACTGTGAGGAAAAGCAAGCTTCTTTTTATTTTAGACTCAAAAGGACTATATCCGGGTTGTTCCTTTCTATTGCTTTCCTACACCATTCTACGGTAGTTGTTAGGAAAGACTTTTCACTGAACGAGTTCCACGAAATTCTCTACTGGTGGTCCCTGTTGCGTGTAAAAGTAACCGAGTGAGTTCTGGCTTCCTGAAGGATACAAAGTATAGGAAATTTTTCTCCTAGGGGCTTTATCACTTTCTTGAACCTCTTTAGGTCACCAGCAGACTTTGTCTTCAAGAGTTATCTTTAACATTCATGGTTTACACCTCACCAGTCCTTCAACAGCTTAGCGTATGCGGCAACATTTTTAATACAAAGGGTCATAAGCCGGAATTTGGAGAACAGCTCGTATCCGGTGCGTACGATATGTGTTCTCATTGACACTTGGATGATACATTGAGGCAGCCAGTGATATGTAAGCGGATATGACTTTTGAAGAAATTAGAGAACAAATGACAAGTTCCTCTATTGCCCTTCCGAATATGGAGACCGCATTCGCACCAAAAGATGATCGTCCTGAAATATGAGATCTCTCGACCTGTATTGCTCATGCTCTTGCTAACCTCAGCAGCATCAGCTGAATCTGCTGACGGGTTTCAAATGAATTTGGACATTTGTTATCTACAATGATATTTTTGAAAGCGGCACACATCCCAACGTCCTCTGAAGAAGGAAAAAATAAAAAAAAATCTCAATAAAGGTAAACTATAATTTGAGCGTATTCAGAGTAATGCTGTTTGGAGCTAAATCAACCAAGAGGAAACTTTTCGGATGCCATTATATGCGCTTTTGTGGTTAGACGCAGTTCGATTGTACTTGGATGTGCCTCATGGTTACCGTTTACTAGCACTGGATGAATGATATTGATCAAAACCCCCATTAATGACTCCGAAGATGGCGTAGAACCAAGGATATCTTGCTCTTTAAGTCCCATCTCATCACCAAGAAACATCTGCACATCTTCGGCTCCTGCAGAAAGATGTTCCAACAGAACCTCGACCATTTCATGCAAAATAAACCTCCTGGATTATGGTCTTCCAGCTGTTTTTGATATCAGCTCAGCTGAAGAAGCTTCCGTAGGACTTGATGATGAAGAAGCATAGAAACGTGTTCTGTTACCTACATGCTCCGATCCATTCGGCTGCCGAGAAGAAAACAAACGCCAGCGAAGGAGAAACCGAATAGTTCCTAATACTAGTTAACCTTCAGCTGTGATTCCGGATAGAAACCTTCTTGTCGTCTTAGGTATCTTTACGTTAACGATGATACAACTTTTACATCGAAGTGTGACACCACTCATCACAGCGGTGAGTAGAAAATCATGATAGACATTTCTATAATATAATACAGTTATAGAGGCCAAGAACATTCGCATTTAATACGGCAGAGCAATTCTGATATCCTATTAGCATTCAGCACAATGAAGGAACTTCCATGTGTCTCGGATTCCAAGAGCCGAAAACTACAAAGTTGATGTTGTTTTGACAGTAACCGGACCTGCTGTAAAAAAAAAACAACTCACTAATCGTATTTAAGGGTAAGCTTAACCATTGGCACGTCCTTCGCTACCTCCGTGATCGACGAGGCAGCACTGTCCAGACTGTCCGTCGAAGTGCATCGCCGCAACTGTAAGGTGCTTTGCAGCTGTTCACCTCAATAAATCATCATAAAATTCATTAGCAGTTAAACTCGTAAGGGCAAATGGTGTAATTTACATTTGTTTTTACACGTTCAAGCACCTTCTATTGAAACTAAAAACGAGGTAATGAAAGAGTCAGTCTCATACTATGTATAATACAAAAGAACCAAGAGTTTCCCTCCCGCTTATGACCATCAAGCTTTCTAAGCCGTGTAGATAGAAAGTGTTCACTAGCCCACAAGGCCGAGATTTCCCAAGAGCACCGTGAAAGGCTCAGGTACCTGTTTATCCGACATGACTTCTCATAAAATGAAAAATCGAATGAGGTTCGGTTTCTTCAATTTCAAATGTACAGCTCGACGCGAAAGTAACGGGGATGTTGCTAGAGAATGATATTCAAAAACACGTTTTGTAACAAATATTTCTTCTTCGTAGTGTGGCTGCAAACCATTTTAAAGACTACGCTTAGCCTGACAATTTGTAACCTCGTATTTTTTCCTGAAAAATAATTCACAGTGGTGAGCTGGTTTAAATGTTGTTGTCAAAGCACGAAAATCGCATCGTTTTGTGTCATGAATTCAAACTTGAGCCAGAAGCAATTGAGAAAGGATTCCCAAGATCGACTTCCAGACAGTTAACGTCAGCTACGATTGCGCTTTATGTCTGTTTTTGTGACGAAGGATTCCCAACACGCAATTGGTTCCAAACGTTTTTTACCGGAGGTATAGGTTTTCATGACGGGATGATTGGGATGTTTATCAGCAAGAAACAACGACATCTGAAACCGATAATTAAAGCAGCCCGACCGGAAAATAATTGAGGGATTGCAGAAAAACACAGCATTCACTGTTCTACAATAATTCTTCTTCATTTGCATGACGCTGGAAATATGGGAAAGCTCGATGAATGAGTACCGCATGAACAGAGCGAAAACTAAACGAATGAAGACTAATTTCCTCGTCTTTTAATCAATAAGAACAACTTCTTTAATCCTACATTGAATTGTAATGCACGATGAGTAACGATCCTATACGACAACCGACGCCTTTCTTTTCAGAAATCGGACCGAGATGAAGCTCCTATGCCAGACTCGAATTTGCATCAGAAGATTGTCACGACAACTTTCCCGACAAATGGAATCTTCTAGTTAGTCGCCTTGAATGTTAAAGATACGATCACGATCGAGTTATATTGCTACAGCAGTAACATCGCGCACACCTACAACCTGCCGAACACATTTTTTTTTCGAAAAAAGGTCATTTAACCTCAGTATAAAATATCAATACATTCCTGCATTGTTCCAGTAAACGTTTGGACATCTCCCTCTTCGCTGAGAAATATTGTTTTACCACTCACTACGTGCTAGCTAACGTCATATCGACTACTCAAGATGGATAAATCCCGTTGAAAAACAAATTATTATCAACAGGTATTTATATCAAAGGCAAGAATCTTGCATAAAACAGCGCTTCGGGGTGAGATTGTATCATTCAAGCGGTGCTTCACTGAGGAAGATTCGATGCGATATGACGACGAAGACACCACATCGAGAAGAAGAACGTCTATGAACCATTGACTCGAACCACCGGATCTCATGAAAACGAAGACATCGAAAAATTGGCCTTAAAAACACCTACGTCAACCTCGTAGAGCATATGCATTCAGAAATAACAAACAGTAGAAGTCCCATCCCCTTCAAAAAAAAATTTGTTCACCTAACGCTACAGAAGGGGCGTGTGTAGCGCAGTGTTCGCAGGCGCCCTGCAGTACACTTGGGATCGATCCCTGCGCTCCAGGCTCACTGAGCCCTCCATCCATCCGAGTTTAGCAGGTTGGTACCTGACATGTTTTGAATGGTAGCAACACTGGCTAGATACGTAGGTAGGCCACCGAAAAAGCCAGATATGTATTCAATCACATGCAACGATGCTTAATGAAGTCGAATGCATGGCGCATCCGTCAAGGATTGATCAACGCCGAGAGCTTTGTCCTTATTTTTAACGCTACAGAGATTGAATGAGTTTAAGTACGATACCCTTCCTCATGCACTTCATCTATCGTTGAATCATTCGTTAACCAGCTGTCACTTTTTCAAGAGGCCTCAAGCCGAAAAGATCTCCAACAACTAAACCGATGCTAAAAATGCCTTTGGCGGACTCGTTGCTCCTAATTCTTTGTCATATTATCTTAAAAGGAAGAAGCTTCTACCTTGTTACCAAAAATGTATAGATCCTAAACATTCCCATTTTGGTCAGAAAAACTGTAATTTTTCCTAGGCAGAATAATTAAAAATTCATGCTCAAAATCGCTCTTGCAATATTTTCTTTCATCTATCCACGACTGTAGGATTTTCCACTGGATCCCTGTCACTAAGGAAAATGTGTGCTATTTGCAAAGAAATAAGCAAGGTGGAGTCATGATCAAGTGGTTCGGGTTTTTGAGGGTCAAGTCGGGCTTCACAATTCAATATCAGATTAGTTATTACTGGCGTGGATACCACCTGATGTTATAGACAGGATAATAAACCATGTAACGAAAGAACTTCATGCAATAAGTAGTTACTTCAGGGCCGTTCTAAACCAAGCTGATTAAAATGTTCATAAGTCTTTTGTCAACGGTCACCAAATATGGAATGCAGGGTGCCTTCTTTGACATTTTTTTTTAAATCCTGAAGTGACCCTGTGAGTATTAGCAAGAATACAAACGGCAATGGCATAGTTTCAGCGTGGTTGCGTGGCTTGCTGCTATGGATGATGAACATCTTTTCATTATAAAAGACTGTGGTGGAGGTGAATCTAATACTTCGAAGAACTCTCTAACAGAAATTAGGTGGACCATCAATGCTGGTTTGATTTGGTACGTTAACAAAGGCTATTCCAGTTTTTGGTGAAATACACACTACGATTCAGTAAGTGGGAAGGAACAAACGTGCAACATTCTTTGGCAGATTTCACATGAAATGGAGCATCCACTACATAGCATTGACAAAGCTGACATAGTAAGATAGTTATTCTACTTTTGTATCGAAAACGATTACGTCGAATTAAAAAGATACATGATCCTTGTACAAACGCAAAAAAAAATTCTGCCCAATTGGACGTACTGGAAAGGTTCTGTTCCGGTAATACGTGAACATCAGGGAGAACGTCAAGCAGCTGTTGAGCATGAATGTTCTCAGCCTGTCCTAAGTGCTGGTCAGCATCCTTTTCGTCCTAAATTAATACTGTATTCACAAGAATATTTGAATAGAAATGCCTCATAGCTCGACTAGGAACAGAATTTTAACAATGATAACAATGGCTTTGGAGCTTTTGAACTCGTAATAGAGGAACACTACGATTGGCCATGCCGAGAAAAAACCGATTCTAGATCAAACGACAAAATTCTTCATTAAATTCACAGATTTTGTGAAAGCTCTCTCTGTTGTTATCGCTTCGCCAGGGCTGAGAAAACGTGGCCATTGATTAGGACGTAGACAAGCAGATAGACACCATAACATTCTTTAGGTGCAAAAAGTAATTTCTTAGACGATTCAGCTAACACCCCGGATTCATGCTCCTAATTCATTGTCTACAGTTTCTGTTCCTTCTTTCAATGTGGGTCTTTGTGATTTCACTGAGATGAATTCACTGCACAGAAGTATCGCTCAAATGAAGTTTCCTCAAGCGGTGGAGCCTTCCTTCTTAGGATGATTGTTAGCTTATTGCCAGTTCATATGGCGTGCTTTCATAACAGCGACAATGAATTCTATAGTATAATCATTTAGGAATTCATCTTAGTGCGCTTATTCCGTTGTCTTATTTATTTTGTCATATTCTGTTCTGTTGACAAATTTTTCATCGCACACCATAAAATGAGTGAAAAAAATATGGAAAAGGAAAAAGAAAAGAAAAAATGAATTTCTTGCTTGAAAGAAGATCGGAGTAGACGAGTTCTCTGTGTTGAACTCAGTTCTTGTGGTATTCATTGTGGTATCGAGATACTCCGTCTCCCAATTTTCCCAAAGTGATAACGGTTTATCGTAACCTTTTGAGTAGATTTTCGTCGCTCAGAATAGACTACTGTTTCCAGGTCGTTGTCATCAAGAGGAGATTTATTTCCCCAAGCTTATTCATCGTCATCATCAGAAGCACTATCTTGAGTAGGAAACTATCGAACCACCGAAGCAGTTTGGGTTAAGAGTGCCCCTGCAGCACAATAATCATTGATGACACTGTGAATTCATTTCGGTATAATGTGCCCAAAATTTGAACTCATAAACGAAAAACTACCTCATTCTAGATAACCTGAAATTGCAACGAAATTGAAAAAGGGATTGCACGATTGATAGTTCAGAAGTAAAGAACTCTGGAATGGTGGTGTACCCCAACAATACAGGCCATGAATTCGAAACCCGTGAAGACGAAATCCGCAAGTGATTTTTGCATTAATTAATTAATAGTGAAATCCACAGAAAAGGAGAACCCTGCTGCACTCTTTGTTTTTCCCCTCATCATTTTTGCAAACCGTTTAATACTCTAACAAGGCTCCAAACAGAACCGAAGTCAAGTCGAAAAGTGCCTCAAAGGTCTAAATTAACAAAAAGAGCGCTACCTCTTTGCCTGAAGGGCTCCTAATAAACTAATTCGATTTGGGAAAAAGTGTAATACTTTGCCGTTAATTTGATTTTCACATTATGAAAAGAAGCAATTTTTTGTTCCTGGATCATATCGAGGGCATCAAAATGAGATCGACAGAAACGAAAAAGATGAAATTAAAAGCAGGCAGCCTACTTCAATGCCGTAGTTCATCCTGATGAAATCATCATACGAATTACTGCAGCAGAGTGCCGTTCTCTTGCCGAATGCCTGGTGATTCCGGATAGGAACTAATGTTGTCGAACCGGTCCGTTGCCCCAGAATGCCACTGTGCTCGTCGAGTTTCTTCCATCTTTGCTCAGTAGCGAACAATCGCAGAAATGGAGTTTTCGAGAATAACAGAAAAATCAGTAAAACCAATAATAGGAACAGAACCACAATTGTCCATTGCGTGCCTGAATCCATTAGCTGAAATAACTAAATTTATCCATGTAAGTCGACGTTTTCCACACGTTCATGACGCGACTCTAAGGAAAAATTCATGATGGAGTATCGATAATTTAATGAAAGTGTAAAAAAAACTAAAAGGTGTCAGATTTCTTCAGCTAAAATCCATCCACTTAGTGACTGAACAATTCGAGTAGGCATTAGTAAATCCAGAGCTACTCAGTGGATTTTCCTCGTTGAAGGGACTTGGGAAGCACTTGGGAAGCACTTTCGGCGCGTTACCGCATGGTTCTTTGGTAACAGAGGGGTCATGGCTGCATTTTTGGGTTTTATCGTCGCTGGGTCTCTGGAAAAAATTGTCGACCTCCTCGTTCAGTAAATTCTGCATTCTAAGTGAATCCCACTTTGCATCGCAATTTGACGCCCACGAACATTCCTTTTCCTCTATTCTTCAAGACAAGATGAGGACTCGCATATGATAAGCTTGTAAATGCACTACGAACCAATGCTTAAAGTTCCCATCTATCCTTCCTCATCAAATTAAAGCACCACCTACCCGTCTTTTGCTGTTTAAAAATCACTTCGCTAAAACTTCGCTGAAGCGTACGACGTAGTTAACATGTTTATTGATCAATTGAATAAAAACTGCAAGCACAGACCAGATGAACTTGTTCCGAAACTCCTGCTGAAATCAAAAATCTGTTTGCAGTTTTAAGATGATCAAAGTGTCATATGTTTTTCTCTATCGGCGCCACTTCTGGACGTATTGAGAACTCCATAAGCTTCCAGAACTTCCGCCCTCTTCTTACTTCATCATACAACGAAAATCAATAAGATGATGGAGTCAAGCACAATGTCAGGGCCGATAAACTTTTAATGGAGACAGCGAAGCGGTATGTGTCGTTACCATTAGAGGCAGTTCGAGTGAGCGATCAGCCGAATTCGGTGTTCTTCCAGTTTCTAGCTTAGTCAGTAACCTTGTAGACTTTATTCCTCACATATGTAGAGAAAAGGCTACCAAAATCTTCTAAAAACGAATCGAATTTAGCATTCCTAACATCGATTTCAATCCGCAGCCAATCCATTATTTTCCATCAATGGCAAGATTAAGCAGCGTAAAATTTACTCGACTAATAACAGTCGAAAGCCTGAAATAACGCCAAAACCAACTCAAAACACAAAATTTACTATAAAAATGTCATCTAATACTAGTTTTAATGAAACACAACGGTATCAACCCTAGTGTGAGGCTTACAAGTATTCTTAAAAACTGCTGAACTAAGTGGCACGGAGATTAATGACATACTAAGAATAGTTACATAACCCAGAATTGTGGGCCGGGTGGTGGGCAAAAGTTTTGGCGGTATAAACACGAGTGTGAATAATTTGGCATTTAGATCTTAAACAAGCAAGTCTAAGCTCATAGTGAACTTTGCTACCAAGGAAAACATTCTTAGAGTTCATAGTTCTTCAATGAACAAGTTTTCATATTCAAACTCGACAAAATTCTGGTCTTCTGAAACTAAGAGGGTGGAACCCATCAATGGCGCGTCTAGGGATACGAATAAGAAATATGCTCCAAATTGAAGCTGATAAAAGCGACATTAGATAAACATAGCATTTCTGAGCCTTGATATGTTGCATATAAAGTAGATTTATCAGTACACTTTATATTTATTGACAGTAAATAGTTGAATAAAGGTAGCTGTTGAAAATAAGAAAGAGGACAAGAAAAAAGAAGCGATGAGCGAAATGGGTTCACAGCATGGAATTAGCACGAGTGACAAGTGTCGAATAAATGATACACTGAGTGATGAATACTGTAATTTGGACAGAGTGTGCCAATCCTTTGTCGCCAATGAAGACGTATGCTCATGAAATGGGAAAGCGCGTTAGCATTCCGGGGCCGTACACCACTATTGCTGGTATTCTCTTCGCTTCTAACGCTATCGCTTTCTGCTATTTCACCATCGACTCATCAGAATGAGAGAGTTAAAAACTAATTAAAAGACGCTGCAACCGGAAACATGCATGCTTCTCCTATAATGGATTCCTCAATTACATCGAATACCACGAAGAAATGCCAGTGCAGCCACTCTTCGCATCTGGAGAAGCGACACTGATGAAAGGATAAACGATGAAACTTCCAACGTTGTTGAATCGTTGGGAGGTATACGACGACGAATTCGACTTCAGCAAGTATTGGAGAGGTGGTTGTATTCACATTTGGTCTATGCGGTGCGGACGGAAAGTTCGGTGAGCATGGTGCGCAGAGTCGAAGAAGATACCGGTATTATGTGTATTGGTGGGCACCACTAACCACTGCGCTACACAAGCATGATAAACCAACAAATGGTTTTTAATGGTGAAAGTGAGGATCGACAACGTAAATATCCATGTTGGAGAACTAGGGTTCTGGTATTTGTCGATATTGTCTATCCCATAATATAAGTGCAGCCAAGAAAATTTGCCGAATAAAACGAAAGCTGTTGTCCTTGACCTTACTTTGTTGGAAATTAAAACTTCCCATGTAAATCATTTTTAATTCATTGCTTGCACTCTAGTCAAATAGGACCAGCATCTAAATTCAGTACTGGCCAAGTGAGTCTCTTCGAAAACAAAGCCTGGGAGTTTGTGAGAATGCAATCAACAGACTCTCACATTCTGTCAATTCAAGGAGACTTACAATTTCGTGCTGGGAGATACTACAAATGAAATAAATCGACTAGAAAACAGTGAATTATTGAGGAACTGAGTGGCCTCACAAACGTATTAGATCTTCAAGCCTGCATAGAATCAAAATTATTTGTAAACCTGATAAAACATCAAATCCGCTGACGAACAAAACAGCTCCAAGCATTCTTCTAAGGACTTTCGATAAATCGTACATTCTGGTGGATAAGTACTCGATTAATAGAGTGCTTTTACGTAGTCGAGCTCATTTCCATGAATCGCTGATTCCTTTATGCAATTCGCAAATCAGAAAACTTCTCACTTGTCCAAAAAGACCAGCGAATAGTTGTAGTAATAGACTAGCGGCGCTCCACTGCGACTAGATCCCGAGAAGAAGGTCTAGCACGAGCAATCAAAATATCAGTAATAGAGAAAACGACAGTGCAGTCGCAAATTAACTTATGAAAACCAAAGCATATATGAATGACGGCTGCACATAAAACCATGATATGACTGTAAAAAGTTCTCAAGATTGTTGGGTACGTGAAGGCGGAAGTTATAAATTGTGTGATAGTGTTTGATAGGCGTTGCAAAATACACGTTCCGTAGTGTTAACTTTTTATCTGCTGCCTACTATGATTTTTACGACAAAGTGTGATGCGAAATACAACCAGAATGATGCTGAGATATTTGCAAAACTCCGGACAGCAGATGTCCGCAGTGGGGAACGAACGTGTTATTACCCTTTCCGGAGGGTAACGTGTTCACCACCACACCATGCGGGTCCTTTGTTTCACCTATCTCTCCGCTAGTTCTTTCGATCAGTGCCATCAGCAATCATCCGTCAACGGGATTGATCTGGGGAACTCAGATGGGCAATGAATCTAGTTAATCGATAGAACTAGCTGAGAGGTAAGCGAAATGAAAGACCCGCATGGTGTGGTGGTGAACACGTTAGCCCTCGAAGGGGTAATAGCGCGTTTGTTCCCCATCGCAGGCACCTGCGATCTGGAGTTTTGCAAATATCTCAGCACCATTGTGGTTTCGTAGTGCGTCATTATGTTGGACGTGTAGAGCAATGGTTAGCGATGCCAGTAGACACCGGATCAGTTCTTGGCTTTTGGAAGAGATTAGTTTATCCACGTTGTAACACCTCAAGGTATCACTTATCCGGGGGTCTAAATTCCCAAAAATTTTTGTAATAATAGTAAAGGCACCTTGCACTGAAGATAAAGAAAGAGGGATAAACAGCAAAACTGCTTTGAAACTCTTATTAGTGCAACCTGGACGGAAATAATTTTTGATTTTCGAACTTTCCCCACAAAAAAGTACAAGTTTAAAATTGTGATGGGATTATGGTCCGTCCCAATAAGCTTAGCATTTGATTAGTAGTTATACAGCGGTTATCAACAACAGAAGGTTCTATTTCTGGTATCTCAATCTATACTAATTGAAATTCCAGTTTTTAAGTGCGCTGGAGTGAAAGAACTCCCACGACCGACTTTCTATTAACCTTGGCATTGATTAAATAATTCTTCGTATTCTTGTTGAGCAAGTGGGCTCTGAGGAAGGCGAAATCCGCCGAAGCGTCAGCTTATTGATGAATAGAGAATAAAAATAACACCCCGCGTTTGCTCAACAGAATACAAAGAATTACTTGATCAATGCCGAGGTTAATAGAAAGTCGGTGGTGGAAGTTACTTCAAGATGTGCCAGCAAAATACTTCCGACTTGTAAAAGAAGCACTGTCACTAAGGCAAAAGATCGTTTTATCCCGACAGGCCATACACTTTTCCGCCGTTGCCTAAAACACCGAGTCGTCCCAAACTTCATCAAACGAAGACGACTACACGATGTATGCGGACTACCAGAGGACAGTCACCAAGTACTGGACATCGAACTGCGAATACTACGCACCTGTCTACGAAGCCGACAAAACCAGATGTTCGCCAAGTGGAAGAAGTGCGAGACGAAGGAAAACCATTGTGCTCAGTATTTGGAGGACCGCCTCTGGAGGAGAATAGTGGGCTATGAGGAAACGTCAGCTTATTTGTGAATAAAGAATAATAATAACACCTCGCGTTTGCTCAACAAGAATACGAAGAATTAATAACTGATTAACATTTTCTCTAATGTTTTTATTTTTTACGGTAGAGAATTACGAAATACGAATTACAGCTACTATGATACTGAGATATTTGGAAGGCCAGGACCTTAGGCCAGATCGAACGGCTATAACTTCTTCCGTGGGGTGATATGCTACGCACGGTATCACTGAGGTCCTTGCTTTGCCTTTCTATTGGCTTACTTTCTACCCAAGCGGTGCCACCAGCAATAACCCATCAACGGAAATGATCTGGGAAGCACAAATCGCTCATGAACTCAGTGAAGCTGAGACCGCAGTGGAAATCACAGTGTATAACTTTTTATCTACCGCCTATTTTTCTTTCCACTGCAGGGTATTCCACAAGAATGTGAAATATAGCCGTAGTGTTGCTGAAAAATTTGTAAAACTACCATTTAGCTTAAAGAAACAAACTTCAGCGTAACTGGGTATAATGCCGGTTTGTGCTCTCCAGATCACTCCCATCGACGAGTGATTGATAAGAGCACTGTTAGAGTAAAAAGACTGCCTGGGAGGATGGCAGACAGTGATGCCGTGCATAACAATGTGAGCCACCCTACCTGAGCCACTGGTTTCAAGAGTTCGCAAACCTACTTAATTACTAGGATACTTGGGTACCTGGATGGCTCGCCTTCACTGGTTAAGTGGGCTCAAGCATAATCTCCATTATTCTACACTTTGACGTTTCATGTTCTATTGTGCTTTAGTGGCATCTGAGCGCTACAATGTGCGCTCTCATGGACAATGATATTTCAAACAAATACTCATCAAAGAGGAAAAAAGTCATACAGCCGACAAATTTTCGCGAATGCACCAGGGCTCCATAAATGATACCTTTCTCAGAGATAAGCATTTAATTGTTCATTTCAAAGTTATCGTAACTAAACGAACAATTTTAATTAGTACTGCTTCGAAAACCGTGTTAGTTCAATGTGTTGTCAGTCTAAACGACAGCTTACCAAAAAGAGCTGTTAGTGATTGTGACGAGCTTAGTGGGAAGACCACTAACGATGTTGAAAAGTTAGAAATGATGAATAAAGGATAAAAGATAAATCTCTCGGCGTTGACCAATCCCTGAGGGATTGCGCTATGCATTCCACTTCATTAACTATCGTTGGAGGTGATTGAATGCATATGTGGCCTTTACAATGACTCGCGGTGGCCGGCCGATGTATCGAGCCAGTGCTGCTATCCTTCCAGACAAGTCTGGTACGAATTTACCGACCCCGGAGGGATGGAAGGCTTGGTGAGCCATGGGCGCATTCCACGTGCGTGTCGCAGTGGCGCCTCCAACCACTGCGCCACACGCGCCCTCAGGAAGAAATGATGGAAGACAGGTATAATGCGTTTCGCGTCCGCTCGGTGAACAGAATCTACTGAAAAACTTGCCACGTATCAGGAATGAGTGAAAACTTTATAGGCATCTCGTGTCGTAGCTAGGTTATGAACGAGGATACAAGTGAACAGATGATGCTTCCAACATGTGAACTGGCCCAGGCCCTGGAAAATTTCAACAAGGAAGAGACGGATCTTGATGGAAATAAGGTACTTCAACGAGCCGTTATCGGATACACTGATATGAGTATGCATGTATCTATGTATGTATAGATATCTGTATATGCATGAACTAGAGCACGGCGGTAAGTGTCTGCACATTTAGGCTATGAACATATTCGAGTCAATTCACAAGGTGGACCTTCTATCAACTTCGGAATTGGGTTATAAATATGTCGCCTTCTTTTTTAAAAATCGCGTGGTGGTTACACGTTATACGTTCATCTTGTATGGAACTAAACGTGTGCTGTATAACAAACTCGCGATTGCTGAAAAAGAAATGACGCGTTCGAGTGAATATTTGAAAAACCAACTTTCCTTTAACCTTGGTAGGTATGACTAATCAGCAGTTGTACTTTCATTGATAAGCTAACAAGTGATTGATGAGCAAATAAATTAAAAACTTTATCTAGCTGCATAAAGAGTATCACTGCGTGACATTCGTTTTTGCCTCATTCGAGCGGTACTCCACTGAAGAAGACTAGATCCGATTTCACGACGAAAACACCAGATCGAGAAGACACACGACTGTGGACCATAAACTTGGATCATTTGCTCTGATGAAGACGAAGACGTCGAAATGGTAGCCGAATAAAGTAGTTTATCGGCTTCGTGTTAGATTACTAATGAAGAGATACATATTAGAGCCAATTTCGTATTTTCGAGGAAGCCGGTGAATTTTCGCTAATCAAAGTGAATCAAAAACTGAAAAGTTCTTAAATTTTTGAGGAAGACTTCTTACACACGTTAGGATGCGTTTAGAGGAAATAAAAATGACATCCAAATGGTAGAAATTTTGGGGCAAGCTGCCAAATTAATCAACGATGGATAAAAATCCAATTGTTTCGTCGCTTGAAATATGAGCCTGAACGAAAAAGCCAAGAAATAACGGATTTCTCCGCCGCTATAGAATGAGAGACTTTTTCACACTGGAAAATGTCCGAATCCTAGTGGGTTTTATGTAGATCATTAGTGCCGGTACGAGACATATACGACTCCTGCGTAATATGGAACTACGGCCAATATTAGAGTCATTCATGACTCAATTTTGTATGTGACACTTTTCGCATTATATTAGCAGCTCTTCTTAAGCTATTTTTTGTGGTCAAAAATATTCTCTACATATCACAACTTACAAGAAGTATTTTCTCCAGCATGACTGAAACCGATAAAAAGTAGGCATGGCGCTGCTTTGTCAGCATCCGATGCTTGGTGACCTTACAAATGAGCTGAATCAATGACATTCACTAAGAGCTAGAATATTTTTGCTTAAAACTTAAAGGAGAAATTAATTAATTTTGCTACGTGTGAGTCAGATGTGGTCCACGTTGTGGCGACAGTGATGAATGCAACTGCAGTTACTAACACGACTATCAATGGACGAGGTCCTAGTTCGTGCGTCATATCCGGATGACTCGAAAACACCATTTATGAAAACGAAATGGTCCAGCGGAAACGAATAATTAGCACCAAAATGTCGCGACATTTACGAGATGGAATTTCAATGCCCGAATGCTTCGACTATTTTAATGCTTCCAAACAAACACGCAGAGCATAATGAAGCATGTCGAACCATGTAGAAAACCTACCATGATATTCAAATCAGACTTATTATTCTACATGTTCTTTTTTCAGTTTTATACGACCCGTCTTCACATCCAGTGCGCTGATTCCAGCACTTCTCATATTCTCGTATCCATCATCCACGAAAGTCTTGTGTGGTTTCTGCTGCTTCTTAAGTATTTCGTTCATTCACGACTCAATTTTGTATGTGACACTTTTCGCATTATATTAGCAGCTCTTCTTAAGCTATTTTTTGTGGTCAAAAATATTCTCTACATATCACAACTTACAAGAAGTATTTTCTCCAGCATGACTGAAACCGATAAAAAGTAGGCATGGCGCTGCTTTGTCAGCATCCGATGCTTGGTGACCTTACAAATGAGCTGAATCAATGACATTCACTAAGAGCTAGAATATTTTTGCTTAAAACTTAAAGGAGAAATTAATTAATTTTGCTACGTGTGAGTCAGATGTGGTCCACGTTGTGGCGACAGTGATGAATGCAACTGCAGTTACTAACACGACTATCAATGGACGAGGTCCTAGTTCGTGCGTCATATCCGGATGACTCGAAAACACCATTTATGAAAACGAAATGGTCCAGCGGAAACGAATAATTAGCACCAAAATGTCGCGACATTTACGAGATGGAATTTCAATGCCCGAATGCTTCGACTATTTTAATGCTTCCAAACAAACACGCAGAGCATAATGAAGCATGTCGAACCATGTAGAAAACCTACCATGATATTCAAATCAGACTTATTATTCTACATAGACGACGGACCAAAACATGTTCTTTTTTCAGTTTTATACGACCCGTCTTCACATCCAGTGCGCTGATTCCAGCACTTCTCATATTCTCGTATCCATCATCCACGAAAGTCTTGTGTGGTTTCTGCTGCTTCTTAAGTATTTCGTTTGCTCTTGATTTTCGAAGAACGCTGGTCGAGTCGATTCTCACCGAAAGTCCAAGATAGTCGGGCTAGAGCATTTCCAGTTGGATTGCAGAGAGTGATTTTTTTCCCTAACAAGCCTGGTAGCAATTCCCCAATCCTGAAGGGATGAGTGGCTAGGTGAACCTGGAGAGGGATCGAGTACTCGTTATGACTAGCATCACTTCCACTGTGCCATCCGCTCCTATGGGTTATTTTAATTGCAATAAAACCTTATGGCTAGTAAGAAAGACTGCATATTTAGCAAGTGAATCTACGAGAATTTGAATGTCCAGAATATGAAACATCCGTTCTCGAATTTCCCACTAGAATGCTGAGAACGGGGTGGAAGTGTTGAAGCAAATTAGAATAGCCATTCTTCCTTGCGATGTGAGACCTTCTTCATATTTGCATCGAGTTGAATGCAGAAGAGTGGCGCACCACTCGAATGAAGTAATCTCACTGGGCAGTGTTACTCGTTTTATTCACTCACACGCTACTGCTTTAGCTTCTCACTACGTTGTCACATTTAGAAACGTTTTTGGATGCCCAACTGCACGCGATTTTGTACAATTAATTCCGAATTCAGAACAGAGTAAAGTTTTCCACAAAGTATTTCTAGTGAGGAAAGTAACATTCAAGTCATTATATTGACAAAAGACGGAAAGTAAGAGCAGAGGTAGCGAAAAAAGTTAACATGAATGGGGAGCAGAACTAAACAACAACAGAATGCTGTGAGTGCACTTATAGGTGCAACTCAATGCCAGCGAAAGATATGAAGCGAGGTTTCACATCTGAGAGGTTCAATTCATGCGTATAGAAATTTCATGAAGATCGTTCGCCTTCGCTTCACCTGTTGTAAAGGATGAAAAGAATAACGCGTTCGGCGTTGATTGATCCCATAAGGGCTGTGTATACATTCGACCTTATTAGACACCTTCGGGGGTAATTCAATGCATATCTGCCCCATACAATGACTTGCGATAGTCAACCGATGTATCTAGTCAATGCTGTTATCCGCTTAGACAATTTTCATGCTAATTTCCCGACTCTAGAACGATAGAAGGAAGACCTATTGAACCCTGGACGCGTGCGTATTGTGGGGTACTGCTAACCACTGCGCTACACGCGACCTGAAGTATTGTAAATAAATGGAATGTTGTGTGTCATGATTTTGATAACAACGAAACAATCATTTGGAGAATGATTCTCAGTGCTCTTGAATAGAGGCGAAAATAAATATTTCCTTAGATTATTAATATAAAGTGACGAGAATGTCGCTCAGAGTTTGACGAATCGTGATCAGAACCCGAAAACAGTTCAGTGTTACGTCTAATAGTGTGTCCATTGAAAACACGCGAGCAATTGTACAAATCCATGAACTGAAATGGAAGTAAATGCATTCAGTGAATTGACATTGACCTCACCTATCCGGAAGAGAGAAGACAGAACCAATCTAGATCACCGATATCGAAATATTCTAGATAGAGAAAACTATCAAGAGCAGGAAGGTGAAGCAACATTTAGACGACTTGAAAGGAAAACTGATCTCCAACATTTCCGCTCTGAACGAGATTTAAGAATCATTAACGGGCCGACGTCAAGCATTTGAAAAGAAGACTCTTAGAGGATCACAATCTAGATAAAGTTTGCAAACAGCCGGATTCTCGGCCGAAGAAGTGTAAAAATGTGCATGGCCAACCCGAAGGAGAACAAAGGAGATCTGAAAAGCGATTCAAGATCTCTATCGGTAAGTCTACGTGACGGCGTTCTATTGTTCGGAGTTATTTAGCTATGTTCATATCCTTTAAAGGTGGGTTTCTTTTTGAGGAATGAAGAGTGCCACACTTATACACTTAAAACTAGATCGTCTTTTTAAATCTTATGGCAACACAGCGCACAAAGGCAACTAGATACGATCTGCATTGTGGGTTAAGCATTCTCATGATTGCCTTATCGAGTTCAACACTATTGTACATGGAGTTAACTCACTGGAGAGTACCTTCAAGCATCTTGACTGCCACTCTCGCCTTCAGAAGGTGAGGGAACGAAGTCCAATGTGAATTTGTGTTTCAGCGCATTGTGGCCTTTGTTCTGCTTTTAAATCGAGTAACCAAATAGGAATGCCCTATATAAACTAGCTTCCCACTGTCCTAGGATTCGTCACAGATCTGTAGAACACAGCGCTTCATGGTAAACAACAGGCATTGCCTCCTTTAATAGAGTAGATCAACATGACGACATGAGAACTGCTTGCTTCGTTGTACTCTGCTCCTGATAAAAATCTCAGAAGAACACAAATTGGTAAGCCAAGAAAATTTAATTTTCGAAGACTTTTATAACTTCGGAGACAATGCAACCAAATTAGTGGAAGCAGAAGAAATATCCACCATGAGGCAAAATAGAAAAACTTCTGAGAGAGAAAAACGAAAGAAAAAATCAGAAGAAAAAATGGCAGCCGGTACACTATAAAATAAGTAGGATTAAATGGATTTCATTAAAGGTGTAATGCAATGAACTCGATGACACTACTAATACACAAGACTTTCCGTATACAAAGAGTTTTGAACAGTACTTACATGTACATACAAATGTATAAAGGCAATTTAGGATTATTACACGATGAAATAATGAAGTTGATCAGTCAGTGAGTAGACCACAAGCACCTAAATTCAGAACATCGGAGTTGTGATGAGCACGATGAATGTGTTTAGAGTTAAGCGATGAATAGTAATAAATATAAACAGTGATTCTATTGTTGATATTGATTGGAGTAGTTTGTCTCATGTTGATGTGCCGAAACAAAGAGAGTTTTAAAAAATTAACTCAAGCAAATTGTGAATTTGAATTTCATATAAACTTTGAAACAGAAATCTTACTGAATAGATCTCAAGTGTTTCATTTGTTATAAAGGCATCGCAGACCAGTGATTAAGATGACGTGTTGTTTTTAAATAATGCATTTCTCAACGATAGTGTTTAATTAACAAACAGAAAATTTCAAAACTTGCTCTACCAATGGAGCGGATTCTTACCAGGTGTTGTACAACCAATTTGATATTTGCGCTGATCCATATGCGTGTATTACGTTGCCCGAACATGTGAGAACAGTTCCCAGGTTCGACTTTCTATTAACCTCGGCATTGGAATATGAATGCGTAGTTTCCTTGTTAAAAAAGCGGTGAGTTTTTCGAGAAGCTGTTGATCATGTAATTGCCATGAAGTTTTTCGTCTTACTGTAAGTGTTATTGAAGTGTTTGGCCTAATAAATTGTATATCAGTATATCCTTCCAGGCTCTGAAGATGGCGATACTGCCGAAACGTCAGCTACTGTTGTGTTGTATTGTATTGTGCGTTTTTCTATGGAAGTAAATGTATGCTGTATAACAACCTCGCGATTGCTAAACAAGAAAACTACGCATTCATGTGAAAACATTCAAATGCATTTTTCACTTACTATTTTATTTTACACGACCCATCACCAAATCTGCTGTGAGGATCACAGTTCTTCTTGTACTCAATTCGCTTTCTCGTATCCATCATCCACGACGGTACCGAAGTTTCCGAGTGTGGGTCCGGCTGCCGCCTTAAGGCAGTCATCTTCATCAAGAATGTCGCTGAGTGCTGGTTGAGTAGATTCTCCCTGGAGTACTTGGATCGTTGGGTTAGAGTGCTCCCATTTGGACTTCAGGTAACGAACTGTTCCCAGACAAGTCTGGTACAATTATCCGACTCCTGATAGATGAGAGATATGAATGCGTGGTCAAGTCCGCACCGTGCTGTTGCTGGACGGCATCATTACCAATTCCCTATCCGCTCCTTTGTTAATTTGTTTTCGACATGAAAAGCAAGTTCAGAAACCTTGGATATTGTTTCAATAGTCCATCACTTTTTTCAGGAGGAAAAATCATTAGTCTACCTTGTCCAACTTCAGACTTTACAAAATGGAGCCTAAATGGAGTCTGACGCTTTGTCGTGAAGTCCAAATAACTCTTCAATTTCCTGAATAAGAAGCGTAGCCTTTTCGTGAAGTCTTATTCCTATCAATCTGTTTACTTTTCTCAGCGGCACAGACCAAGTGTGCAATCACCACCCTATCAAAGAATTGTAATGGCAAAGAGTTTCACGGGGGCGAACACGCTTACCACCACACCATGCGAGTCCTTCGTTTCACCTGTCTCTTAGTCGTCTTATTGGCCTATAGGTGATATAAGCAATCACCCGTCAATAATACCCTGCCGTTAAAAAAGAAGAAGTAAGCTGCAAATTAAAAGTGACGACGTTGTGATATATACCAAAACTTTAGCTTAAAAGGGTTTAATAGCGATTTGTGCTCCTCAGATCAACCTCGTTGACGGGTGATTGCTGACAGTACTTATAGATCAATAACACGACTGAGGAAAAGGCGAAACGAAGCACTCCCACGGTGTGGTGGTGAACGCGTTAACTCCTGGAAGGTAATATCGTGTTTGGTCACCACCGCAGACACCAAATGACTAGAGTTTTGCAAAACGGAAGGGGGAGAAAGAAAAGAGATCACGTGCCCTTTCAACCTCTCATGCAACGATTTACAACCTGTTATTAATGTAGCGCAGCTCAAGAGCAAAATGTGGCAATTGAGATAGGGCTGAACTTCAACTTTAACAGCGGCGCGGTTACCTATTCTCTGCCTTTTTCACTACATGCTTAACGGTCTCATAAGCCTCTCATGGATATTTTCTGTACACTCCTCTGGAAGTAAGTTGTTCAGTATGTTGACTTCTTAGTCCATACAGCACCCAGCACCAACCAGGCGCTACGAATACTTTCTGATTCTAAAACCCTTGCGCAGAGACTTCGTTAAAATGAAAAAAAAACGGTATTTATTAATCGCATATATGTTCTAGATGCCTCATCAAAATTCAACGGAAAGAATGTCTTCGAATGCTCCATCTGCCTTGTACATCCTCTATGAAGTCGACATGATGAATAACTTAGTCCAAGAGATAAGCAAAAACGTCGGGTATCGGTACACGTATTGAGGAAGGAAAATACGCGGCACCGCGCTTACGTTTTTGACTCTACTACTCTTCTCACCTTAAAGTGCACGTCGTGAATCTGAATGCTCAGTAAACGATGAATAGTCATCGAAGGCGCAATAAAGAGGGCTGAAGATCTCCCATACTACTTAGATGCGAGAGTCAATCCAAAGTTCCGACTTGATTCAGTCATCAAGTGTCAAGAACTACAAAGTGCCAAAGTGTCGTAAATGAGGTGAAACAGCTGTAAAAACGAGCTGCGGACATAAGCCGTTAACGATAAAATGTCAAGTGTAAAGGAGGAACATTACTTAATCGGTGGTGACGACTTTTCATAAAGACAGAGAAAAAAATGGTCAAAAAGTTGTTTCTACTGCCCAACGATGATATTGCAGCCTTTTTCAACTCGTTATACAAAATATGTCGGGTTTTTCGGAATTTTACTTTTGTTGTTGTCCTAACTTTCCAAAATACACTCTGATTAAAACCATACGAACGCACCGTTAATCAAAAGTTATTCCTTCAGATTGATTGATTCTGGTTTCTTTGTCACTGTTTAGAATGTTTACACGCACATTGGAAGAAAGGTGTATTCACTGAAATTTTAGTTGTGGTACATCTGCAGTCACAAATACAATGCCCACTTAGGATACAAGACACACTTGATCCATCTGCACTATCACTATATCTTTTTGTTATTTCGTGCATCGCCACCTTGAAGCAAAACTCATTGGGGCCTTCTTCATCTTCGCTCCACTGTGCAGCTCGAACCCCTCCCCCAACTTGGAATCAACCTCGTGAGTTTGAGTTCGAAAAAGTTTACGATCGTTAGAAACAACCAGAGGGCATGTCGCGTAGGTACACCGCTCCTCAGTGGATCTTTACGTATCATTCCAACCAACATAAAAGCTTTATGGTAGGGTTTAAAAGTGACCGCTCAAAATCTGTCAGCAACAGATTGGATGAGGAAGAAACTCGTTCGCTAATGACTGTGCGAAAATGAGTTAAAGTCCATTAAAAAGTTATCTATAAGATCTAACACTATCTTCAAAACTTATCACACTGTAAAAGAGACCCTTCCTGAAAATGCCATCGTAAGCACCATACATCATGTTACCTCCTAAGATTAAACGAACGAAGCTTTCCACGGAATTTAAAGGACAATCCGACGTAGCAAACATAGATCAACAAAGATAGATCTAAGGTAAAGAAAACTAGGACGTTCAAATCCATACCCATCGTAAACCAATCGCTAAGAAGTCAGAAGAGAAAGGCTATTATAGAAGGTCAACTACGTAATGACCACCAAAGTTTGTAATCAATATTTTTGTTCAAAATTGAAGCATAAATGACATACCTAACTATAGAATGCTTGCAGAGAATTTCCGTCTTCCTAGACACGGTGGCCTCGTTTACCAGGCTGATGAAGAAACTCTCCCTTCATACATAGCTGAGTAGAATACACTAGGCCTTATTTTTATTCATTTTAAATGACCTTCATCACATCTACGTGTGGATTGCAGAGTTTCTTGCACTCGATTCGGTCCTTCGCATTCATCATCCACAGTGGTCTCCCAACAATTCACGTGTTGTTTCGGCTTCTGCCTGTGCATTTTTTTAATTGTATGTCATAGAATGCTATTCGCGTCCATTATTCTTGAATTCTTGAAGACAACCGGGCTAAGGCGTTCCCACGTGATTTGGAGAGACCATTGGGGCAGCGATCGAACTAGCGCCTTTACTTCCTGATCGACGGCATCACTAATCACTGCGCAACCTGACCCCAAGCCTTCATTCGGTGGTAACAGTTTAGATGGAAGCTGTGTTATAAAGACCAAACTAGTGCGTTGGACTAGAAGTTGAACCAGTTTTTAGACTACTTACGATTTTAATGAAGCTGAGATATTTGCAAAACTCTGGACCGCAGGTGTCTGTGGTGGGGAACGAACGCGCTATTGTCCTTTCCGGGGAGTAACGCGCTCACCACCACACCATGTGGGTCCTTCGTTTCGCCTGTCTCTCAGCTAGTTCTATCGATCTTTTGCCTTCAGCAATCACCCGTCAGCGGGATTGATCTGGGGACCCTAATTCCCTGATGGCAAAAGATCGATAGAACTAGCTGAGAGACAGGCGAAACGAAGGACCCGCATGGTGTGGTGGTGAGCGCGTTACTCCCCGGAAAGGACAATAGCGCGTTCGTTCCCCACCATAGACACCTGCGGTCCAGAGTTTTGCAGATATCTCAGCTTCATTAAAGTTATATTTCGCAATATACCCTGCCATTAAAAAGAGTAGGTAGTAAACAAAAACGGTTAAGATTGTGATTATAACTACTTACGACATCATATAACAAAACCATGCGTCGCCGTAACGCTCAATGCAACAATAACATATAGAATTATTTCGAGATCTTTTTGCTCGAAGAAACAGGGATGAAAAATTAAAAATGCAAGTTCGCCATATAAAATTGGATTTTGACAATATATGTTATACTTTCATTCTAAGTGATGATTATGACAAATGAAAATATCCGAGAAAATAAACTTGAACAAACGTAAACATTTTGGACGTGAACAATAAAAATACATTTACATTCATAGTACTTGTAGAATATAAAGAACTGGTAAATATTTTCAAGAACTAAACGACGTTAAAATATACTAACCTTCACATGTTCCTATACTTTTCGAAGCGAGCCAATTGCTTTTTATCGACAGACGTTGAAAATGAAGCCAGCACTGACTCGATATCTTCACGAGACAACGCCTTGCGAGTCATGCGTTTCGAATTACTTTGTCCAGTTCCCTAAATGATGCAAATTTTAGAAATTACCATCGCACATCAACAATGGCAAAGCAGTGTTTGCAGGATATTCGCGATGACATCAAACTGTGTTTAGCAGTCCCGTGGCCACATTCTTCATCACACACGCTGTGAATTGAAATTAACTGAGGCTGTGCACGCCACCACTCAAAAAAGAACCCGTCCATTTTTATAAGCTCCGCTCTATAAATTGGTTTTTCTATGCAATCTTCCATTACCTTTAGGGCCAATGGAAGCTGCCTGGATCAAGAACTATGGCGACAATCTCTACCTACAATGCACGTACACTTGCATCCGAGTCCTCGATAGAAGACTTGCTCATGCAAGCAAGAATAATAAGGTACGACGTCATCGACCTGGCCGAGACGAGAGGACGCCAACCATTCAACGCCGTCAATGACATTGGAGAAAAACTGTTCCTCGGAACATGCGACAGTAGAAGCGTACGCCGTGTCTGCGTTCTCGTCAACATGAGTTTGTCCATGAACATCGATTCATTCGAACAGCTTACAACCCGAATCGCACGTTTACGATTAAAAAGATGTATATCAACACCGGCTTTGACAATCTTCGTCGTTCACGCGCCAACATGACGAAGAAGAAGTCGAAGCGTTCTACATGGACTTGGAGAGGTTCTACGAAGAAGACTGTACATTCTTCAAGGTCATCATTGGAGATTTCAATGCCAAGATCGGACCAAGAAGATCGTCTGAGGAACACCACATTGGGACCCACGGATTAGAATGGAACGAACAGTGTGAGCGGCTCTCTGAGTTTACCACGGCGACCAAGACCATAAATGGTAACTAACTCGCAATTCCAGAAGCCTCACCGTCAACGATGGACGTGGGAATCTCCCAATGGAGAGTACAATTCCGAAATAGACCACATCGTAGTAAATAGGAAGTTTTGCCTAACCGATTTCGCTGTTGTCCCGAAATTTTACACGGGATCAGACCTCCGTCTCCTTCGCGCAAGAATTTATTTTTCGCGGAATGGAGAAAAAGCCGCTAAATTCAAAACCGATGTCCCAGAACCATCACAAACTGGGACTTATTCAACCCATTAGTCGGCTATAGGGAAGATGCCGTTGTCGACAACATCGACGAGGAATATGATCTGCTCATTGAACATCTTCACGTTA
>MQTX01000048.1:2787918-2799192 GCA_009735665.1 Angiostrongylus cantonensis
TAACGTCCGAGCTTGCGAAACAATGCAGACAGGCGATAAAAGAAGATCTTAAAGAGAAAAGAGCAGCAGTAATAGTCGAAGCTGAGAAGGCTAGGAAAAGCATTCGCAAAGCACGCCGAAGCTTCGCCAATTACAAGACCAAGATGATTGCACTCCGACGCCCAGACGGAACAATAACAGCGTCCAGAAAGGCAATGGAGAAAATCATCCACGAATACTACTCAGATCCCTTCGATGGCCAAGGCCACCTCCCGTCTTATGAAATAAAAGAGGATGGATATGTTGTACCACCGGTTCTCCCTTCTAAAATCCGACATGCCATTTCGTCGTTGAAAAATCGAACAGCACCAGTTCCGGACAGGATAAGATCAGAACATCTGAAGAACTTTCCGCCAGTCCTCGCAAACACATTGGTTCGGCTCTTCACATGTCACCTGCCTGAATGCAAGGTCCCTACTCAGCGGAAGACCAGCAACAGCGTATTATTGTTCAAGAAGGGCGACCTACACGATATAGGCAACTGTCGCCCAATCTGCTTGCTGTCTGTCGTCTACAAACTTTTCACTCGAGTCATCCTGAACAGGATTGACAGAACACTGGAAGAAGGATAGCCATGTGAGCGAGCAGAGCTTCGAAAAGGATTTAGTACGATGGATCACATTAACACGATAAAAAGGCTCATTGAAGTATCGCGAGAGTATAAAAGACCGCTCTGTCTCACTTTCATAGATTTACAGAACGCCTTTGATTCAATTGAGATAGAAGCAGTCATGGAAGCCCTTGGTAGTCAAGGAGTCCCTATTCAGTACATAAAGATTCTTCGTGAGCTGTACGAAAATTTCACAATCAAAATTTCACCATTCTACAACGATATTAACGTTGACGTCAAAAGAGGAGTTAGGCAAGGCGATACAATCTCGCCAAAATTATTTACCGCCACCCTCCAGACCGTCATGCGAACAATGGAAAGGGATATGGGAGTTAAAATCGATGGTCGGCAGATATATCACCTTCGCTTTGCTGATGATATCGTTCTTATAACACCAGAAATTAGCCAAGTGGAACTTATGCTTGCGGACTTTGATAAAGCGCGCGGAATGATTGGTCTTTGACTAAATCTAAAGAAAACGATGTTCATGAAGAACGGATTGGTTTCGTTTGCCCCATTCACGCTCAACGGAACGATTATCTCCGAATGCTCCAGTTATGTCTATCTAGGTCGGGCAATCAAAATGATGAACGACTTAGCTCCAGAGCTGAGCAGAAGGTAACGAGCGGCTTGGGGAGCTTTCAAGAGCATCGAGGAAACACCCGACTCCGTGCCCACCTTTTCGCCTCAAAGGTTCTTCCTGCCCTTTCGTATTCGTCAGAAACTTGGTCGCTGCGTAAGCAGGATGAAAGATCACTCATCGTTATCGAACGCGCAGTCGAAAGGACGAGGCTAGGAATATCCCCTTTCACACAAATAAGGGATGGGATCTGAAGCTCCGACTTACGTCAACGATCGAAAATCGAAGATGCCATTCTATACGCCAAATAGTCGAAGATAAGGTGGGCCGGACACGTCATGTGTATGAATGATAACCGATGGACAAGAGCTGTTAGTGACTGGATGTTTCGGGATGTCAAACGTACTGCAGGAAGACCACCGACCCGATGGTCAGAGTTTTTCACGAAGAGCTTAGAAGAAAGATGTGATGCTAGACGAGTTCCTAGAGCGAGCAGAACCCACTGGGCCGCTCTTGCAAGCGACAGTGAAAAATGGAGGATTTACTGGCGTCCGCTCGAGTCACTCGGCGGTCTACGAGACTACAAAGTGATACAGGTGATATTCTACAGATATGTACACTTTGAGTGTTTTCATTCCAAACAATGAAGTCCACTAAAGGCTTAGATATGCTGATCTAAATTTGAAAACAGCCATTGTTTTTGCACCATATGCACTTCAGCTAGTACATACCGTCGTGAATATGTTGGAATTTGAGGCAAAATATTATTTTCGCTACTCTCACAAACGAAGGGCACGTGCGGCCCAGTGGTTGGAGGCGCCACTGCGGCACGCATGTGGAAAGGATTCCTGCGCCCATTGGCCCACCAAGCGTTCCATCCCTCCGGGATCGGCAACTTGGTACCAGACTCGTCTGGGAGGATAGTAGCACTTGCTGGATACATCGGCAGGTCACTGCGAGTCATTGTAAAAGGCCAGATATGTATTCAATCACCTCCAACGATACTTAATGAAGTCGAATGCATGGCGCATCCCTCACGCGCGTTGAACAACGCCGGGAGCGTTATCCTTTATTTATCCTTTAACTCTCACAAATAATTAAATAAAAACAAAAAAAGGCAAGCAATATTTCCCGCATTTTGTTCTATGGCACTGTAAATGTATTCATTATATTTACTGGGTGAACAGTACTTCCTTACGATTACCTCAGTAAAACTTCCGCCAAAATGACACGTGGCAAGCAGAGAGTTACTTTCAATGGTTGTCGCAGATTGGTGTACTGAAGGGCCTTCCAGAGTTCGCAACAATGTTTTCTGCAAAAAAAAAAATGTTCTTGACTTTCATTTCCTATTAGCAATGGTCTCCGCTGAAAACTTTTAATGATTCAGTTATGGTAATGGTGGTGGTGTTTGGAGACTAATTGCAATTTTCAGCAATTCAATGCAGAGGGAGTCACCACCCCCTGATGAGATAAGAAATGATTCTGACCATACTTGTAAGAAATTTGATTATGTTTAGACCGAATGAACCAAATGTAACGATTTAACAAAATCAATAGGATCTTCAATGTAGATCATCATCGCACCTTGTAATATCTAAATTGAGTATAGGCCAGTTCAACAGCGAACCGGCGAATATCATCTGCACTAAAACCGTTCGTAGCATCACCAATCCATTCCATAGACACACTCGGATCAATAGTTGTATTCTGAGATAACCATAACTATGTCCTTTTAACAGAATATTTCATCTTTCACTCCAATAAGCACCTCATCCGTTTCCAAATTCGATCTCGTTCTAAACAGATATCGACAAATATATTCAAAAATAAGTCATGCATGTCTGTTACCACTGAGTTATCAAGTAGTCGATGTTTGGCTTTGCACGTCTATCGGCACAGAAAGTAACTACGTGCAGTTATTAACCATTATAATTCTACATCTCATAATGTGAAAGCAACAGGAATAACGGCATTATTAAAATCCTTCCATCCCATACTACTTATAGGTTTTTTCAAGATCAAAATCGCCCCTAATGCCTTTATATCGTGGGGTCGTTGCTTCGCAAAAGAGCAAAAATCAGTTACTGTATAATTTCATGCTTTTCTAATATTCGCTGAACGATAGAGCTCACGAAAATTGTTGCGCATTTAATGAACAACGCTAAAGTAACGCGCTGATTCTAGTTTACGTATCGAATTATATCTGGTCATACGTGTATCGACCTAAACTGATGACACGTTCCGAGAGATTTATTCTCTAGGATGTATCATGTATTAAACTTTTTAGATGAAAGGATAAAGGATAAAGCTCTCAGCGTTGATCAATCCCTGAGGGATGCGCCATGCATTCGACTTCATTAAGCATCGTTGGAGGTGATTGAATGCATATCTGGCCTTTACAATGACTCGCGGTGGCCGGCCGATGTATCGAGCCGGTGCTGCTATCCTTCCAGACAAGTCTGGTACCAATTTGCCGACCTCGGAGGGATGGAAGGCTTGGTGGGTCATGGGCGCATTTCACGTGCGCGCCGCAGTGGCGCCTCCAACCACTGCGCCACACGCGCCCCTCAAAAAACTTTGTAGAATGAATTGAATTCATATCTGGCCTATCCAACCACTTATCGGGGCGCATCAATCGAGTAAGACAGTTTTTCGAGTTAGATTACTCTGGTAGTAAAATGTTGACTCCGGACGTATGGTCGGTTTGCTCATTCAGAGAACGGAGTCGAACCAATGAATAACCAACTCCTTGAAATTCAATTAGAAACGCTCCAACTCAGTTATTCTAGGACTCCAGGGAGAATCGACGCGACCTGCTTCCGACGACATTCATATAGAAGATGACATTCCTACAAGAGACAACAGTACCAAATCTAGAATATTTCGAAGATCTTTGTAGAAGTTGGATGCGACGAAAACAATTGAATGCAACAAGTGATGTTGGAAATCTGATGCATCGGACGGAATTATTTGAGCGTTTTTCTAGTCACTAGTTCTCAGAAAAGTTATGCACTGCAATTGCGATTCAGTTGTTAACTTAAAAGATTCTCAAATTAAATTTTCTTTTGTTCCCCACAATTCTTAACAATTGGTCAATGCTAATTAGGTGAAATGATACTTCCGATGCCTTCTTCTTCGAAATATTGAGTCAACAGTGCTTTGTGTCATCGAAAACGACTGTTTGAGGCCTCAGGAATATTTCTATTTCGCTCAAAAGAAAGATGTTAGCATCTATCCACGCTTTTCTAAGATCTCTTTTGTTCAATTTTATCCTACGTACATAAGCCGTTATCGACGTTGGTATAGGAAGTTGACGATTTAATGTAGCAACACGTAGCTATTACCCCACAGTTACATCATACACGCACAAATAATTCGAAACATTAGATGTCGGGAACAAATAATAGCTTCAAAACTGAAGATGCATCCATTCTGAATTGAATTAGGATCAATGTTTGAACTATCTGGGAAAGTAAAAGCGATGCTTTGCAGCAACCAACCTGAAGACGCGCTTTAAGCATTGCAATTCTAGATTGAAGGTCAGGAAGTCCAACGTATATCTTTTTCTCAAATCTGAAAAAAAATCAACACTTCAACGACACTGGGTTGGCAAATTTCTGCATTATTAAGTTTTCAGCACTTCAACGACACTGGGTTGGCAAATTTCTGCATTATTAAGTTTCTTTCCAGTAGCATTTACGAATTCACACATACGTGACTACAAGGACGCAGTGGTGACATAGAACAACGCTCGATATTTTCCCGCCTGCGCTAACTTTTAAACTCCATATGAGCGGTAGCAAGTGCACCTAAAGGCACTGATACCTTAGTGTCCGCCTCGTCAGCAACGGCCTACCATACTATATTTGTATAGCAAGCAAGGAACAGTTTTCGAATCCGTATCTGTTGTTGCATAGAAAAATTTCTCCTTCCCATTTAGTAAAAGTCCCTATGATATTCTGGCAGTACACAAAACAAGCAATCGGCTTTAGAGTTATGGTGACGAATGAACTCACCAAAAAAGAAGTCTCCACACTTAGATTTATAGAAAAGGCTTTCGTCAGACCACGTCGATTGTATCTATGGAAGTGAAGGAATTTACGTGATAAGAAAAATAATGCAAACGATGTTCACGTGACAAAATAAACGACCGAAAACAAATTACATTAAAATCAACACATATCGCCATCACCCCATCACAACTAAATGCATATAAAAGTATGATTAACGAGGGTACGGATTCCAGGTCGAGATATTATATGTATCACCTGTCTCCGCGTTCACCGTGGAGTCTCTCATGAGCACGTAAGCAAATTTTCCACCTTTCCCCGTCATATGCAGCCCAGTTATGCTCGCTCCAAAAACATGCTGAGTACTATAACATTCTTCTGTGATCTTCACTTGTATGATATAGGATACTCCTAGTATCGTCCTTTCGAATGTGGATTCCAGGAGTGTGCCTTAAGCAAAAGGGAAGGGAACCAGGAAGCCGAAAAGGTACCTACGGAATCGAGTGTTCTGAATCATCATCACTACATCTTCGATGTTCTTCAAGGCTCAAAAAGCCGATCACATCATTTTGCTCTACATCGGAGCTAAGTCGTTCTTCATGTTCGCTTCCCGACAAAGGCACACTTGTAGCATTCGTAGATATTCATTCCAACGAACATGAATAGAGCATCGGAACAAAGTTTGTTTCTCATAAACATTATTTCCTTGATGTTTGGTCAAAGATTAATCTTCCCAAAGGCATCGCCGAATTGAGCCAACATTTTTTAAACCAAGAAAACACTTTGTGTTATAAAGATACGATTAGCAAAGCTAAGATGACATTATTGCCTGTCATCGGCATTCGCTCCCATGTCCTCTTCCAGTTCTTATATGAAGTCGTCGAGTGTGACCGTACATAATTTCGGCGAGAAGGCATCGCCTTGTCGAATCCTTTTTACGTCAATGTTGGTCACCTGTATCACCTGTAGTCCCGTTGATCGTCGAGTGACCCGAGCGGGCGCCAGTAAATCCTCCATTTTCCTTGTCGCGTGCAAGAGTAGCCCAGTGGGTTCTGCTCGCTTTAGGGACTCGTCGAACATCATATCTTTCTTCTACGCTTTTCGTGAAGAACTCTGACCATCGGGTGGGTGGTCTTCTTGCACCACGTTTGATATCCCGAGGAATCCAGTCACTAACAGCTCTTGTCTATCGGTTATCATTCATACGCATTACGTGTCCGTCAATGTTGGTATTGTTAACGAATATAGTGATATCCTGGGTTATGGTGATATCCTCGTTTTCAAATTTCTACATAAGTCATGAAGAATCTTTGTATACTATGTGATGACGTTCTGGCTGTCCAAGGCTTCCATGACCTCTTTTGACTGGACTTAGTTGAAAGCTTTTTTTAAGTCGATAAATGTGAAACAGAACGCTCTTTTATTCCGTCGCAACACTTCAATCTCGTTAACGCGTGGACGTGAGTTTATCACAATGAATTCTCTTCGTAACCCTCCTTGCTCACATGATTGTTCTTCTTCTAGTGTTCTGCCAAAACCATTGAGTAGGACTTGTGTAAAAAGTTTGTAATCGGCAGACAGCTAGCAGATTGGGCGATAGTTTCCGATGTTGGGTAGGTCTCGTTTCCTGCGAGACTGCGGTCATCCTCGTTTTTTATAGATTGGTTCGTCCTTCGCATCCTTACAGACAACGTGTGAAGAGACGAACTAGTGTATTCATGAGGACTGGGCGCAAAGTTCTTCAGATGTTCTGGTCTTGTTCCTTATTGGCCGAGTTTCATAGACTTCTTTACGGTAGATACTATCTTAAAGAATGTTCATATAGAATGTTGTCTACCACATAGAATAGAATCTCTACCTATCTAGACTAATTACAGATTGTACCTTTCTCAAAATTAACGTAACATATTTTTACTCGACATCTATAAAGCACGCATTCATTGATCATACTCCGCATCTATCCCGTACCAATAAGGTTCAATTAGGAAAATACGAGTCATAAGTTTGATGGAGCATCAATTCGCGTATAAGAGCACCAATCGATAACGACACCTTCACTCCAAGATGGAACGATTGCTTGAAGGTTGCGTTAGCTGAGTAAATTCGATACGAGTTTCCATTGATCAACCTCCTCAGCAATAAAATGTACCATCAGTGCAGACAGACATATCAGACGACTGTGTCACTGTTCAAAGGTGCGAATTACTCTCCAACAATTTCGTTTGAAACCCACCCAGCACCATCGGTTCATCATGTATCCACAGTCTGTAGACCAACGTCAGTATTTTCACACGGGGATTTCTACTTCTTGACTTCTTCACAATACCCACTCACAACTTCTTAGAAGTTCGAAGGTAACATCTACAAATTACGGAGTAATTACTTAACTGTCACCAATAAATCCGCTTTCGATAGTCGAACACTGCAAAACAAGCAGCAAGAACGATTCGACTAGCTCGTTACACTACCTATCTAATTATTCAATCACTGAACGACAACAAATTGTGGCGCATCGAACACTAAACTTTTGATGCATCAGTCACGATCAATACTCTACTGTTGGTGGGGAATGTATTGAGAAATTCGAAATAAAGCAGATATTGCGTGCTGGTAAATGATTTGATCCGTGCTTCCACACAGGGAATCTTTGGGAACATTACAGGTTTTCAAACTCTTTTTCCAACGTTCTCCTCCAACCCGCATGGGAACGCCTTAGCTCCGGCTATCTCCAAGACTGCATGAAAAATCGAGTCCACCAGCATTTCACGACATTCATAACGAAGACGAAATCTTCAAACATTAGCAGAAAGAACACGCGAAATGATCGAAGACCATTGCGCATGATGAGCACGAATCGAATGCAAGTGCTAGAATCTGCACAGTAACTGTGATGAAGAGTCATGTAAAAAAAAATAGAAGTAAAAACAGATTTTCAGCTGCCGTGTACTCAAAAATGAGTGGATATAATTGATATATGAGAACAACGAAAGATGACAGTATAATTTGTTAAACCGACTACGAAATGTCACATCATTGTGATTGGCTAGTGGATACAACACTATTTCGCTACTAACTAGTAGGATATGTAGGATATCATAAATACAGAAATTAGTGGGCGCATGGATAAATCGAATCATAAAACGAAAAATTAGGGGCATACAAGGTTGAAGTCATTAAGTACCAGGCAATAGTCGCGAAACGGTTAAGGATACTCCCCTAGAAACAAGGTATTTCGTTATGCAACATGCCATTTTTTGTAAGCGAAAGCTCTGTGGGCACTTTTGTATTTTTCTGGATGACAGAAATGTACCATCTCTCCGGTTACGCTAAATCATCAAAAATGAGACTTGAGATGTATGAGCTACGTATAAACTTCTACAGATATGTGCACGCCACAGCTTTACTTCGCTTTACTTCAAGATTTTCTTTACGTTCACTTCCGATTTCTTATGAACCTCACTTCTAGAAATAAAATGCACCTTCTCAAAAAAGCCGGGTCGAGATCCCATGGGCAATTCGTCGCGCATACCAATACGACATTCGAAGTTGTTTGAAGACGTTGCATTTGCAGAAGCAATTCTGTCTGAAAATAGTGCAACACTTGAAAAAGTACGTACACATTCAATTATGCTGCGAACAAATTGATAGTCCTTGAGTCACAAATGACTAATGCGTGTGTGTATGGTGTATATGTGTGTACAAGTGTATGTACGTGTGTATGCTAGTGTTTTTGTGGATGGTTGGGAATGGCGACCATTACAAATACTGTGTTACTCATTTTACTTCCAGCCATACAGATGATTCCTGCTTTGTTGTTGGACGAGTGTTGATGTTGGACGTCTTCATCTTGTTATTCATTTTCTTCAAACTCTTCGTCGAGAATTACGTGAAAGGCATGGGCATCATCTTCATAGGGTTTGTACTCTACGTAAGTTGTGAAGGCGATCATTAGAGGACAACAATACCGTGGTTAAATGCTAGATGAATATTCCTCATCAGTGAATGACATTGGGCACATACGACTCATTACCTGAAAGTGGGTGTCGTTCCAAGCTACCGTCATTTCAAATAAAGCGTTGGGCTCTCTGCCAATAAAAGCGCAGACAGATAGGAACCAATTTGGGTGATAATGTGTAGTAGATCAGGGTTGAGAACAAAAAACATAGAACAAGACTAGTTCAAATATGTAAAAGGAACAGAAAAAACTTTAAATCTCCCATATATTCATTTTCTAAACTAATTGCCACCTACTTTCACTCTGCGATTGGCGTCATCCTCGCTGGCACACCTCGTGCGACAGAGGCTGTCCACTTCATCAATAAACATGACTGCTGCTATAACAAAGATAAATCAATGGGTGAAATCCTAGAGCACTTTTATCTAACAGAGATGGAAATAAACAGAGGTATCGTCAATATTTCAAACTCTAAAGAAATTGCAAAAACGGTTCAGTATGGTGAAATCTTTCAATGAACAAACTTCTTTTCTGCGCAATGGCATGGTCGAACAATTCGCGAATGAGGCGCTCCGACTGTCCACTCCAAGTTGATATCAGATCCGAGGAAGAAACCTTTATGGTTTTAGCGAATAATTATCCAAACCAATCAATAAACATACTAAGTGGTGCACTGCCTAACTTTATCCCTCATAGTATTTATCTTATATTGTACTTAATATTACATTTACTTAATGTACAGGCAGACATTGGCCAGGCTGACCTAGGAACTCTAGGGAATGGTTAAACCAGCAACGCTCCGATAAATGGAGAATATGCTGAGGCCCGCATGACCAGTGAGGATGGGCCTTCCAAGTGTCCAAGTAAGTGTAACAAGTATTTAATGTATATCCCCTCAAACTTCAAAGACCTAGACAGCGGATCTCGCGCATTTGCTAGCGACGGAACGAAAGCAATCGTCTGTTTACAGAAACGAAACGATGAAACCAATACCTGGTAAAGCAGTGCGTTTATTTCCCGCACAATCGCCTGAGACAAGACTGATTTTCCTAAAAGTAGCTTGCCAAGAAAAGAAACCGCCACAATATGTTGATTTTACTACAGCTTCGTTGCAAATTATACTAGTAAGCAGTTTAAATAGGCTAAGATTAGGAAAACTATTACAAATATTTTATTTTATTCCTCCTTTAACAATCTGACACAAACAGCGCCTATGTTGATGAGATTCACCTGTGCCTGGTGGGCCATAGAGCAAGACGGTTTTCCATGGTTTTATGTCAGAGCCCGCGAACCATTCCGGATATTGTACCGGGTCCACTAACGCTTCGAAAAAAGCTGTTTTTGCCTAAAGAATAATCACGTTAAATAACAATACGTTAGGTGCAATTCATAACAAAACACAAACGAGCACACCTCTTCTATTCCAACAATATCACAAAATTTCGGAAGATTATCGGTTCTGCGCACGATAGTGGACTCGATTGCTTGTCTAAACCCAGAACGATATTAAAAATAAAGAATAAAGCTCAGGCGAGATCAATGAATGAGGAAACCACCAGGCATTCGACTTTATTACGTATCGTTGGAGATGAACGAATGCTTATCTCGCCTTTACAATGGTTCGCGGTGGACCACTGATGCACCAAGCCAGTGCTGCTATCTTCCTTGACAAGTCTGGTCTGGCACTAATTTACCTGCCCCGAAAGGGTAGAGTGCTTGGTGGGCATGGCGAGTGGGAAGCGATCGCCGATATATTGCAGGACGCCTCCGACCACTGTGCTATATGCGTCCTATTCAACCATATGGAGACTAGATGCTTACCTTAAGACTAGATGCTTACCTTAAGAAATATATATTAAATTCAAATGTTTACTGATATGAACATACCTTCGGCTATTGCAAAACGTATCCAACGCATCATCTGGTTTTGGTCGTCTTGAGCCTACCATGTACGCAACTTCCCTGCGATTTTGGACATTTTACAAAGCAAGGTAGAAATAATAAATGTATTTGAGTGCTTGATCTTTTGTACATACAATACATACAGTTTCAATACATACATATTTGCATTATATATATA